>JAZHEH010000571.1:0-353091 GCA_036589455.1 Ateles fusciceps | reverse complement strand
TGCCACAGCCACTGTGGACTTTTGGCTATTTTCAAGCTGTTCGGGCCATGGAATCCATCTCCAGCATCACCTCTGCAGAGCAAGTTTGGTGGTGTCTTCAAATTGGTCGGCCAAGCAACAGACAGTGGGCCTGGGGTATGAAGGAGCTTGGCTTCAGAGGCCAGGGTGCAGACCCCAGGTGAGGCAAGCAAATCTGTACCCAGCAAGGCAGCCACCCTATAGCGTGGCCTAGCCAGAGGAAGGCTGTCCCAGAGGCAGAAATGGCCATGCCCCCCTCACCCTCCTCTCGCTCAGCTGCCTTGGCTTAAACGCCATGAGAGCAGCAGGAGACAGCTGCACCTTGGGGGCTGAATGAAGCCTGCAGGAGGGGGACAGAATGTGAGCTAGCCCCCTAGGGAATCTCAGCAGGAACACTGTGGTAGGTGTTGTCGCTTTCTCTTGGCATACCCACTGCAGCCAAAGTCATCAGTTCCTTTAGGGGTCTCCACAGTGGCTGTGCTCCCAGGAATTGGATCAATAAATATCCTTATATGAAGCACCAGCTTTCTAGAGCTTGGTGTCTAGCCTGGAGAAGCTGACTCCCACCGGTGGTCAGACAGTGCTGGTGCAGCTTGGTCATTCCGATGTCGCTTTTCCACACTTAAGGTATTTAACTTGGTATTGTTCTTGTCCTCTCCATCTCTCCATACGTACTTTGACACATGCACAATTTCTTCTAAACCCTTTCGGCTAGGGGTAGTGGCACCGGACAGTTATAGTTGACAGTCGTCGGTGGTTCGTGTGTCTGAGCACTTTCTCATTAAGGAGAGATAAATAGCCCTACTGTCCTTTTTATCAGTGATCATGTATGTGTTAGTGGATTTTCACAGTAACCTACGAGTGGATTTATTCTCCCTAGTTTCACAACTAACAAACTTGGAGGGTCAGAGTTTGGTTTATCAAAAAGTGTGAAGCATTTTAAGGAGCAGTGTGTCCCAGGGAGTCAACTATGTGGGATAGAAATCCTCTTGTGCAGCCACAGCCTCCCCGGTAAGTAAATTCTCACATTTCAGCAGGGACCTTTAGACGACCAAGATTGTGAAGGAAAGGTTTTGGTGGGGTAGTAACGTCTGTGTCTTTGCATGTAAACCACAAGGCTGGGAGGCCTGGGGTGTGAGCTTGTGAGCGGCTAGGACCTACCCAAGGGCAGGGTGAAGGGGGTTAATCGAAGCCAGAGCCTTAGGGCTTGTCTGGGTCTCAAATCAGAATGGAACTTGATGAATTAACGGCCGTTTAGTCAATCCACATTGATCAGCCATCTCCCTGGTACAGAGGCCGTACACACCCACATAACATTACATCATGTGTTTGCCGGATTTGAGTGAGGCAGAGGTTAAGAGAGACACTACCCCCTTGCCCTTAGGGGCTTGTGGGGCAATCAGGAGATAGAGAGTATGGCAGACGTGTCACTTAAAGGTGTGGACATCGAGGACAGGAGCAAAGCCGATGGGACCAGGCAGCAAAGCTTCAAGCATGGAGGGATTCCTGGAGGTACTTAGGGAGAGCAGATTTTGGCTCTAGTATAGTGCAGACTTTGGTACTTGGGCTGCCCAGAGGTTGAAGGGGAGTTATTATCAGTGAGATTGGCCATCAGAGGTAGGTATCAAGCAGGTGGAGTGGCGCCTTGGACATCTGCTAACTATTACATCAGGACAGTAGGGATGTAAGCGGCCGACCTGAGCTACCATGTCCTGCCTTGCTCACATCTGGGTATTAGAGGATCGCTTCCCATCCGAGTGGCCGGCTCTTGAGCAACCTGCCAGCTTCAGCAGTGCCCCTCTTCTTTGTAGCCATTAGCAGGTGCCAGGACAATGCCGCCCGGCTTGCCACCTATACCTCATGCCTGCCCCCACAGGATCACATGGACATGGCAGCAGCTAGGGCAAGATTTGGCTTAACGTATTCGGGTTTTTGCCTCTGTCATCATAGACCTTGTCGGTGTATAGACTCGCACCAGGAGTGTTCGGCGGAAGACACAACCGGAGTAGCTGACGGCCCTTTGGTCAAGGGCTCGGCCATGTATTCTCATATCAGTGAGTCATCTGCCTCAGCAGCTTAAGCCTGCTACCAGAGTCTGGACGACTTCGAGGGAAATGTAGCCACTGATAGGTAGAGTGGCTATTGCCTAGTCATGACATTTTGAAATCCTCATTTCCTGGTATCTGGCCCTCATTATTTGCTTTCCCAACCTGGGCCCTGACATGGCCCACATGCAGCCTCCTTGCTTAGGTCCTGTGCCATACAACCTGCATCTTATGGGTGGGCAGGAAAGAGCTAGTGGAGGTGCTAGCCACATAACCATGCTGGCTCTCACCTAGCAACAGGCCCAGGACAGCAGGCTAGATCTATGGTGGCTGAGCTGAGTTTCCCAGCCTACACCCCTCCACACTGGACCCAAGACCATGCCTGAGCAGTGCCTGGGCGCACCAGTCAAGGCCATCAGTGCCTGGTGGATGTTGGTTCTCCTCAGGGGACAACTAGCTCTCCAAGAGCTGAGCCGTGTTGAAGCAGAGTTGGCCAGGCCACCTGCCGGCTGCACAATTAGGAAGAGCACTGAGCACGCCCAGTGGCTTATGCAAGGGCTGTGCCGCCTAACTCTGGCTGGAGGATCAAGAGGAGCACACCGAGACCCTGCCTCCATCACCCAGAAGTAGCTAGAGTTTCGTAGAGGAGTTCCTTAGTTTTCCCTTTCAGTGGGGAAGACAGAGGCCCAGAGTAGGGCAAGGGACTTTCAGGCAGTGACAGACAATAGCCAAGTTGGCATGGACTTGTGCCCATGCTTTAGATAGCCCTCTTCTCCCTCTCCTATGTGAGCTGGAGCAGCCAGAGACCGGATGCCTTGGTGCAGGTGGATGGCTCAAATCAGTCTTCGCAGCTTTGTTCAGCTCCCCAACACAGCCTCGACATGTTTAGGCCTGTGGCAAGTGATTAGAAAGGATTAGACTCCAGAATTCGTGGCTTAGAGCTGAGTTCTGTGGTCCCAGGACTTGCTAGGGCCTCCTTTCCTCAGCTGGACCCTGCCTGCCCAGGACAGGGTGCAACTCCTCTGGAGCCCTGGGCAGCAGGGTGCCAGATAGCAGACTGTGGGACCGTCAGCCACAGCTGAGGATGAGTGTAGCCTGGGCCGCCTTTTGAGATGTGTCTGTGTCCACACTTGGAATCAGCTGAGGCTCAGGGAGGCGCCACAACAGAGGAAAAGGCTTTCTGCTGGGGCCTGTCTTCCCTGATGTAGGCTTTCTCCTACGCCAGCTACACCAGCCGGGAAGCATGAAGGTACTGAGAGTGCATACATGAGTAACTGCAGCCTGGGGCTTTCTCCTCCAACAGTGGGGGCTTTGTATAGCACAAGCTTGTCATTTCTTGGGGCGTGGATGCAGTAGCAGTGCCCGTTTTCCTGTACACTTCCTCCAGCAGCCAATTGGTTTTCTCTTTATGTTTTTTGTTTTTTTTCTTGACAGAGTCCATCCCCTCACTTACCCCAAGGCCTTTTCCTGGAGCCTCTCTCGGACGAGGTTCCCTTTTATGGAGCCAGCTGCTGCCTCCTCCCCGTTCTCGACACGGTGGGCTCTTCCCCTGAATCACGTGCATGGCCAGCCTTCCCAGCACCGGGCGCCTCATCCTTGTTTTCCCTTCAGGCCAGAGCATAATAGCATATCTCCTTCCCCACGGACGGACTCTTGAGCCTAAGTGGATAAGTCAGGACCTTTGATTTATCCCCTCGACTCCAGACTAGCTGGAGGCCGAGCAGTGAAGCGCAACGCGTCAAGGCCACCGAGCTAGGTGCCTCCCGAAGCCGCGCTCTGGCCGATCACACTGGCGGTGCCACTTCCGAGCTCCACCGAGTGCCAGTTAGCAACATTCCAAGCAACAGGCCCACTCGCTTCTCTAGCCCTATCTCACCTGCTGCCCCAGGCGCTCTCCCCCGCCGTGGCGCCAACAGTCTGACTTGTGCCACCATCTGCTACCGGTTCACAATCAGAATCCTTAAATAAGGAGGCTTCTGCGGCTCTCCACCCAACAGAGAGGGCCAGGCCTGTGGGTCTTAGTTTTGTCCACAGAGTGTATTCAAGGGAGAAGCCAGTCAGCTTGCCATTGAGAGGGCTTGGGGGTCAGGAAAGGACACGGCTCTTGGGCAACTTTTGCAGGAGCCTGACCAGCTTAGGTCACCTAAGCCAGGCAATCCTCACCACACCCTACGCCATGCATCCCGGCCTTCCCTTGGCTTGTCTGGTGACCTCGGAGCTCGGATGCCCTGAGCTGCTGGGGCATATCTGCGTCCCTCAGCATCTCACCTGGCTTCCAGAGGGAAGAGTTACCTCAGCCTGTGCCCCTTGGTTTACTGCGCCCCTAGTTGGCCTCCTCCCTAGCAGGCCCTCCACTGCCGGAGCCCCACAGGCAAAGCCTGCCACTCCTCGGCTCTGGTCAGCTCACCGACCTCGCCCTCCAGGCCCTTTGAGGACATGCACCGGGAGTACCGGTGGACAAACCCTCTTCGACCTCGATGCGGCATCAACCCGAGGGGGAGCCTGCCCCCTGACCCTCGTCCTCCACAGCTCAGGTGGAGGTGGAGGTAGAATCCCCACATCCCCTTGAGAGGTGAGCTGTGAACGAGTAACTTGGCATCAATCGGCTTCACTTTATGATATGATGCCACCTTGGGGATGATGAATGCGCCTCCTCTTCAACTCTGACCAAGCGTACCCCCCCCTCTTCCTCCCTTCCAAAGGCATTGCACTGGGATGCGCAGTGGCTGTTCTTTTTTCTCTTGGAACTGGCTTCTTAAGCCCTCTTTGCTGGTGCTTCTGGAGCTTGTAGCCAGGCGTCGATAAAGGCGCAGCTCGGGGTCGAGGGGCGGCGCGGCCGGCCCCCAGGCCTGGCACCCGGCCCCAGCTTGCGCCCGCACCCCTAGCCGCTGAGATGCAGGCCCGGCCCCGAGGCCGATCGCCTCCGCCCCCGCCTCTGGCCCTGCCCCGCCCCCAGCGGCTGCACTCGGGGAGGCGGGCGGGGAACTACGGCGGCGCCTGCGAGGCTCGGCGCGCAGCTCCCGCCGCGGTCGCTCGGGCATGTCCAGGCGCAGCCGGCCCCGCCCGGGCTGCAGCCACTAGACGGCTGGGCCGCTGGGCAGGGCCCGGTCTGCAGGATCGCACAGCTCCCGCGCGGCTCCCCAGGCACCGGCGCGCCGCAGCTCGCGGCCGCCGTCATGGAGGTGCTTGTCGTGGCCTGGTATAGGCTGCACTGCTGCTGTGGTGCCGCCACCCCCCAAGTTTTCCTGCTAGTGACAGAGTGGTGCCCCTGACCCCTGCAGGCGTGACCAGCGGTGGTCCAAGCGAGGGGCGGTACATGCTGAGGGAGTGTGGCGGCGGAGATGTGCATGGTGGGCAGGGAAGGCCGAGTGATGGAGGTGAGGGTCCCCATGCTGGCCTGGGTCAGTTTTACCCAAGACTCCTCACCCACCTACCCTGGGCACCGGGGCCAGTGTCAACTTCCTCTGCAAAACACAGAGGAGGCCCTTGCAACATTGCCCTGCCTCCCCAGGCAGCACTGTGATGCTTGGCCTCCTCTCCCTTAGCCTGGCAAGGGCAGCCCCAGCCTCCCAAAGAGACCCCTAGAGTAGGGAGGCCCATAGCCATCGTCCTTCCCTTCGCCTTGGGATTCAGCCATATCCCCGGTGTGCCCCCTTGGCTAGGACCGCGCAACAGCTTTCCTCTTGCTGCACCCACCTCCTCCCTCTCCACTCAGCAAGGTCCTCTGCAGCGTTGCTGGCCTGGGACCCATTGTCACCTGCCTCTAGTGGAAGAAAAACAGTAACCCCAGCCAGCCTCCCTGAGGTGCCCAGGTAGGAAGTTTTGATGCTTGGCTTAAGACGTCTTCTCCCTACTGTGTTTGCGGTGCAGCCTGCCGACCAAATACCGTAAGGCCTGCCGAGGACCTCCAGGCCACACACTCCCTTTCCTCCCAGGCTGGAAGCCCTACAGCCTTTGCCCTGCAAATGGGGTATAGTTGTTTACAGCAAGAGGGGATCCCTACTCAACCTGTGGCACGATGTCTGGCTGTGGGAGCCTCCAGAGGGCAACTCCCCTGGGCCCCCTGGGATCAGCTTCAGGCTTGGAGGGGGCCGAAGCTTTGGGCTCGTGTCTTTAAGCTGTGTCCAGGCAGAGGCTTGGAGCCTCGGCCAGCAAGTTTGCTACCCTGTGACCTTCCCCAAAGGGGTTCCTGCAATAGGCCTGTCCTTATCCCGCTCCCACCTCCCTTCTTTCTGACACTGGGGATGGGAGGGACCCATTGCTTAGGGATGAAGCCTGGCATATTATTATCCTAGTGCCCAAGCCCTAGAGGGCTAGAGGGCTTTGTTACATGAAGTCGAGTTTGAGCCCAGGTCTTGGTGCTTTCAGCTTGTCCAGCAGGATCTGGCTCGGATCAAATACACCCCCACCCCAACCACCACCACCAAGTCCCCATCCTCAGGCCCCGCCTCTCAAGCAGCTGAAGTTCTTAGCAGTGTCGGTTGATCAGACTCTTCATCCAAGGGTTCTTGTCCAAGGTACATTAGTGTCCCTTAGCGGCTCGGGAATCATGGATACTTCCCCTACCCACATGCCCAGGGAGTCCAAATTTATATGTACAAGTAATGATAGGCCAACATTTAATCAATGATTCGTTACTTTGAAGATGATCCTTCCTCTTTAGGTTCACCAAAGTTAGGCATCTATCATCTGGGAGTGCTTGGCCGCAGCCTCCTGGGAGGCAAGGAAGGCCATCGACTGATCATCAAGGTCCTCGGAACCACAGGATCCACAACTATAAAGATGTTTCCTTCTCAATGATAAACAGGCCACTTCTAGTTGAGTGCACATCTTTCCTCAACCAGTCCCTCGATTTGTTTCCATCAGGGACTCCAGAAGTTTGGTAACCTTAGCCTCCCATTGTCTTCTCTAGTCCTATGTCTCCTCTTCAGAGCACGAGTGCTAACACTTGCCCTGTGGATGCTGTGGAGCGATGGAGTGGTGGATTTGATAGCAGCTACCCAGGATGAGGAGGAGGTGAGGTGTCCTGAGGGTAAGGGAGTCCCTTAGCAAGTAGCCCTCTTGCTGTGGGCAGCCTGGAGGAAATCTAGGGTACTTCCTAGATACTAGAGGTTCCTCACTGCAGAAAGGGACACCGGGAGAAGTGTGTGCTACATTCCCACAAAAATCTATACGGGATTATAGGGCATCTCGCTACTCAGCACCCCCCAAAGTTAGGTGAGAGAAAGAGATTGGGATATCGACAAAATCCTTTGGCAACGGGTACTGGCCTAGTCCTTAAGTGCCCATGGTCGGGTCACTCTGGGACAGCTCCTAGTCCTCAGGGACAACCACGTGTCCTTGGGGTTAACAGGAGAGGTCAAATGGTATCAAGAGCTTGTGCTGCAGGCAGACATTGGAGGTTGGTGCCAGGCCACCAGGGTAGGACAGCGGGCAGGCGTCATGGGCTGAATCAGAGGAGGAGGGGGATGGCAGAGGGGCTCCAAGTGATCCTGCTGCAGCTGAGCTGTCCTTGGAGGGTGGGAGCCAAGGGAAGGGGAGGAGAGGGTGAGGCAAGGAACACCTCCATAGGCTTCTTCCCTGGCCCTGCCAATAGACAGAAGGGGGTTAGAGAAAGGAAGGAGCAAGCCAGGGAGCCAGACAACAAGAGCATCAAACAAGATGTTTCTGGTGATCAGGAACTTTGCCTGGACAGAAAATTAGACCTAGCTTGGTCAGGGTAGCTGAGCGTGGGAACATGGACCGTTCATCTGGGACATGGCAAGGAATGCGGTGAGGACAGCACCGGACGTGGCAGGTGTTGCTGTAGACTGGGTGATGACATGCTCTTGTCCCGCTCTGCATGGACTGGGGCTCAAAGTCAGAAACGATTTGGTCACTGGCAGAGCCTGGCTGGGATCACAGGCAGGAGGCGAGGACCCTACACCCCAACTCCTCTTAGTTGATAGTCCCGATGCCCTCCTCCATGCGGATGAAAGCAAGGGCCAGGGCTGCAGAGATGAGGACTCGTGTTGGCACCGGGCAGGCTCCTGGCCTAAGATCGTGGTGAGGGATCTTCATCAGTGCCTTCCTCTTCCCTCCCCTTGACTTAGTGCCCCTGAGCCAACCAGGTGAGCAGAGCCTTCTCTCTCCCACCCTTGTCCCTATCCCCTTATACGCACCTGCTGGTGTCATTGTGGATTGTGCAGAGAGGCAGGATTTCCTGCAATTCCCCCTACTCTATCAGCTGCCAACAAGACCGGTCCTCAGTTTTACCTCTTTCGGACGTCATAACCTATGAAGTGACACTTTGAGAGTGAATAATTAATCATGATGTCAGGACAACAGGCATACGGGATGTGTGGTGCCGCCACTGGACCTCACAATATTATAGGAAGAAAGCCTTGGGTTAGAGGCTGGCCTCACTACACCGTCTTCTAGTCACCTAGCCCCCACCTGCTGAGTTCCGTGCTTTCGGCAGAGGAGTCCTTCTCCCACGGCGTCGAGGCTGAGCACAGGGAGTCACGGTGACAAGCAGGTGTCAGGACCGGAGGTGCGATAGCCCTGGCAGCAGCCCCAGCAGACTTTCCTCAATTTCCCATCCCACCCTCCCCTTTAGCATATACCTGTCAGTGGGCGCATCCACCTCCCCTCAGCTTCCCTTTGCAGGATACTGTGGCCATCTCATCTCCCCAGCCTCAGCCTGGGACTCCACAGTGATGGGAGTCCCCACCAAAGCTTGGCTACCCCACAGAGCGTAGTCTGCAGCTGGCCCTCGTCCCATTGTCTCTGGGGCTGCACGTGGACATTTGTGAGGCAGAGCCTAGCCCTAGCGCCCAGTATCCTCGTGCAACAGGAGGCAGCCACCTCAAGGAGAGGAGGTCAGTGGTCTAGAGCGGACAATCAGAAGTTGGACTAGTTCTTCTAGCTGGGGACGGGACAAGGAGGCCTCAGATAGCTAGTTATACCATTTCTAACCCCATAGTCATGACCATGTGGTTATGGTTTAGGCCATACCTCTGCATCTGCTGGCTCTTGGGCAAGAGGGTAAGCCAACAACTGATGTCTTCCCCTTATGTGTCCCTTCAACACAGTTGGGTTGTTCAGAGCTCGGCAAGCCCTAGCCACCCCTTCCAGGTCTTCCCCTAGGCCTCCTCCTCCTCATCGGCCTCAGGGTTCTAGCGGCCCCCCCCCCAGATCACAAGAACCAGAACAATTCCATGGAGGTTTACCTTCCTCCCAGGGCCCAGGGCGAACATCGGGTGTGGCTCAGTGTCTAAGTAGGGGTAGGATCGAGCCATATTTGAGCGCTGGCAGCTGGCTGTGTACCCGAGCACCGGTAGTAGACTGTACCCGAGCCTCCTCAGCTCCACCCCACCAGTGACAGGAGGGATATACCCCGCCTACCGGACACTTGGCAAGCTCTCTTATCCTTATCCTCCTTCATTCCCTGCCCCATTTTCTTGACGCTTGCAGCGCCTTCGGTTCAATGCCGGCGGTCTGCGCTTCTGACCTGTTTAGCTTGCCTTACTTCCTGGCCCTGCCATCCGGTCCTTAGCTCAGGTGATAAACCCCAGGAAGGTAGTCCTCAAGCAAAGATGTCCTGCCTGAGGGGACAAATGATAAACGGCTGGAGCTCCTTAGTGCTCTAGGAGTTTCCAGGCACTTGGGGTACCCAAAGGGCTCGGCACCGGTGGCCCTTCCGGCGTCTCCTTCGGGATTGGGGAGGAGGTCTAGCAGGTGAGGTAGGGATGGTGAGCATTCTCCTTTGGCTTGGGCCTGCAGTTTCTTTCTCTTCTTCTAACTGACAAGTGCTTTCCGGTCTTTCCTCTGCCTCCCCGGGCCCGCGATTTCTTCTCATTTTCCGCCTTCCCACTGCCCTCTCCCATCACCCCTTCAGCCACCTCACCCACCCCGCGTCCCACAATCAAGTGTTTCCCTGCAGGACACACCACAGACTACTTGGACTCTAGCAAGTTCTTGTGAGGATTTCACAAGTCTGATGCCACCACCAGAGGCTAAGACCTGGCATCAGAGCCAAGTCCTGCAAGCCAGAAGGCCCCAGGCCCCAGAGAGTCCACCATGATTGACCTGCAGTTTTATACACCCCCTCTTTGCTTGAGTCCTCTGACACAGCCAGCATATCTTCTGTGCCCCAGCCCCTCTCAGCCCATCTGCCAGGCCCCTCGGAGCCCACGGCAAGCTTGATCCCTGATGATTCTTCTGCAGGCAGAGCCCCCAGCCCTGCCTTTGCCTTTCAGCAGTGGGCTGCTGCAGGAAGACTGGCGGGGCGCGGGGCCGCTTATATCTCGGCACTCTTTCAGTCTGTGTCAGCCCTAGCTCTGCTAACAGCGCCCCAAGGGCATTGGAACAAACAGTTTCAGCAATGGCAGGAGGCTGAGTTGGTGGCCTTGAAATAGGAACTCACAGGAGTCTGCATTTTTTTAGGCCTGTGCAAGACAATCCTGAGGGAGAGACGCAGTGCGGGCCAGGGCCCCTTCAGCTCCTTCCTTTTCTTATCTTGCACCGGCCTTCCTGGTCTACTAGGATGACAAGGAGATGTGGGCTTGACCTCCCCAAACCAAGTCCACCGAAGTCGTGAAGAAAGGCTTTGACTTTACTCTCATGGTGGCAGGTAGAAAAGGGGCAGGGCTGGGTTGGGCAGGTGTGTTTAGGTGGGGATGGTGTGTGTCCATGAGTGGAAGGGAGGTATAGGTCGAAAGGAGCAACAGCAAGTCAGGGCCGGTTTTTGGTAAATAGCCAGGAGTCATTGGCCTCTGAGAGTGATGTATGTGGGGTGGGTTGGGTGGTACAAATGAGTTGCAAGAATGTTTTATAATAGTCTAGTATTTGCCTCTTTGTGCCACCTCGACAATCTTGCTCCCAAGCTAATCTCTTGTGCTTCCTTCGAGCTTATAAGACTATACAATAGTTTATTCCAATTATATAGAAGTATTTAACCTTAATCCAGCGGAGTTGCTTTTGGCTATACCTACCTTCTGATTTGGTGCCTCGTCTTGTCCTCTCCTCTCAGGAGCTTGGGTGGTCAGGACACTGTCAATAGCCTTTCTCCCTCACCATCTGTAACCGGGACCGGATTCCTTGGTCTTGAAGGTAAGGAAGGAGAGGACGAGGAGACTGGTCTTGGAATTAAGTCACTCCAGAGTTGGGATGGGACTCTCCCCCACATGCAGGAAACCATGGCTTCCCAGAGACTTAGGTCTCCATAGGCCTATTGCTGGCAGCCCACCAGCCCCCGGATTTGGTGCTAGTAGGGCAGCTTACCAGTTGCTCGGACGAGTCTCTACCTCCGGAGGATTCCAGGAACCAGGAACTGGGATCACAGAAGAGGCCTGGGGAGAGCCATACAGCCACCGGGCATTTCCCTATGCTGGGAAATGCACTCCTTGCTGGTTCCTATGGACAGTCCCCCAGGGAGCTTGGGGTGTGGGAGGTCGGGCAGTGTGGATGAGGGAGTTGGGCAACGAGTTGTTTGGGGTGGGCGGTTCACCTGCCACCTGGGCAGGCCGCTTGGCGGCCCTTGCCCTTGCCCTAGCTCCTCAGCTCTCCTTCTCCAGAGCACATTATGCAAACCGCCTGGACACCACTAAGCATGCAGTGGACATACAAAGAGAAGGGTGTAAGACTGCGTAGTGACGATTGTGGACACACGCTAGGTTTTGCGGATGTAGTCAACAACACGGAATGGTATGTCTGACTAAGCACAATCCAAGCCTGCCCCTGAGCCACCCTTCTCCCCATACACACACAGGTACACATATAGGCCCTCAGACACTACGTCCAGACTTATCAGTAGGAAGACGTCTATGACCTTGAGCATGTGACTTCCCTTACTTGACAGCCACCCCCTCCTTTATAAAGTAAGAGGAAAAGGATTGTAATAGATGACTTCTAATGTTCCTGTCGAGTTCTGCCCGTATGATTCTTTAGTGGGGTAGGGACATAATAAAGAAGAGGCCTAGAAGCAGGACGACTCGGTTAGGCCAGGAGTCTCAAGGCCAGCATGGGCAAACATAGTGACAGGCCATTTCTCACAAAAGTGTAAAAAATTAGCCGGGCATGGCCCTGGCATGGGCCTGTAGTCTCTGGCTACTGGGGAGGCTAGGCACGAGAATCACTGAGCTCAGGAGGTCGAGGCTGCAGTGAGCCGTGTGATCACACCACTGCACTCTAGCCTGGAAGACAGAGCGAGACCAAAAAGAAGGGAAAAAAAACCACAAAACAGATAAAAAAGAAGAGCCTCAGCAAACACATGTGAAGTGTGAAAAGACATGTAGGACAGAGTTAGATTACATAGTAGATGCTCAATAACTTACACTCTTTCCTTTCACTACAACAATTTAGGTGCCTCAAACAAGGGTACCTAAATGTTAAGGGCTGGTCATGCATGGAGGGAGGGTAAAGGTGAGGAAGAAATAGCTCAAAGGGGAAAAACGGCTTGTAATTTTGTCTGACTTCCAGGTACCTTTCCTTAGGCTACCTGCTCATAAGTAAAAGCTTGGCTTTACCACAACCCCCTATCATTTGGGCTTTTTTATTTTTCAGGTGCTAGAGGGATGCTTAGCTAATGGTCAGACCTAAGTGAGTAGATGAAGGGAATGGATTAGATCGACAGGAGAAAATGTGGTACCTTTGATGAAGAAGTTAGTGCAGGTGGTGCTAGAAGAGCCCTGGAACAGAGAGTTTCAAATCTTGATCTGGCATTTAGTAGCTTCATCAGATCTTCAGCACAAATGATCTTAAGCTCAGTTTACCTACTGTCTCTCACCTTCCATAATACTAATAATTTCATTTCTCCCGAGGCACCTCACAGTTTAAAGTGCACCTCTCATATACTCCATTTTTGTTACATGCATTTCTTTACTAAAGGCAACCAGCCCTTAACTACCTCTCCAATTGATCTGCCAACATCACCCAGCACTATGCTGCTACATGCACACCTAAGAGTGCAAAGGGGTGATTCACAGATACTCAATGGGACTCAATATATGACAATTGTAGGACCAGCAACATACATTTGTTGGGCCCAGTGCAAATGAGAACGTAGGGCCCTTTGACTTTAAGATTTTTAAGAATTTCCAGAATTTTGGACAGCAACAGCATCAATTAGCTTATATATTTGAGCCAGCATACTACATGTCCAGCCTGTGCCTAGCATATTTAAGGGATTTAGAACAAGCAGTTTAGACGGTTCCTATCCCTGAGAGGCTTATAGTCAAGTGGCAACAGGGAAGTGGGGAGGTGGGGCAGTCTCTAAATACGTTTCAGTTTAGATAGCAACTTAATTAGTTTAGCGGAGTTAGGCAATGTGTAGTGAGCAAATGCATTCCTAGCTGTAGAGGCTCAGATAGAGAACTTACTAGCTAAATCCACCTAGCACAACCTCTCCCCCCAGCTTTATTTTTTCTTTCTTTGAGACAGGTTCTCACTCTGTTGCCCAGGCTGGAGTGCAGTGGCCTGATGCTACCGCCTGTCCCAGGCTCCCTGGACTAGCAGTTATCCTCCCACCTCAACCTCCCCCAAATAGCTGGGACTACAAGTGTATGCCAGCTAAGTTTCTTTTTTGTATTTTTTTATAGATGGGGATCTAGCTATGTTGCCCAGGCTGTTAGTTGAATCCTGGGGCTCAAGTACTCCGCCTACCTCAGCCTCCCAAAGTGCTAGAATTACAGGTACAGGTCAGCAACTACCACATCTGGCCTGGAACAAGTCTGTTAGCCAGCTCTGGCATTGGAGTTTGTGCGATGTATGATTAATTAGAGCCATGGTGATCGATAATGCATAATGTCCACCTGTCCTGAGGGCAGTGATGATTAGATATAGATATAGAAGTAGACGATATGCAATTGTAAGGTTCGTGTAAGTCTTATTAATTTATTTATTTTGTTTTGCCCTGTAGTTAGGGAGGAGAGAGGTATAGTCAAAGGAGGCTTCGTGGAGAGATGGTCTTACGGCTCTGAGGATGGAATGGGTTCGAAGAGGTAGAGGAGAGGGTAGAAACACACTAGCAAAAGGCTCTGAGGTTCTAGACTGGAAATCTGAGACCAGGGTTTCCCCTGGGCTTCCGGCTGGTGTTTCCTGGTCCAGCCCCTACCTTGCTATTTTTTTTTTGTTTTTAGTCAGCCTGACTCCTATTGCCCAGGCTGCAGCTGGTATCTATGATCCTTGGCCTCACTGCAACCTCCACCTCCTGGATTCAAGGTGATTCTCCTGCCTCAGACTCCCAAGTACCTGGGACTACAGGTGCATACCACCACACCCAGCTAATTTTTGTATTTTTAGTGGAGACAGGGTCTCCATGCTTGGTCAGGCTGGTCTCAAACTCATGACCTCGCCAGTGACGCCCTCCTCGGCCTCCGTAAAGTGCGCCGAGATTTACAGGCGTGAGCCTACCACGCCTAGCCTATTCTTGTACTTTTTTGTTCTGATTACCGGTGGCCCTTCTCCTGGTCATCAAATTAGCAATTTATTAAACTCTGGCCTGAAGTACTCAGTCTAACTTTGTATCAAGACCAGCTAGATATACACCATCCCATTCCAGCAATTGCCCTAGACTTGGTAAAGTAAGCCAGGGAATAACAATGTCTTGAAAACGCTTCTCAGGGAGTGCTGGCTCACTTCTCTGTAGTTCCTAAGCTTACCTAGGTGGTGCCACTCTCAGCAGTCCTCCTTGCTTTTCTGTCGGTGGCCTCAGCCTGGAAGCCTGTGGGAGAAGGCATTGATCAGCAGTTTGAGCAGTATTTCCGACAATGTAGTAGCTGGCCTAACCGAAAGAATATTCAAGACAACAGGGCGCACTGCTGCCTAGGTCTCCATCTCACCCTTCGGCCCCACGGGTATGGTTGAGGCCAGGCTCCTGGCACTCACCGGGTGCTGTCAAGGATACAGGCCAAGAGCACCAGGGCAAGCAGTGCACTGGGTTCACTAGCAGGTGGTCACACATTCCTCTGTTCCCCAGAAGCTCCGGCCACTGTGATTGTTGAATTCCATGAAGGCCCTGGCTATCAGCGGGTCAACATCGTGCCTATCCTGGCTAAGGCGGCACACCTACACCCCTCCTAAGTGGATTGCAAGAGACGCAAAGTGAGGGAAGCTGGTGATGGGAGGGGATCAGGTGGGCTTCTAGAAAGGATGTGGCTCCCCGAACTTGTGGGCCTTTCATCTGTTCTCCTTGTCACAGATCCTTGGCGTGGAGGAGATTTGAACGCTTCTGGAATCGAAGATCTACGATTTCTTAGACTTGGTGATTCTTGACTTGAAGGATGAGGAAACACTTTCAAATTGGCAGGGTCAAGCCCTAGGTGGGGCCGCCTGAGCGGCAATCCCCTTCCCACCTTGTCTCCTTCTGGGTGGAGGGAGTAGAATTCGTATATTCAGGCTATCAGGTTGGGAAGGTCCCCTGGCTCCCCCTAGAGTGAAGCAGAGAGATGATCAATCACAGGTGGTAAGTAAACAGGTGAGAACAGAGGGTGCTGACAGGGACCCCTAACCTCTTCCACAGAAGCATTTGATTTGCAGTCATTGGCAGCAACACTGTAGTAGAGTGCCAGAGAGCGGCAAGTTCGGGGCTTCGAGCTGCATCCCTGGGGCATCGTGGAAGGTAAAGCACTCAGCCTGTGACCAGGGTACCTCGCGTGCCCCTCAGTGGCTCTCCCCTTACCTATGCCTTTGGCTCGACGCTGGAGCCTGCGGCTAGGATGAGTGGAAGACCCAGGGCACTGCGACTTTGCGAAGCTGAGGACAATGCTGGTGCGTACACACGATGACCTGACCAGCTATGGTGACGCGGTAGCACACAGTCCTCATGAGAGACTACCGGGCACAGTGCATCCCAGAGGCACTACCTGCCTGTGGTGGTGAAGGAACGGAATCGTAGAGATATCACCAGAAGCCAGGGCAAAGGTGGCAGGGGGCATCTCAAGTTAGCCTTGGGTGAGACTAAACCTGTTCTTTTGTTCTTCTATAGGCCCTACTCAATCTAAGTGGGTACTGGGTCCTTAGGCCTTACCACCCTTCTTCTCCTCAACTCTACCAGACTGAGCTCAAGAGACTGATCAATTCCCCATCCCCTCTGCAGTCCCACCGTTCACAGGGACATATCTAGAAGACTAGAAGGATTATCTTTAGTAGAGATGAGGAGGTGAGAGCAGTATGGGGTATAGGGGGAGGTCCCCTGTTTTGTTATCACGACTGTGCACCTCTGTGGTTTGGTAATAAAGATCCCTGGCCTCTGGTGCCTATTTGGTCTGGCAGAGGCCAATAGTGGCTCTTGTCCGACAGCTCATCATCATACCTCAGGGCTGACGAGGTCCTGCAGCTTAAGGGATATAGAAATTTGGGGCACTTCCCAAGACTAAAGGACTCTCCAAAGGGGCCCATATCGACTGCCTATGCCTATTCTCGAGCCTGCGGCTTGGACCCGTAGGAGATGCTACACAAGATACAGAGCAAAACAGATGAAGGAGACCCATTAACTGGCTCTTCAGCCCTGGACATTTAGAATGTCTCTTCCTCTCCTTCTTGTCCATGCTCGGCCCCTCCCAGCACCAGCTTTGCTCAGGCCCCTTCAGGTACTGCCACTTCGCCTTATATCCCTGCTGACTGCCCAGATACTTAGAGGAAATAAAATTTAATAAATCTGTAGGTGGCTTCTGGGTGTCCCTGTGTGTATCTTTATGACCTCCTGCAGATCGAGATCCTCGGGACCCAAGTTTCTAAGGCTAATGGTAGATGTTGGTTCTGGCTTCTAGTAGGGAAGGGGGAGAGTGGCGGCAAAACTTTCCCACTTTGTTTCCCTTCTTCCTTTAGTCCCTCTGCCTTAGAATCCTCTTAGTCTGACTTCTCCATCTGTACATCAGACCATAGACTACCCGCCTGTGATTATCTGGGGTTTGGGTCTCTCCTACCCTCCCACATACACAACCTTTAATTCTAGGAGTTTGGATTTCAGACACCTGCCCTTGGAAACGTAAGTGTATCTAGCCTGTGCACAACTCCTACACTCTATCTCTCCTGATCTGGGAAAAGGAATAGGCAGGTTAAGCTCTACATTTGAAAAACCTGTGAAAGAGGTTTAAACAAATGCTGCAGCCACTGTAATCACCAACACACGTATAGTAGTGCTGGGAACGAAGTAAACACCATCATTGTCCTGCTATAGGAGTTCAAGTATTTAATTAAAAATTTTACAGCATTCTGCTAGATTGCAGACTATTTCTGGACCTTGGAGTTAAAGCAGTGCAGAGTTCGTCGTCTTCCTGGAGGACGTACCGTATCGTATGAAGTTTAATGTCTATAAACACAAGAAGAGGTGAGGACCCATTAGCCCCGGGGCTTGGCATTAAGGCCTCAGGCCCATTCTCTTCGTTCAGACCTGCTAGAATATTAGCTTAGAATCTGAACTCAACTTGTTTTCATTTCTTTGTCGGTTGGTGGCATCCGCGGGTCCACCGGGCCGACCCCTCCAAGCCTGATGCCACCCTCCCGCCTTCTGGCTTGTCTGTTCGGGGCTCCGGGAAAGAGAAGTAAAGGGAGGGGCGATAAGCCGGGTCTCGGGAGCGTCCTGGGCTTGGCTTCCCTTTAGAAGACTAGGACAGGAGGCCGCTAGCTAGTTACTGGCAAGTAGTTCTCCAGATCCAGGTTTTCCATCTCTGCACGAGCTTCACTAGGACTAGCAGCACAATGCAGGTTGTGAAGAACGGTAGGGCTCGTTTATCGATACAAGCTGAGTGTTGGAGGAGCCTGGAACCAGTACACAGGAAGGGGAAAACTCCTAGCGCCTCCAATCGGAGATGACTCAAGACGGAACCTTAGGCCTAGTGCTTCCCTCTCTCTCCCTAGCCTGCAGGTTTTCTTCCATTCTTGGCCTTGGGACCGGAACTGACAGCAGCGAAACAAAACGGGAACGGATGCAAACTTAGGTGCCACTGGGGATCCGTTGAGAAGGACCTCCAGGGCGGGGCCATCACCGGAAGTGGCTTAGGCTTGTACCCTAACAATGCCCGCCCTCTAATTGCGCTACCAGTGGGCGAGCCGCCGCCCCCACCTCCGGTCCCCCACAGCTGTAGCCGGCAGCTCCCTCTTTACTGCTCTCCTATTGGCTACCGCAAGGACGCGCTGTGATTTCCCATCGGTCGCGTCTCCATCTCCGGCGCCGTGCCTCCTCCCTCCAGGTATAGGCTTTGTTCTCCCGCATCCGATTGGCTAAAGGCTGGGAGGGCGCTGCCCGTCTCTACCAATGAGTGGCGTCGAGAGTGAGGGCGGCGGCTGCGTGATGGGGGCAGGGCGGGACTTGGCGTGGCTATTGGCCAGGGCGGGCACAGGCTAGAGATATAATTGGTTGAGGAGAAGAGTACCGTGGTGGGGTCGGGGCACGGCGCGGCCTCAGGAGCTGCGGGAGACGGAAGTGGCTAGAGCGCGGCCTCGGAGGGTCGGGCGGACGCTGCCTGGGTGAGTCACTGTGCCCCTTGCACTGCGAGCCTGGGAACCGCAGCGACCAAGTCTTGCCTGGCTTCGCCCTGGCCCCCACCGGCTTTCCTGAGTCCCGCCTTCGTCATTTGAGGCTCCGCCTCCGAGTCTTTAGGCTCCGCCCCTAGAACCTGGGCACCTGGGCTCCTTTGCCAACCTGGCCCGCCCCCCGGGACCAGATCTCCTAGACCTGAAAACCCTGGGCCTCCCAGGCCTGATCCTTGTCCTTCCTCCCCTCCCCTTCGTTCCCTGGGGCCGTGTGCCAGTGGGCGGTGAGGCAGCACCTCTGGCTTGCCTCTGCGGGCTCCCCCACGAGGGAAAGTGGTCTAGGGAAGAGGGTAGTGTGAACAGGGAGGTGGGCAGGACCACAGATGGAGGCTCCATCCCCGCAGTCTCCCATAGGACTCTGCTGTACTGCCCCTGAGGATAGCAGGTCTGAAGGAAACTGTCAGTGAAACCTGGGCCTGGCTTCCTAAGTGAGCCTAGGAGGCCCCACCCTGAAATCCCTGTTACTTAGGCTCATTTGGACAGATGCTGACTCCAAGGCCTGGACTGGCCTGATTCATGCCTGTTGTGTGGGCTCCTCTCCGTAACCTCCACCCAACCTGCTGTGCAAGTACACCTAGCAGGCAACCTGTGCCTGTGGAGCCCTGCTGCCCTCTGATCACAGGTTGTGCTCTCCCCCCACCCGCCCCGCCCCACTTGTCCCCACTTTGGACTCTGCCCCCAGTAAACAGGTCAGGTAGATACTACTCCGAGACTCAGAGACTGGCAAAACATTCCTGTGGATTCATGCCCCTTCAGCCACTGCCACTTTGCCCAAGATTCAGGGCCCAAAATGAGCCCCAGTTGGGCAGGCTTTGTCTCTTCAGAGTTGGCAGTTCTGCTGCCCCCACAAAGTAGTGTTCTCCCCTCTACATCTGGGAATCGGGACTCCTGAGTTCTGGTGAATAATCTTGGATGACACTCATTCCTGCTCCAGAACCTCGTGGCTGACTTCATGCCCTGCAGGATCACTTGTTGCTTTCTCCCTGTGTAGCTCCCATTACCTGTCTCTGGTATGGTGACTTGTGGAGAGACTAGGGTCTCTGCGAGGGAGAAGAAATATGTTGTAGGGAAGGTCAGAGGTAGATGAGTAGCATTTGTTGATTCTATGGTAATGTTGATGGGGCTCTTTACTTTTATGTTCCTCTGTCTTCTTACAGTGAGAAGCAGGCAGCCAGGACCCTTGCCACGGTAGAATGGTGAGTACTCTTTCTCTTCCTCTAGGCCATTGTGTTTTCTGTAATCCCTGTGTCTTCTCTGTGAAGCTGCCCCACCTCTCCTAGACCTTGAGCTCCAAGCTACCCTGTTCAGCTCTCCTAAACAGGTTCTTCTGCCCTGGAGATAAATTAGGGTTTCTTCTAGATTGCAAAACATTAGCCAGTATTCAGCACTGGGACTGGAAGCTTCTAGGAATCTTTTTCTTGCATGTGCTATGCCTCACACTTTCCTCACACTACCCACACTGCCCACACTGGCTCTATTAACCCTTCATAACAGCCCCTGCTCTTTTTCCTTTCGTCCCCGGTAGGATCTCTGTGTTCTGGTGTGAAAAGCCAGGCCTTCTTTATCTCAGGATCCTTGGATCTTCTGGTGCGTCCTTTGAATATTGTGGATGTTATATGCAGGAGTGGCTCCACTAAAACTGTGGGGCTTCTCCAGCTCCAGCGTGCTGCTGTTAAGCCACTCACAGGTGACAGCTGACTGAATATCTATCAGGATGGCATCTTCAGGGTGCCCAGAGTATCACTAGAGGTAGTTTACAATGATCCTGTGAATTTTCCATTAATTGTAACTGCCCTTCCTCACCCCAAGTCCAGGGAACGCCGCACTCCTAGAGCTAGGAGGAGGCAGTGAGATGGGAAAGGCCTAGAGAGCTACAGGCCCTGGCTCTAGACCAGGCCCTTAACCTGGTGCTATCTCTTCAGTTTCTTTTAGGTGTCCCTTGTGCTTAGCGGCAGGTTAAAGAATTCAGTAGATGAGAGGATTTCCTCCTTCCCTTCCCTTCCTTCCATAGACATGTGGATTTGGTGTGTGCATTACTGGTTCGGTCTCTTCTTTACAAGCCTGCTGGTTTGGGCCCACCAACAGATTGTCCCTCTTTCTTCTGGGATACGCGTGAAAGAGCACTGGCTTCAGAGTCAGCTTCATCTAATTTCAAATCCTAGCATACCACTAGGTAAACTGCATACTTGCTCTCAAGCTTTAGAGTCTCACCAGTAATACAGGATAAGGTTTACTTCTTGAGGGGTTGAAAAGTTTTAGTGAGATAATGTTAGAAACTGCCTGGCTCATTGTAGATGCTTAATAAAATGTCAGGTTTTCTTTTACCCTTCCTCCCTTCCCCCAGACAAGACAACAAAAGCCCTGGTGTCTGAAATTTACCAGGTGCAGGAAGTTTTGGGGTTCCAGCCAGCTCCCTCTGTGACTCTTGGTGATATTTTGAGCCCCTCCTGCTCCTTATTCCTTGGCCCTCTACCCAACTCTCTCTACTGCGCTGCTCCTAGTTTCAGTTTCGTTTTTGTATACCTTCCGTGGTGCATACCTCCAGCTCTTCTCTTCCCCAGACTAAGAAATCCTTTCTCCTCTGAAGAAGGACTTGTTACCCAGAGATCAGAATGTGAAACAAGGGAGAGGTGGAGCTGAAGGAGTTGGGTTTGGTAGGGGTACTGGAATAAAAAGCTCATTTCCCTTTCCAGGAGCGTGGAATGACTAACCTGGCACCATTCTTTATTTTTTATTTTATTTTATTTATGTATGTATTTATTTTTAAGACAGGGTTTCACCATGTTGGTCAGGCTGGTCTTGAACTCCCGACCTCAGGTGATCCGCCCGCCTTGGCCTCCAAAGTGCTTGGATTACAGGCGTGAGCCACCACGCCCGGCCTAACCTGGCACCATTCTAAGGGGAAAGAAGGGTTTAGCCAAGTCACAGGATCTCGAAGGACCCTGATGGACAGGGGCAAGGTAGGTAGTGGTTTTGGAGTGAAAGGAGGAAGCAAATGGGTTGTGGGTAGGTGAGCTCCACCTTGGGATCCAGAGCAGGTGCCAGGGAACTTAGAGAGGAGAAGAGGGCATGGGGATGGGTTTCTAAGAGGGCATGGGGGTGGCCCACCTGGGCAAAAGGTAAATGAGAAGATGTAGGCGGTCTTGTCTTGCTGCAGGCCGTCTGCCTGGGCGGTCCATAGCCCAGATTCCTGAAAGCCCCTAAAGGTCCCTGGAGTAGGGGTACGCCCTCGGACAAGGCCCAGGGTCCGCGGGGGAGGGAGGAGCCTGGGGCTGTGGGTGGGGCTCGCGGAGCCGCCCCGCCCCTGCCTCCGCCTTCCCGCCCTGTCCCGGGCTCTCCCCCTCGCCCAGCTCCCCCTCCCTTCCGCGCTTGTGCTGGAGGGCGGAAGCTGGGCCCGCTCCATTGTGAAAGGAGGGGAGAGGCATGCGGGAGCCGTGCTGAGGGCCCGCCACCAGCGCCCTCACCTCCTGGCCGCCGCGGCTGCACCTGGTGGTCCCCCACAGCCGGGATGCGGCGGGCGCCCGGGGCTGGCGGGCAGCGCAGCGGCTCCGGGGGCATGTGCGCTGGCCCAGACCGCCCGTGACCATGAGCCTGACCGCCCGCGTCTCCTGCTCCATGCTTAGCTGCTTCGTAAGTGCTCACCCTGCCTTTGGCGCCTAGGATACCAACGCTTGCTTGCGGCCACAGCCTCGCCCAGGGTCAGCCCTCGACTTCAGCCCATCCCCCTTCCCAAGGCCCCTGGCCCGACCCCGAACGTTGGGGGCGGGGAAGGTGGGTTAACTCTTTTATTTCTTGGACTTGCTTCAGTCTTTGGGTGCTGGGTATGGTTGAAGGCCAGGAGTGGAAATTCTGTGGTCCATCCCGGCCCCCAGCCACTGCCCTTGACTGCAGATCTCCCAGGCCCCGCCCTGCGGGGGGTACATCCCTTTACCTCCGCCTCTCCATCTTGGTCCCACCCGCTGTATCCTTGCTTGGGGATGTGGATGTGGCTAGTAGGCTGCATGGGATGTTAGGGGACTGGTCAGGGGAGCGCGGGATGTTTTGTGAGCTGGCTCTGGGCTCCAGTCCCTTCTCTCTTCCACCACTCCATCGCTCACCTGACATGCCAGCCTTTTCTCCTCACTGTCCCCCAGACAGCCTCTCTTCTCCATCTTCCGTGCCTCTGCAGGGTTCCTTACCTCTGCATCATTGCCGGTCCTCCCCCTCCTCCCGCGCTGGCTGATGCTCCTTCCCAGCTTCCCCCATCTGTCCTCTCAGTTGTCCCCCCCCCCTTCCCCGTGGGTGTCTGCCAGGCCTCCTCTCTCTCTCTCTCTCTCTCTCCTGGCTGTCCTTGGGTCTCCTAGCATCTCCCAGGCCCGTGGATCCCCTCGGTCCCCTTTGATGGTTGGGTGGGGAGTTCCTCTTCTTGCCGTGGGTATTCCTTAGGAATTCCCCCTCTGATTAGCAGGCAGGGCAGGTTACTTGGCAGGTAATGGGGGCTTGTCAGCAGTGTGGGCCTAACAAGAAGATAAGCCCAGCTCCCAAACACATCTTCCTTTTGAAAGCATCGAGTGAAGGCCCTCTAGAGGCGTGGGACTGAATCCCCCACCCACTCCTCTTTGTCTCCCTCACCCAGCAGATTGAAGCTTCAGTGGCTACAGGGGCCTGATTTCCCTCCTCTCTACAACCAGCTGCCACACCTGGCTCCTTTTCCTCAGGACAGCACTTTCCCATCCCCATTCCTGCCTTACCCTTACATGGGTCTAAGGAAAAGAGTCTTTCTTTTCCTTAGTTTTCTCTCCTCCATTTTTGAAATATTGGTTGTATAGGAGAGTCCCTCTTTGAAGAGTGCATGTTCCCAATTCCTCCTGGGGCCTCACTCTTTCCTTAGGCTTAATAGGCTTGAGTACTCTCTCCATTTCACCCTTACCTGTCTCCAACCAAGTCAGATGTCTTTTTCCCCTCCTCTGATGACCAGAACCTTTAGAGGTGTGTGTGTGGTTGCCTGTGGATTTCTTGGTGGGGAGGGGGAGCAGAAAGAACCTCATGGGCTAAGCAGAGCTTGGTGACTTAGAACTGTGGCCTTCCTACAGGGTGAGGAGGAGCCCCCCAGCCTGGAGTACATCCAAGCCAAGGATCTGTTCCCCCCCAAGGAACTAGTGAAGGAGGAGGAGAATCTTCAGGTAAGGAGGAGTTGGGGGCCAGGATAGATGGGGCTTCCTACCCAGTTAAAAAAACATCCTCCCTTCCCCCAAATATCTTCAAGGGGATCTGGTACCAGAGCTCTGGCTTCCTGCTCTGTGGTCTCTGGAGGAGGAGGGTTTGTCTGTGTATCCTGGAGCTGTTGGCCCCAGGGAAGGAAAGGCAGCTTTCCTCTACAGCTGTTGCCTGGTGCTCTTACTGTGGAGAGTACTCTCCTCTCCTGCCTTGGTCCACCATTTCCAGAGCTTTTCCAGAGGGGATTCCACAGAGCAGGGGCTGTAGAGGAGGATGAGGCAGTCACTCACTTCTGGACTGAGGGTTTCTCTGCCCCTTGACAGGTCCCCTTCACAGTGCTGCAGGGTGAGGGAGTAGAGTTCCTGGGCCGGGCAGCCGATGCCCTCATTGCCATCTCTAACTACCGGCTGCATATCAAATTCAAGGACTCTGTCATCAACGTGAGTTTCTCTATTGTTCTCCTACCCCTAAGCTAAAATCCCTGTGAAGTTCAAGGTGGGATTATTCCAAAGCTCTCCTTGATCATGTCTTTAAAAAAAGTTGGAGGCTGGGCATGGTGGCTCATGCCTATAATCCCAGCACTTTGGGAGGCCGAGGCAGGCGGATCACTTGAGGTCAGGAGTTCAAGACCAGCCTGGCCAACATGGTAAAACTCTGTTTCAACTAAAAATACAAAAATTAGCCGGGCTTGATGATGCGCACCTGTAGTTCCAACTACTTGGGAGTCTGAGGTACAGGAATTGCCTGAACCCTGGAGTCAGATGTTGCAGTGAGCCGAGATTGTGCCACTGCGCTCCAGCCTGGGTGACAGAGTGAGACGACGCCTCAAAAAATAAAAAATACATAAAAAGTTGGGGTTCCCTTCTCTTTCTCTCTGACCTCATGTTTTCCGGCCTTATTTTCCTAGCTATAGCTCTGTTTCTGGCTCATTCTCTTTTCTCCTGTCTTTCCATTATTCTATCACTGGCGCTTCTAAGGAGCATGGTGGCATTGTTGGAAGAGCACAGGCTTTGGAGTCAGCCAAACCTGGGCTCTTTTCCTGCACTGCCACTCACCAGCTGGGTGACCGTGGTGAAGTCACCTAACTGAGGCTTGATTTTTCTCCTCAATAATATGGGCTGAAAATACCTGCCATGCAGGGCTATTGGGATCATTGATTGGGATCACATATGCAGAGGACTTTGTACAGTTATCAGGTGCTTAACAGGCCCTCAGTAAATGTCAGTTTCCTTCCTGCTATTGATACATCAGTGCCTAGGCTGGGGTGAGGGTAAGGAGTGGTGCCCAGTGAAGGGTCTGAGCTTTAGTCTGCCCTTCCTCTAAAGGTCCCCCCTCCGGATGATTGACAGTGTGGAGAGCCGTGATATGTTCCAGTTGCACATTTCCTGCAAGGACTCCAAAGTGGTGAGGTGAGAACCACGGGGCCTCACTCAGGTCCTCTGACCCTAGTCTCATCCAGATCTCTGTGCTGCAGGGTTTCTGTGGTGCAAGAGAGGAAAGATCCTGCCTCACTTTCCCCAGTCAGAGGAAAAGGTGAAGACCATGTTCTGGGTTGGGATCTTGACCTGAAAAAATGGGGGTAATGCTTAGTTCATGGAGTCATTGGAAGGATTACGTGAGATAATGTGTGTGAAAGCACCGAGGACAATATCTGGCACAGAGCACTCACATTATTGTTGGCTTATTTATTTATTCATTTGATACACATGTATTGAATACCCTACTCAATGCTAGACTGTTTTAAGTCCTGGGGATACAGCAAGGAACAAATAGAGAAAATTTTCTCTTCTCGGAGAACTTACATCCCAATGAGGAGATTCCATCAGTAAGTGATAAGTAAAACTTGTGAAATGATAAGTGTAAAGGAAAAAATAAAGCAGGGAGAGGGAATATGGAGTGCTATGAGGGTGAAGATTGTAAAACAAAGTAATCAGGGCAGTGTACGCCTGTAATCCCAGCACTTTGGGAGGCCAAGGTGGAGGGTCGCTTCAGCTTAGGAGTTCCAGATCAGCATGGGCAACGTGGCAAGACCTTGTCTCTACTAAAAGCAGAAAAAATTAGCCAGGTGTGGTGATATACGCCTGTAGTCCCAGCTACTCAAAAGGCTGAGATGGGAGGATCTCTTGAGCCTGAGAAGTCGAGACTGCAGTGAGCTGTGATTACATCACTGTATTCCAGCCTGAATGACAGAGCGAGACCCTGTCTCAAAACAAAACAAAAGTGATCAGAGAAACTGCACCAAAAAGGTGACATTTGAGTCAAGACCTGAAGAAAGTGACCTTGTGGGTATTTTGGGGAAGAGTGTGCCAGAGAGAGAGAATGGCAAGTGGAAAGGCCCTGAGGTGGGTGTGTACCCGCACACTGGAAGACTGGCAGGGAGGCTGCTGTGGCTGGAGTAGAGTGCATGTGGGTGAGGGTGGTGGGTTACAAGATCTGAGAGCAAAGTGGGGTGTCAGACAGTTTGGGTGTCATGATGACTGGCTTTTACTTTGACAGAACTGCGAAACCACTGGAGGAGTTTGAGCAAAGGAGTGATGTGATCTGATTAATGTTTCATAGGGTCATGCTGGCTGCTATATTGAGACTAGATGAAAGAGAATGGGGGCAAGAGCCAAAGCAGAAACTGGGAGGCTAGTTGGGAAGCTATTGGGGTTGCCCAGGTGAGAGATCATGGCAGCCTGTCTGAGGCGGTAGCAGCCAAAGAGGTGAGAAGCAGTCAGATTCTGGGTGTAGTTTGAAGGTGCAGATGAGAAGATTTGCTGACAGATTGGAAATGAAAGAAAGGAATCTGGGGTGACTCTGAGGTTCATTAAAAGGATAACCAGTTTAGAGACTACCATGTGCTCAGGTCTATGGGGGATTTAGAAGGAGCATTCACATTGCCTTTCCCTTCAAGGAGGCTAAAGTTTAGCTGCTGGAAGAAGACTTAACATGTGGCAATATGCTATGGAGAGATATGTTGCTTAGTACTCCAAGCCGGCCAGGCATGGTGGCACATGCCTGTAATCCCAGTACTTTGGGAGGCCGAGGTGGGAGGATTGCCTGAGCCCAGGAGTTCAAAATTAGCCTGGGCAATGTGGAGAGACCCTGTCTCTATAAAGTTTAAAAAGTTAGCCAGATGTGGTGGTGCACAGTTATGGTGCACCTTGACCCAGGAGGTCAAGGCTGCAGGGAGCTGTGATCATGCCACTACACTCCAGCCTGGGTGGCAGAGCAAGAAGAAGACCCTGTCTCCAAAAAAAAAAAAAAAAAAAAAAAAAGTATATGTATTTATTTATTCTAGGCACATTAAGAATCAAGAGAGGAAGGAGTTTCTGGAATAGAGCAGGTTAGGAAGGCTTTAAGGAAGAAGTGATATTAAAACTATCTTCAAAGCATCAGTAGGATGTGGCTAGGTGGAGAGGAGACATTATCAAGCAGAAGATAAAAACCAAGGAGATGGGAAGGATGTGAGCAGGACTTCCCACCTGAAGCAGAAGGTTTGAGTTAGGGAGTCATGAGAGATAACACTGGTCCGTTAGGGTAGGGACAAGGAATGCAGATGTTCAGGGCCACGTGGTAGCATTTAGAGTTGTTTTGAGAGATGGTAGGGCCCCAGTTGAGAGAATAAATATGCCTCAAATACAGGAGTTCTTGGGAAGAGAATTATCACAAGAGACAACTTCTGTTGGGTCTTGGCCAGTGTCCCTGGTTCCCCAACCCTGGGTCCCCCCTGCCTTACCTGCTGCTTTGCAGCCTCCTCTCCTCACAGCCGTCCTGTGGCTTTTGACCCTGATAGCCCCATGGCACAACTGCACTTTGCCTCATCCAGGCCTGTGGCTTCTTGCCTGGCAGGTGCCACTTCTCCACTTTCAAGCAGTGCCAAGAGTGGCTGTCACGGCTAAGCCGAGCCACAGCAAGACCTGCCAAGCCTGAGGACCTCTTTGCCTTTGCCTACCATGCCTGGTGCCTGGGGCTGACCGAGGAGGACCAGCACACTCACCTGTGTCAGCCAGGTGAGGCCAGTCTGTTTGCTTTGGGAGGCTGCTCTCTTACCCCTTGGTTCTCATCCCTCCTCCACCCCGGCGCATTGGTGCTCTGGGAAGCTAACCGTCGTGGGGGCTCTGTTGCAGGTGAGCACATACGATGTCGGCAGGAGGCGGAGCTCGTGAGGATGGGCTTTGACCTGCAGAATGTCTGGAGAGTCTCACATATCAACAGCAACTACAAGTGAGAGGGTTGGGGGACCAAAACACCTTCCACACCACACCACTTCCATGTTTGGATAAAGCATGGTGGGCACAGCTCCTGAGTCTGTGAGGAAGGAAGGCTCCTGGTTTTTCTTCCCACAAAGCCATCCCCCAGGAATCTTGTCATCACATGTCTTAGACCCAGTTCGGTGACTCCCATTTGGTCTCTTCTCAGATTGTGCCCCAGTTACCCCCAGAAGCTGCTGGTTCCTGTGTGGATCACTGACAAAGAACTGGAGAACGTGGCTTCCTTCCGCTCCTGGAAGCGGCTCCCCGTGGTTGTGTATAGGTGAGGCAATGGGGCTGGGAAGTAGGGAGGCCGTTTCTTATGCAACAAGGACGCAGTCAAAATTGGAGGTTTTGGGTAACCTGGTTGACTGGGAATTGACACTCTATGGGGAAGTATGAAATAATTTTCAAACAAAAACTATCTGATTTTTTTGTCCTAAGAATAAGGCTATTAGGAAGTTTATTCATCCCCCCGCCTTTTTTTAGAGTGGGGTGTGTGTGTGTGTGTGTGTGTGTGTATAAAACACTGCATTAGTACGGGGGTTGGCAAACTGGCCTGCAGACCAAATCTGGCTTATAACCTATTATATAAAATGGCTTGTAAGCTGTGAGTGGTTTTTACATTTTTAAAGAGCTATTTTTAAAAAAAGCAAACATAAGAATATATGACAGAAACTGGTTGTGACCCACAAAGTCAAAAATTTGTTGTCTGGTTTTTTACTGAAAATGTTTGCTGATCCCTGCACTAGAATATTGTAGCTAAAATAGAGTGAGACAGGGAGTAACTATGAAGTTTGGAATTGTTCCTGTTCTTGGCTCAGCCAGGCCTTGTTCTCCTGCTGGGTGTCTGTACCTGGAGCAGCTGCTGTGCGATTTGATGAGTCAAGGTCACCTTGAGCATACAGAGCCCATTTGAGGAAATCTGTGGATGGTGCTTTGTAAACTGTGGAGCCCGCTAGTGATGTTGGGGCTTTCGGTTGTTGTTATGAGCTGGATGAGTTAGTAACCCCTGCTGACTCTAGAGACTTTGGTCTAACCCCCTGAGGTGGGCCGCTGGAGGCTTCGAATGCCAAGGGCATTACGGTTTCTTCTGTTTTGTCAGACACTTGCGCAATGGGGCTGCTATCGCCCGCTGCAGCCAGCCGGAGATCAGCTGGTGGGGCTGGCGCAATGCTGATGATGAGTACCTGGTCACGTCCATTGCTAAAGCGTGTGCCCTGGACCCAGGGACAAGGGCCAATGGGGGGCTCCCTCAGCATCGGGAATAATGATACCAGCGAGGCGTGTGATGCTGACTTTGGTAAGGTGTGGTTGATGCTAACCTCCCAGGGAGCAGGCCCCCTCCTACTTCATTGGGTCCCAGGGAGTCCCCAGTGAGAATCTGGGAAGATGACAGCACACAGGGTGCTGGGGTCCCTGCCTTGTCGGAAGCTGTGGGGTGTGAGGGGTCTCTAGTTGCATGTTCCGCCTTCTGAGAGGGAGTGCCAGAGGGCCAGTGGGAGGATGGGTGGCTGGCTAACTCAGGGGCTCCTCCCTGCTGTGTGTTTAGATTCCTCTCTGACCACATGCTCTGGAGTGGAGAGCACAGCAGCCCCCCCAGAAGCTGCTGATCCTGGATGCACGATCCTACACGGCAGCAGTGGCTAACCGGGCCAAGGGTGGAGGCTGTGAATGTGAAGGTATTGCTGTTATCCCAGTGTTTGCAGCCAGCCTGTGCTCTGGATGGCTTTGGTGAGGAGGGGATTGTGGGCCCATTGTATAGTGGAAAGAACCTAAACAAACTGGCTTGGAATCACTACTTTGCTACCTACTAGCTATGGCGATGACTATGCTGAAGTTGCTTAATCTGTCCAAGCTTTATTTTCTCTTCTATAAGAAGGGGATGTTACAACCCTTGCAAAATTGTTGGGAAGATTAGAAGTTGCATATGTAGGCCAGGCATGGTGGCTTGTGCCTGTAATCCCAACACTTTGGGAGGCCGAGGCGGGTGGATTGCTTGAGCTCAGGAGTTCGAGACCAGCCTGGGCAATATGACAAAACCCTGTCTCTATCAAAAACACAAAAAATTAGCTGGACATGGTGGTGCACGCCTGTGGTCCCATCCCAGCCACTCAGGAGACTGAGGCATGAGGATTGCTTGACCCTGGGAGGCAGAGGTTGCACTGAGCTGGTATTGTGCCACTGCACTCCAGCCTGGGTGACCATGAGACCCTGTCTCAAAAAAGAAAAAGAAGTTGTATTTTATAAAATTATTGGCACAGAGCTGCTACTGTTTATTGAGAATGTATTATATATTGTCTTTCTAAGTATTACTATCATCGGTCATTACTGTTACTATTAGTAGTATATGGCACCTATGTCTCCAGAAATATAAGTGTGATTCCAATTTCAAGATTGTATTTAGTTCCCATCCTGGAGTTCTCTGTCCTCCGGGGAAGCTTTCTCCCATCAGGGCCACTCTTGTCCTGGATGCCTGTTCCCAGGATGTGCTTTTATGTCTCACTCTCCTGTCATGTCTACAGAGTACTATCCCAACTGTGAGGTCGTGTTCATGGGAATGGCCAACATCCATGCCATCCGGAACAGCTTTCAGTATCTCCGGGCTGTGTGTAGCCAGATGCCGGATCCTAGCAAGTAGGTGTTCCCTGCTCGCATTCCCTCCAGTCTCATTCCTTACCCAGTACCTCTACTTCTTGGGAGATTAGATGGGGAGATGAGACGTTTGGAGAGCAGGAGATCTGAGGGCCTGGGTGGAGCTGGGTGCCATGGGCTAGTTCCAAGAACCCTTCCACTTCTCAGCCAACACTTTGGTGTGGTCACAGGACATTGGATTCCTTTTGTTTGGATCAGTTGTTCTACTCAAAGAACACAGAACTGGGGGAGAGAAAATGGCTGAGTGTGCATGTGATGCTTCCCAGTTCCTCTTCTGATCCTCAGAAGCTCTTATCTGCTGCAGGTCCTGTCTTCCCTACCTTCCTGCTAGATACCTCTTGGCCAAAAGGCCACGGGATGGACCTCTTGGTTTCAGTTCTCACTGGGGACTTTGTTGGGTGCGGCTGGCTGTGGTTGGTGGAGAAACTGTTGTGGCCTCAGCACCCTTGGTGACCGACTTGATTTCTGCTCTCGTGTAGCTGGTTGTCGGCACTAGAGAATACCAAATGGCTGCAGCACTTGTCGGTGATGCTGAAAGCAGCTGTGCTGGTGGCTAATACAGTAGACCGAGAAGGCCGGCCTGTGCTGGTGCACTGCTCAGATGGCTGGGACCGCACACCGCAGATCGTCGCCCTGGCCAAAATATTACTGGACCCGTATTACAGGACATTGGAGGTATTGAGACGAATTAGATGGGAAGATCAGAGGGAATGTGGGAGGAGGGAAGGTGTTGAGGCCTTTGGATCTGTCCTGGGGATCTTTCAGTAGAGGACAATTTTTTTCTTTTTTTTCAGTTCCCAAATGCTTGGAAAATTGGTGGCTTTGAGTCCTCTTCTAGGTCTAGTCCTATTTTTCTTTGAAGTTGCCAGCTCCCTGTTTTGGGCAGTTCCCAGGAGGGCAGCACATCAGCATTTCCTGAGAAGCCCTATGTTTGAACAGTTTCTTTTTTTGCAGGGCTTCCAAGTGTTAGTGGAATCGGACTGGCTGGATTTTGGGCACAAGTTCGGAGATCGCTGTGGCCACCAAGAGAATGTGGAGGACCAAAACGAACAATGCCCTGTGTTCCTCCAGTGGCTTGATTCTGTTCATCAGTTGCTTAAGCAATTCCCCTGCCTGTTTGAATTTAATGAAGCATTCCTGGTAAGTCCCAAATCCTGTGACAAGGAGGATGTGGGGAATGTCAGCCTGAGAACTCCAGGTGCAAGCTGTCTCTGCCTTCCAGGTAAAACTGGTGCAACACACATACTCCTGCCTCTACGGCACATTCTTGGCCAACAACCCCTGTGAGCGAGAGAAGCGCAACATCTACAAGCGGACCTGCTCTGTGTGGGCACTCCTTCGAGCTGGCAATAAAAACTTTCATAACTTCCTCTACACGCCCAGCTCAGACATGGTGAGTCTGAGCCCTTTTCTTATAGGTGCTATTTAGAAACCTATAGGGAGAAGGGGCTGAATCAGTAGGGAAAATATACAGTCAAAAGTTTAGAGAAAAAAGGGATCAGGAACTCTTCACAAAGCACTAGTATTGAGCTGCTTCCCTAGGTCCTGCATCCTGTTTGTCATGTCCGGGCCCTGCACCTCTGGACAGCTGTTTATCTGCCAGCATCATCTCCATGCACACTTGGGGAGGAAAGCATGGATCTTTACCTTTCCCCCAGTGGCCCAGAGCCAGGAGTTCTCTGGCCGCTCTCTGGACAGGTAAGAAAAGCCCTTCTTCCTTTCTCCTCTCTCCACTAGGAAGGCAGTAACTGCTTCCCATCTCATCTAAATGTTGTTCTCTTTCTTTTTTTTTTCTTTTTTGAGACAGAATCTCGCTCTGTTGCCCAGGCTGGAGTGCAGTGGCTCACTGCAACCTCCACTTCTGGGTTCAAGCGATCCTCCTGCCTCAGCCTCCGGAGTAGCTGGGATTACAGGAGCCCACCACCATGCCCAGCCAATTTTTTTGTATTTTTAGTGGAGACGGGGTTTCACCATGTCGGCCAGGCTGATCTCGAACTCCTGACCTCAAATGATCCACCCACCTCGGCCTCCCAAAGTGCTGGGATTACGGACGTGAGCCACCGTGCCTGGCTTCTTTCTGAGATATTTAAAAGCAACTTCTTGAGTAATTTGCGGGAAAAACTTGGCCCAACACTGGTAGCTAGCCTGGAGTGTACTCTGTTTTCAAGGTCCTCTGAAGATAAGGTTGGATACTTTCTTTCCTGGAGGAGCTGCTATCACCCTGTGTGATAAACCCAAGCATGGGAGAGAACAAAACAGAAAGTACTATTTTAGGAAGCTTCGTGAGAATGCCCTTGATTTTTGTTCACTGGTACAGGGAATGGGGAGCTTGCTGTATTATAGCAACCTTTGTCGTGTCCAGCATTAGCTTCCAGAAACAGCTGACTCTCAGCGAAATGGGTTCCCAGCAGGGGAATGGCCTTTATGTTATTCCTTCAGAAAAAGGCCAGAATTTAAAGGGGAGACATAAAATTAGTTATTTTCTGGCTAAGTGTTCAGGGGGAAGTGAAATGAGGGTTGGTTAAATTATAAGAGTAGTACATGTTTCTTGTTTTTAAAAAAAATAGTCAAAACAATATAAAAGTAGAAAATGAAAATCTCTCCTTAAGGTCCTTGTCCCAACAGGTGTCCACTGTTAACATTTGGCACGTGTCTTTCCAGATGTTTACTTCTATATAGACAAATCCACACTGTCAGGTGCTGATATGGAAACGTTTTTTATAAACAAAATCAGAATATTTTTACATACCCTTTTTACTTTTTTGCATATTTTGCAAATTGTTTTTCCCACTTTGTATTAGATTGTCTTCTCATAACAGCACATATAAAGCTCCTTTCTTGTTTTTATTGGGTTCAGAATAGTCAAAAATTTATATAACCAGATTACTGTTCATTTAATTTCCTTTTTTTTTTTTTTTTTTAATCATACAGGGAATGCTTTAGTGACATCCTTATTTATATAACTTTTTAAAAAATTGTAAACTACAGGTCAGGCACGGTGGCTCACGCCTATAATCCCAGCACTTTGGGAGGCTGAGGCGGGTGGATCACCTGAGGTCAGGAGTTTGAGACCAGCCTGGCCAACATGGTAAAACCCCGTCTCTTTAAAAAATACAAAAATTAGCTGGGCGTGGTGGCAGGTGCCTGTAATCCCAGCTACTCTGGAGGCTGAAGCGTGAAAAACTCTTGAACCTGGTGGGTGGAGATTGTAGTGAGCTGAGATGGCGCCACTGCACTCCAGCCTGGGTGATAAAGTGAGGCTCAGTCTCAAAAAAAAAAAAAAAAGGAAAATTGTAAAATACACATGCTATTTACCATCTATACCATTTTTAAGTATATAATTTAGTAGGGTTACTTTGTTTTTGTTTTTGTTTTTTTGAAGATAGAGTTTTGCTCTGTTGCCCAGGCTGGAGTGCAATGGCATAATCTCAGCTCACTGCAACTTCTGCCTCCTGGGTTCAAGTGATTCTCCTGCCCCAGCCTCCAGAGTAGCTGGGATTACAGGCATGCGTCACCACCCCTGGCCAATTTTTGTATTTGTAGTAGAAATGGGGGTTTACCATGTTGGTCATGCTAGTCTCGAACTCCTGACCCCAAGTGATTTACCCACCTTGACCTCCCAAAATGTTGGGATTATAGGTGTAAGCCCCTGTGCCCGGCCAGTAGGGTTATTTGTATGCATACTTTTGCATTTGTGCTAGTATTTTTGCCAGATAAATGAAAATACTGTGCCCAAGGATATATATATTTCAAATTTTGATATTTGTTTATTGGCTGAGAGCTTTTTTTTTTTTTTTTTTTTTTAAGAGACAGGGTATTGCTCTGTAACTCAGGCTGGAGTGCAGTGGCACAATTATAGCTTACTGTAACCTCAAACTCCTGAGCTCAAGTAATCCTTATGTTTCAGCCTCCCAAGTAGCTAATCAGATCATTAGGCATGTGCCAATTTTTATTTTTTGTAGAGACAGACTCTGTTGCCCAGGTTAGTCCTTAAACTCCTAGCCTCGAGTGATCTTCCTGCCTTGGTCTCCCAAAGCACTGGAATTACAGGTGTGAGCCATCATGTCCAGCCTGGCTGAAAGTTTTTAAAGTTAAAATATCACTTATATTTTGGTTGAATATTATAAAGGAAAACAAACAAACAAAAAAACCCAGCATCCCAAATTATTGGTTTTAGGGTCCTTTGAAGTAAGTCAGTTGTGAGAGAACCATGATAGGTTTTAGGAATTCAGTGATTTTTTTTCTCCTTCCCCAAACTATGCAGAATTTGGCTATAGGCTCATAGGTTTACTTTTCCTGGCAGAGGGGCCAAAACTTTTAATCAAATTTTTAATAAGCTCTGTGACCCATTTAATAATCATTGTGTTAACTTAGTATCTGATTGATCAATTCAACAGATGTTTCTTTAATACTTACAAGATGCCTATTACTGTACTAGGCTTTGTGGACTACACCAAAGAAATAGAAGATATTGTTTCTACTTTCAAGATAATTTTAAGCTGTAAGATAAGACACAGAACAACTAGAGAACAATTCTAAGTCAACATCTAAGCAAATAAGAATGTGTGTAGTTCAGGCTAGGCATGGTGGCTCACGCCTGTAATCCCAGCACTTTGGGAGGCCAAGGTGCACAGATTGCTTGAGCCCAGGAGTTTGAGACCAGCCTGGGCAACATGGTGAAACCCCACCTCTACAAAAAGTACAAAAATTAGCCAGGCATGGTGGCCTCCGCCCGTGTTCCCAGCTACTTGGTGGGCTGAGGCATGAGGATCGTTTGAGCACAGAAGGTCAAGACTGCGGTGAGCTGTGACCTTGCCACAGCACTCCAGCCTGGGTGACAGAGCGAGACCTTGTCTCAAAAAAAAAGTAATGTGTGTAGTTCAAAGCTTTAGAGAAATGAGATGTTTTTTAAAAGGGTCATTTGGTGGCTGTTTTACTCAGGAAATTTTCATGAAGGACCAAAAAGAACTGTGGATATTTTTGTGCTCCATGTGTCTGGCTTAGAACCTGGCATATAAAGTAAACATTAAAACTGGACAAACGAATGAAATAAAGGGAGTTGTAAGCTTAGTAACAAGGTTAGTGGAGAGGGTTCAAGTGATTCTCCTGCCTCAGCCTCTCAAGTAGCTGAAATTACAAGCATGTGCCACCATGCCCGGCTAATTTTTGTATTTTTAGTAGAGACAGAGTTTTGCCATATTGGCCAGGCTGGTCTCGAACTCCTGACCTCAAGTGATTGGCTCGCCTTGGCCTCCCAAAGTGCTAGGATTGTAGGTGTGAGCCACTGTACCTGTTCGAGAGGTAGGTTTTTAAAAAAAAAGAAACTCTGCAGCTGACAGGGATTGAGAGGAGGCTATTTTAGGAGTAGAGAGAAATATAGGACAGGTCATTAAGGGCATTGAAGGCTTTAAACATTAAGGTGAAGAGTTTATTTTGATTCAGTTGTCAATAGGAAGTCATTGTAGGAAGTCATTGTGATTTGCTGACAGTGGGATCCTTGGAGAACTAATCAGTGAGTACAGGGTAGCTGGAGGCAGAGACCAGGCAGCACTGCTGTAGTAGTTCAGATATGAGGGGGAAGAGTCCCTGGCAAAGAGATAGGATTAAATTCAGAAGCACTGTGGAGAAACCATTAGCAGGCTACAGAATTGATTGAAAGTTGGAGAGTAGAAGTAATAAGTACTTTGAGTCCCAAGTATCTGAGCTTAGAAAGTAAGAGAATATTAGTAACACTAATAGACATTGAAAAGTTAAGAAGACAAGCCAGTTTTGGGAGAAAGTGGAGGTATAGGGAAATTGGGATTGAAATACTAGTTGACAGCAAAGAAGGAGGTGTGTTGTAGGCAGTTCAAGACGGAGAGTGGAGTTTGAGGTGTAACTGATAGAAAGATTTTAAAGGAAATGTTTTCTAACAACTGACCTGACTTACCTTTGATTCTACCTTTCCCTAGATCAACAATGTCCTACTGTCTTTCTTCTTCCATTAAAGTTAAACACATTCTTCTATTCCCATCTCAAATTCCACCTTCTCTGTATAGCCTTCCCTGACCACCTAGCTGGATGAGCTCTCTCTTCTTGTTCTAAACTCAGGTATTATTATCTCTGTCAACTGCTGATCAACCTTTGGTACACACAGGAATGAATTGTGGAGGATGGCAGAATGTTGTTATTTGAATTTGGATGAAGAACACATGAGAGTTACTTAGATTCTTTTTGTCGTTGTTTGAGACAGAATCTCGCTCTGTCGCCCAGGCTGGAATGCAGTGGTGTGATCTCGGCTCACTGCAACCTCTACCTTTTGCTTCCCAGGCTCAAGTGATTCTCATGCCTCAGCCTCCCAAATAGGAGCTGGGTTTACAGGTGTGCACCACCACACCCAACTATTTTTTGTATTTTTAGTAGAGATGGGATTTCACCATGTTGGCCACACTGGTCTCAAACTACTGGCCTCAAGAGATCTGCCTGCCTCGACCTTCCAAAGTGTTGAGATCACAGACATGGGCCACTGTGTCCAGCCATATTCTTTACTTCTTTTGTATGCTTGAAAATTTCCATAATAAAAAGTAAAATGAAAAGAAAGAAGTCAGCTATGGTACTTAAAAGAATACAGATGCCTAGGCCTCACTCTTGACCATTCTTATTCAGTAGGTCTTAGGTGGGCCCTGGTTGTCTGGATGTCTAAGAAGATCCACCAAGATGCCTGATGTATATCACGTATTGAATTTTGCTGGTCTATTTCATTCAATTGGCATCTAACAGTGGAAACTTGATGTTAGATTTTAAGGTCATTCATTCATTTCTCAAGTCATTTGCCCCTGGTACTGTGCTAGGTGCTGGGGATTCAAATAAGACAGAGTCCTGCCATCAAGACACTTCAGTAGAAGGAATTAAGTAAGTCAACAGTAAAGTGCAATAATGTGTTACAGGAAGTACTGAGCAATGCGTTTGATGTGGATTCTTTTGTTTAATCTTCATAATAGCTTTAAGAGGTAGGTACTTTAACCTTGATTCCATAGATGAGGGATCTGAGGCTTAGAGAAGTTAAAGCAATACAACAAAGAAGTTGTTAAATTGGGATCTGAGCCCTGCCTATGGGACTCCAGGGACTATAATTATAACCACTGCTATTGCCTTTCTGGAATTTCCTACCATTAAAAAAAATCAAAATTGATCACAAAAGCTAGATCAAATATGTATACAACATTTAAGTTTCAAAAACCAATTACTTAAAATCAGCTGCATTACAACTCTGCCTTTGGAGGATTTTTCTGCATGGGCTGAACTGACTGAGCCATCTAAAAATAGGAGGCCAGTGAAGCCTCTGCTGTTGCCCTGGTGAATTTCCCTCAAGTTTTCATTGCTCTGAGGACTTTGAACTGTATTAGTAATCAGGATGGTCATTCTTGAAAATGTCCCTTACCCATCTGGTATATACAAATGCCTCTATAACTCTGAGTACTATATACCAGGGGAAGTTTCCATGGGGCCTTGGGAATCAGGAGCACACTGCTGCTAAGTGGTTATCAAGAGCAGTGTTGTGGGAATTGTGTTGTCTTAAAGTTTGTGGTTATTATGTTTGTGGTTGGTTGCCTATATTTTGAATTCTCATAGCATCTCTACAGGTATGATTTATTATCATCATTGTATAAAGGGGAGAGACCAAGTATCTGAGAGGTTAATTTGCTTGTTTGTAGTCATGTAGCTAATCAGTGTCAGAGCCAATATTGTGTAGCTCCAAAACCCATCTTCTTTCCGTTTTACTGTGTTGGAGGCAGTGGGATATGGGGTTTGAGTCTTAGGTATAGTCTTGGCTGGAATAGTAGATTCAGAAGGCAGCTGAAACCACTGCAGTGGTTAAGATTGCCTAGCGACACTGGTAGGTTGAGTGCTGACAAAAGCTGAGGATAGATTTTTGGGTTCCGGGTGACAGGGCCCGTGCCTTACGCTTTTTTGTAGAGTAAACTTTCAGGGAACACTGTAATCTTAAACGTCACTATTTCCAAACTCTGGCTTTGATACTGCTCCATTGACTCAGCTCCACATATTGTATTGTAAGTGCCCATCTCCTGACCTGGAGGTGTTGTGTTTGTCATTCCAGGTTACCTAAAACCAGATCCATGGATGATCTTCTTTCTGCCTGTGACACAAGCAGCCCCCTGACTCGTACATCCAGTGACCCTAACCTGAATAACCACTCTCAGGAGGTCAGGGTAGGCCTGGAGCCCTGGCACAGCAATCCTGAGGGAGCAGAGACAGCCTTTGTGGACTCTGGGGTAGGAGGTCCTCAGCAGACTGTAGAAGTGGGTCTTTCTCCTCCTCTGCCCAGCAGCCAGAAAGACTACTTGAGCAATAAATCTTTCAAGAGTCACAAAAGCTGTTCTCTAAGTTACAAACTGCTTAATACCACAGTGCCTCGGGAAATGAAGAGCAACACCTCTGATCCTGAGATCAAAGTCCTAAAAGAGACTAAGGGACCAGCTTCAGATCCTCCTGCCCAGGATGAGCTGGGTAGGACTTTAGATGGCATAGGGGGAGCCACCTAAACATTGTCCTGAAACAGAAGCTGTCAGTGTACTCTCCAAGGTCATTTCTAACAAGTGTGATGGAGTTTGTAATTTTCCTGAGTCTTCCCAGGACTCTCCAACAGGTGCGCCCCAACAGGCCCAGCCAGACTCCAAGCCAGGTGTGCCCTCCAGATGTGCTCTCGATCACAGCCTCAGCACCCTTTGCAACCCACTGAGTGCTGCCTGCCAAATTCCTCTAGACCCAAGCGCTGACTTCCTCAGCCAAGATCCCTCAGGGTCTGTGGCAAGTGTCTCCCACCAGGAACAACTGAATTCTGTGCCGGATCTGATTCATGGGGAAGAAGACACTGGTAAAAGAGGAAATAATAGGAATGGGCAGTTATTGGAAAATCCTCGCTTTGGGAAAATGCCATTGGAATTGGTCCGGAAGCCAATTTTTCAGAGCCAGATCAGTGAGTTCTCTTTTCTAGGGTCTAACTGGGACAGCTTCCAAGGGATGGTGACTTCATTCCCAAGTGGGGAGGCCACCCCCTCGGCGGCTGCTTTCCTATGGCTGTTGTAGCAAGAGGCCAAACAGTAAGCAGATGTGGGCCACGGGGCCCTGCTTTGGGGGCCAGTGGGCTCAGAGAGAAGGTGTGAAGTCACCTGTGTGTTCCAGTCATTCCAGTGGACACTGTACTGGCCCAGGAGGAAAGAACCGGATGTGGTTGTCCAGTCACCCAAAGCAAGTCTCTAGCACAAAGCCCGTTCCACTGAGCTGCCCTTCTCCAGTGCCTCCTCTATATTTGGATGATGATGGACTCCCCTTTCCCACGGATGTGATCCAGCATAGGTTACGGCAAATTGAAGCCGGGGTACAAGCAAGAGGTGGAGCAGCTACGTCGACAGGTGCGTGAGCTTCAGATGAGGCTGGATATCCGTCACTGCTGTGCCCCTCCAGCAGAGCCCCCCATGGACTATGAGGATGATTTTGTAAGTAGTCACCAACTGCTATACACCCATTATTTAGTCTGTTCATCTAGCCTTCCCCTCCATTCAGCATTTATTTGTTGAGTACTTGCTGTGTGCCACTGACTTAGGTGCCTGGTCTACAGGATGAAAAATAAGTAAGCAATTAGGATGATGTTTTAAGTGCTATGATTGAGGAGGCATCAGGTGTTAGAGGGCTGGAATGGAGTGAAACGTCAAGGAAGGCTTTCTTGAGAAGGTAATGCTTGAGCTGAGTGCTGAAAAATGTGTGATATTTAGCTAGGTAGACAGTGAAAAGGAAACATCATTTGCAGAAGCTTGGTGGCAATAAGTACTCCAATGATATGGCTTAAAAGGATGGGACATGTGAGTGTATATGTGTACATGCATGCATACACACACTGGGGCTATCAGAGACAGTCAGATAGAGTGGCGGGAGGGTGACACTGCAGAAGTAGATGGAGATTAGAAGGGTCAGCTTGAGTGCCCTTCTTATTTGGATTTTACCCTTAAGGGAATAAAATTTTAGGCCAGTGCATAATGTGATCAGAGCTGTACTTAAGAGAAAATGACTCTTGCAACAGTGTACAGTTTTAATGAGGCAGTTGAGACCCAGATTGGGAGGCTGGTAAGGTCATTTTGGAATAATCCAGGTGAGAGATGAGGACCATCTAGGCTGTGCAGTGTTGGGCAGTCTCAGGTTCTGACACTGTGGTCCTTGGGGAGTTTCCAGGAGCCAGCTTCCTCCCTGTGGTATCTTGCCATCTACACAGACACTTTCCTTCCTTCTGTTAAGGTGCTCCTCACTTGCCTGCTTCTCACTTCTCTGGTGCTTTAAACAGTAGTCAGCAAACTTTTTGTAAAGGGCCAAATAATAATTACTTTAGGTTTTGTGGGCCATACCATCTATGTTGCAACTACTCACCTCTGCTATTGTGCAAAAGGAGCCATAGCCCTGGCACAGTGGCCCACACCTGTAGTGTTAGGACTTTGTGAGGCCGAGGTGGGTGGACCGCTTGAGCCAAGGAGTTTGAGACCAGCCTAGGCAATGTGGCGAAACCCCGTCTCTACAAAAATTACAAAAAATTAGCTGGATGTCATGGTGGATGCCTGTGGTCCCAATTACTTGGGAGGCTGAAGTGAGAGGATCTCTTGAGTCCAGGATGTCAAGGCTACAGTGAGCTGTGATCATGCCACTGCATTCCAGCCTGGGCAAAAGAGTGAGACCTTGTCTCAAAAACAAAACAAAAAGCAGCCATGGATAGTATGTAAACGAATGAATGCAGCTGTGTTCCAACAAAACTTGATTTACAGAAACAGGCAGTGGGCTAGATTTGGCTTGTAGGCCATCCTGGTTTAGAATGTAACAAAGAGAGAGTCTTATATTGGTAAGGGTATAGGTCTGAAGCCACAATACTAGGCTCAAATCCCAGCTTACTACATATCAGCTCTTAACTTTCTCTGTGGCTTCATTTTCTTATTTGTAAAATGGGAGTATTAGTAGTATGTGTTGTAAGACTGTCATGAGAGATTAAATAAGTTCATGTATGTGATGCACTCAGCACAGTACCTGACACGTGGTAAACAGTGTTAGCGATGATGAAGATAACGTTGATGTCTTTGCCTTTTCATCAGACATGTTTGAAGGAGTCAGACGGCAGTGATACTGAGGATTTTGGCTCTGATCACAGTGAAGACTGTCTTTCAGAAGCAAGCTGGGAACCTGTTGATAAGAAAGAGACCGAGGTATGTTTGGGTAAATATGTGGTGGGTACTTATGTGAGCCATTGAGTCATCATGATATTTCCCAGAGATGAGTGGCATACTGTAGACTGAGCTCTCCCCTAGAGGAATGTCAGCCTGGTAGGCAAGTGGTAGCCAGTTAGGAAGATAAGCCTTGTCACTTTCTCTGGGGGTGCTTTCCTTGTTGCAGCGTTGCTCTTCCATTCTGTCAACAAGGACCTGGAATGTTTGCTTGTGCCTTCTGTTAGGTGACTCGCTGGGTTCCAGACCACATGGCGTCACACTGCTATAACTGTGACTGTGAATTCTGGTTGGCCAAACGAAGACACCATTGCAGGTAAGATGTTCTATATGATTTAGTCTGACTCAAAAACAAGTACAATACATATGTATAGAACTAAGTGGAATTAGTCTGGAAATGGATACCTCTTTATAGAAACTATGTTTGTGGCCGAGCGCGGTGGCTCAGGCCTCTAATCCCAGCACTTTGGGAGGCCAAGGCGGGTGGATCACAAGGTCAAGAGATTGAGACCATCCTGGCCAACAGGGTGAAACCCCGTCTCCACTAAAATACAAAAATTAGCTGGGCGTGGTGGTGCGTGCCTGTAGTCCCAGCTACTTAGGAGGCTAAGGCAGAAGAATTGCTTGAACCTGGGAGGTGGAGGTTGCAGCGAGCTGAGATCACGCCACTGCACTCTAGCCTGGCGCTTAGCGACAGAGCGAGAGTCTGTCTCAAAAAAAAAAAGAAAACTATGTTTGTCCCCAACTTTTCACTTACTATCATTCTCAGTATACTGGCATTTCTTAATATTAATTAATTAATTTTTTATTAGAGATGGGGTCTCACTATGTTGCTCAGGCTAGTCCCAAACTCCTGGCCTCAAGCAATTCTACCGCCTCAGCCTACCAAAGTGCAGGAATTACCGGGGAGTCACCATGCCTGGCCAGTATATCAGCATTTCTGATGAACTCTTCCCTCTTTGTGCTTTGGCAGAAATTGTGGGAATGTATTTTGTGCCGCATGCTGCCACCAGAAGCTGCCCATTCCTGATCAGCAACTCTATGACCCAGTTCTCGTCTGTAACTCATGTTTCGAACACATTCAAGTCTCTCGTGCCAGGGAACTCATGAGCCAACATCTGAAGAAACCCATCGCTACAGCTTCCAGCTGAATGCCGGGGAGACAACCTGTTCAATTTTAGCAGGTTGAAGGGAGGATCTGCTTCAGTTGTAGTTTGGAAGGTTCCTTGGTGTGGCTCATGAAAACACAGAGCTCAAAGATACCATCTTGAGAAATCCTCCTTGGTATCATGAAACTGGAGCAGAGGAATTCCAATTTGGCAGGAGGTCCTCTACTGGTGAGACCCCTCACCTTGGGGTAATGGTCCTAATCCAGACCCAGGGTCTGGAAGCTTCATGTTGAGTTGGTGACTCCAGCTTCTTTCTCCTGGAGGTCACAAGATGATGATTGCATAGATGTTGCCTGGTGCAGCAAAGTGCCCCAAACAGCAATAGAAAGGCATATGTATAACCAAACTCCAAGTGATAACCAGACCCATCTCTCCTCCACCTTGACAAAAGCAGATTATAGTATACAAGATAGGAATTCCCGTCCTATTTGAGATGAACTATATCCTGTACCTCTGTGCTCTGTGTCTGTGCATGAAGGTTCAGTCTTTAGAGGCACTCCCTCTAGTTGCATTAGTACTGTCTTTCCGTGGAGTTTGAAGACTGGTTCAGCAAGTGGAGGTTTCAATGTATTTTTCAGTTGGCTCATCAGCCAGCATCGGTAAATATTCAGTTTAGGGGGACAGTTCTAGGGAGCGAGACATTTTTGGGAGCAGAGGAAAACTGCTGATGTTCGGTCCTGGCAAACATTGAGTTATTTTGAGCTATGAAGGCAGTCGTCTCTGTTACACAGTGGCAGCTCTTGCGTTATGCACTGTGAAGAATGAGAAGGGAAAAGCAAAAATTATCCTTGTGAAATATCTGCTGATTGTTCCCTACCCTTTGCACCTGACTTTTCCTAGTTGTCCTGGTGCTAACACGGGAGCTACACCTTGATCCTCTCCTGGCATGAAAATAAAGGTTTTTGTTGTTGTGTTCCATTGCCCACTCCCCGACTTTGTCTTTCCCTTGGCTGCTGCCTCCTCTGGGTCACACTGCTTCTTATCCTGAACACTTGACACCTCAAGGGTAGAATTTAGCATTTGGTTTTTACCTCCTAGCACATGCTGTTTGGTATGTGAGGGTTTCAGTACAAATGCTGCTGTCTATTAATGTGCACTTAACAATGGAACCCAAGCAGAAGAGAATAAAGCCTTGATACCAAAATTGGGAGAGAACATGTGTCCATTTGGACCAAACGTTGTTGGTTTTTTAAAAATTTTGTTTTGTTTTTTCATCTTAATATGTACCAGTGGCACTTAACCAAAAGATACAGTGATATAGCCATGTACTGTGGGCGGGACAGATACAGTCTCCTTGGCCTATAATGAAACCACTAGGACTTTATACATTTTCCTTAATTTGTTGACATATAAATGGTAAATTACATTTAGGCTTATCCTGTTTTGAAACGACGATAGTCATCTTTCTCACTGCTAGTTTCATGTTGCTTTCTAGAAAACAGCATTTCATTCCAAAATAACTAGGATCTGCATTTAGAACAAGAATCGTTATTTGTCCTGACCTTTTCAGTCCTACAGAGAAGCATCTGTGGTCCTTTTGTACTTGCCACAGATGTAACCTAAAAAGTTTTGGGGTATTTAGGTCAGCCTAGCGGAACTTTTTTTTTTCATTTAAATGGAGCTGTATAATGGAGATTTTGTGTCTGCAAAATTCCTGAGATCATTGAAAAAGTAACAAGCTATTCCTTGTTGCTGATACATAAAATTATTTTAAGCATTTTCTTAGTCATTAAAATTTACTGCCAGTTGTGAGTGGCTTTTTAATTAACCTGACTTTCATTGCACTTCACTCTGCTTGTTTTCAAGGGGAGTAAGATTGGTAACATTTGGGGAGACTATATCTGTCTAGTGCGGCTGTTTTGAGGGACTGTCTCATCAGTGAACAAACTGCATGGCCTTGGGAGAGAGACTCTGGGCTCTTGGCTCAGATTGTTCATCAAATACTCCTTTCAGAGCTGTTGTGGGTGTAAGTGATATGATGTGGCCAAAAATCCAAACCGTGCAGTTGCGTTGTGACAAACATGCAATGTGCTGTACAAATTCAATACAGTTTAAATAAAGTCTCTATATTAGTGCTGCTTTGTTGAGTCTTTTTATTTGCATTTCTAAGAAAACTTAATATTCACTCTTTGACCATGAGAAGAGTAGAACATTGTACCCCTTTCTACCAGCAATTTCCTATTTATTTATTTAGAGACTCCCAGTCTGGAGTGCAGTGGTGCGATCTCGGCTTGCTGCAGCCTCCACCTTCTGGATTTAAGTGATTCTCGTGCCTCAGCCTCCCGAGTATCTGGGACTACAGATGCGCTACCACACTGGCTAATTTTTGTATTTTTAGTAGAGACGGTGTTTCACCATACTGGTCTGGCTGGTCTCGAACTCTTGGGATCAAGCAATCCACCCAGCTCAGCCTCCCCAAGTGTTTGGATTACAGGCGGGAGCCACTGCGATCGGCCAATTTCCATTTTCAAATGAACCACTTTTTAATCAGCACAGCTCTGGTTATAGCCTTATTTATTGATTGGCTAGGGATCGATTCTTATGGATAGCGTAGAATTCTATCCCATCTTTATTTCTCTTTAATGTCTAAAATACCACCAGCTGGTTGAGCAGGCACACAAAATAGTACTTAGATTCTCGTGATTCCCTCCTCCCAGGGACCTCAGTTCTCATCTAACCTTTAGTAAATTGTGTTGAGCAAAATGCTGACCTAAAAGAATATATCTTAAAAGATACAAGATGCTACTATGTAACAGGTGAATTCGTTTACTCAAGATATATATACGTCCAGCAGCATCATTTTTGTTTGGAGAGGTGAGCAGTTCCACGGTTTATTACAGGCCAAGCCCGCTGGTCCCCAGAATGACCAACTCTGCTGCCCAACGCACACTTTCTCTGCATTCCAAGTCCCCACTCGCTGGCTGGGTGAAAACCTGCCTCTTGGTATTCCACCGTGGATAACTGGGCTTCTCTCTCGCAGGACTTAGAACGCCCCGGCGGGCAGCCTTCCCGGCTTGAAGTCGGGGAACGCCTAGGGCAAGGCGCTCCTGCCCCGGGTCCCGCAGGCTTCTGGCGAGCCGGGCCGGGGCGCGCGCGGCCGCCGAGGGGGAGGTGCCCGCGCCGCGCGGCGGGAACTCGAGGCCCCATTGGCCGCGCTGGGAGGCGCCGCGGGGCCTCGTGCGCCAACCGTCTCGGGTCCGCGGCGGGCGGGCGCCGGCAGGAGCGGACAGGGCGAGGCGAAGGCCGGGGGCGGAATCGAGAACGGGGTGGGAGAGCTAGGCTCGGGGCGGGGGCGAGGCCCGGGCCCGGCGGGGCGATGGAGGAGGCACTGCTCTCCATCCCCATCAACCCCAACAACTTCCCCCGCCAAGCTGTGGCGCCTCGTGAACAGCCCGCGCTACCGCTCCGTCCGCTGGGACGGCCGCGGCGAGGGGCTGCTCATCGACCAGCCGCTCTTCGAGGCCGAACTGCTCAGCCCGCCCGGGCCGGGGGGGCGGCGGCGGGGCCGCGGGGGCCGGGGCCGAGCCCGAGCTCTTCAAAACCACCAACTTCACCAGCTTCATCCGCCAGCTCAATCTCTACGGCTTCCGCAAAGTGGTGCTGGGCGGGCCGGGTGCGGCAGGGCCGGGGCCGGGGGGCGGCGGGCCCGGGGGGACGGGCCCCTCCACCACTTCCACAGCCCGCACTTCCGCCGCGACCAGCCGCAGCTGCTCGTGCACCTCAAGCGCCTGACCAGCGCCAACAAGGCCAAGTTGGCGGCCGGCCTGGAGGTGCCCTGCCGCCCGCCCAACCGCTTCCAGCGGCTGCTCATCACTTCGGCCTCTGCCTCCGCCGCCTCGGCCGCCGCCCCGACCCCGCTGCAGCACCAGGAGCCGCCGCCGCCCGCGGGGTCCCGGCCCGAGCCGCACGGTGAGTCCGGGCTGCCTGCGCCCTCGCCTACGGCGGGCACATGGGCGGCAGGGAGCAACCACCGCTCGAGGGCGCATTTTCACACGTCCTCACCTTGGGGGCGTCTGAAGGGCGCCCTGGGACCCACTGTCCGCTGTGCTCCCCCGGGGACTGGAGGTCCCACCACCGCCACCGCCGCCGTTCTTAGCAGCACCAGCACCATGGCCACCGGCCCTCCCCTGGAGGGTCTGTAAGCATTCAGCCCCTTATGAGCCCACTGGCAGCAAAAGGGACCTCCGCCTTAGGCTCCCTTCTTCTACTGGTTCCCAGTTTGAACCCCGAGAAGTTTACCTGCTTCTAAGCCTCCGTTTACCTTCCTGAGACCCACACTGTCCACTGTAAACATCTAGAATAAGTAGTCCTTTGTTAAAACATTGGGTCTGGAAGAAACAGAAGACGCTCCTTTGCTCCAGTGGGAAGCAGAGTGGGTTAGGGTGAGAGGGAATAAAATCATAGTCAAGAGAACTTAGAACATTGCAATAGCAACCAAGGGAAAGTTTTGGAAAAGGTGCCTGGGGTGGAAATTTGTCCTTCAAGAGGGCTGCCACCTTCCACCTGTTGGCACGTAGAAGAAATCTTGGAAGAAGTGTTACAATAATCAGATTTAAGGTTCTGAATAATGTGTGGAATGGTAGACATTGTTTATATACCTTAAGAGCAAAAATACAATGAAACTTTGTCGCTTACAAGATGTAGTTCCTATGTAGAATGAATTGGCTGCTCGTTTCTTTTTCTTTTTGAAACGCAGTCTCCCTCTGTCATCAGGCTGGAGTGCAGTACCGCGATCTCGGCTCAGTGCAACCTCCGCCTCCCGGGTTCAAGCAATTCTCCTGCCTCAGCCTCCTGAGTAGCTGGGGCTACAGATGCGCCACCACGCCCGGCTAATTTTTGTATTTTTAGCAGACATGGGGTTTCACCATGTTGGCCAGGATGGTCTCCATCTCTTGACCTCATGATTCGCCTGCCTCGGCCTCCCAAAGTGTTGGGATTACAGGCGTGAGCCACTGTGCCCAGCCTTACACATTTCTTTCATTATAGTGAATTAGAGCTTGATGCTTCCTTGAAGGGGTATGACTAGACAAACATAAGGCAAAAATGGTTTTCCTTATAGCTGTCAAGTTTAAAAAAAAGAATTTTAGAAAGCTCACATTTGCAGCCTTTGAATTTATTACTATTGGCTACAATCTTTTGGTATTGAAAAAGCTTTTTGGTGTACATCTGTATGTGGTAAAAGTTCAGAAACCCTCTGTGATAGTGAATTATTTGTTTGTTTGTTTGTTTATTTATTTTGAGACAGAGTTTTGCTCTTGTTGCCCAGGCTGGAGTGCAATGGCGGGATCTCGGCTCACTGCAACCTCTGCCTTCTGGGTTCAAGCAATTCTCATGCCTCAGCCTCTTGAGTAGCTGAGATTACAGGCACATGCTACCACTCCTGGATCATTTTTGTATTTTTAGTAGAGATGAGGTTTCACCACATTGGCCTGGCTGGTCTTGAACTCCTGACCTCAGGTGATCCACCCGCCTCAGCCTCCCAAAGTGTTGGGATTCCAGGCGTGAGCCACTGCACCCAGCCTATTTTATCTTTTGAGACAAAATCTCTCACTCAAGCTGGAGTGTGATGGCATGATCTTGGCTCACTGCAACCTCTGCCTCCCAGGTTCAAGCTATTTTCCTGCCTCAGCCTCTCGACTAGCTGGATTACAGCCACCTGCCACCATACCTGGCTAATTTTTGTATTGTTAGAGACGGAGTTTCACCATGTTGGCCAGGCTGGCTTTGAACTCCTGACCTCAGGTGATCTGCCTGCCTTGGCCTCCCAAAGTGTTGGGATTACAGGCGTGAGCCACTGCACCTGGCCAAATTATTTTATAGATTTGTTTTTTATTTGTTTTGTTTTGAGATAGGGTCTCACTCTGTACCCCAGGCTGGAGTGCAGTGCCAGGATCTTGGCTTACTGCAACCTCTGCCTCCCAGGCTCAAGGGCTCCTCCCATCTCAGCCTCTGGAGTAGCTGGGACTACAGGCACCACTACCACACCCAGCTAATTTTTTGTATTTTTGGTGGAGACAGGGTTTCACCCTTTTGCCCAGGCTGGTCTGGAACTCCTGGGCTCAAGCAATCTGCCCACTTTGGCCTCTGGAAGTGCTGGGATTACAGGCGTGAGCCACCACAGTGCCAGGCCTATAGGCTTGATTTTTGATGCTCTTCCCCCTCTTCCAGGAAGGCAAGGGAAGCAATATTCCATTTCCCTGTTTAAAGAGTCCATGATATGAAGCAGTATACCAAGAAACCAACAGGATTAATGAGGAGAATTCATTCTTCACCTTTAACTAGGAGAGTAATAGATACATTTTCAGCATGTTAACGTGGATTTATTATAAAGAAATCTGGGTTATTTGGGGGTTAATGGAAAAGTTTAAGTATACAAATAACACTATGTTTAGCTTAACCTTCGCCCAGGGTTAGGACTGACAATGGTATTTAGAAGATAAGGAACTATGTTACGTGTCCACTGTGGAGTTTAGAAGATAAGGGACTAGGTTAAAGTTCCAATAATAAGTTGAAAAAGCAGCAGTGGCATAAGAATGTTCTAGAGGAATATTAGGCCACTTCCATGTGATGGCCACCGATTTTGACAGGAAATGGTAGGGGGCAAGGCAATGGAGACAATACCATGGCATACATTTGGCAGAATCTCTGACATGGATTTTTTTTTTTTTTTCCAGGTTTCCTGTCTGGTGGGTATAAGGAGAAAAGACTAGAAAATGTGGTTTTGGGAGAAATGGGATAACCACTTCAAACAAAGAAACATACATGCATACACACATAAAAACCAACTTCTTGCCTCTGATCTTTTTCCCTCACCTATCTTAAACCCAGCTGTATTTTAAGGATAGAGTCCACTTTAATGGAAGAAATTCAGGGGCTATCTGGAATCTGATTTTATTCACTTAAAGTTCAGTTGGTCAGCATTTTAAAGATTACTATTTGTTGAAAAACATAAATTATGCTTTTTCAGTATAGGTTATATGTCTGTCCATATATAACTAGTCAAGTTAATTGCTAGTCAAGTTATTGTTTTCATGCCTTTCCTGTTTGGTGTTTTTTGTTTCTTTTTTACCATTCTACCTGTTGGTGTGTGCAGAAGGTATGTCAGTTGTGGATTGTCTACACCATCGGCTTGGTTCACTAGGGAACTGTGTTGCTGGTTCAGGTGGAATGTAATTGGATGTAGGTTCAAGGATACTGGAACTTGAATAATTGAACAAAGCTGTTCAAGAATACACTTTGTTTTGTTCTCATTCCATGTTCCATGTCCTTGGCTCTTCTATTTTTCCTCATCTAGTTTTTCTTCTTCTTAAATCTTGCCTTGGTTATGTGCCTGACTACACTACTACTGCTTAGTTTCCATGTTTTATGTGTTCTATTTCAGTGTATGGGTTGAATAGTTCTCTCTCTCTCTGTTCTATAATAGAATCCTCTGTTTTAGGACCTAGTTCTTTTATTTAGAGCCGCTGAACCAACTGTACTGTTCACCTTCCAAGAGTATACTTGGTAAGAAACGTGAGATTGCATGTTTTTCCTCTGTTTGTGCACTTTTGTTATTTTGTTTTTAGAAGCAGTTATTTTACCAGGTGTGTTAAGACATTCTAAACTAAGTAACAGGTATGAGAAGCAGATCATCTTGTTTTCCTGGGGATACCATGCTCTCAAGAGGCAAGTTTTTGGACTCTTTCCTGGGAATTGATTAGTTCAGATGCACTTCCATAAAATAAATAGAACTTTTTTGGGGGGGGGGACAGTCTCGCTCTGTCACCAGGCTGGAATGCCGTAGCTCGATCCTGGCTTACTTGCAAACTCCCCCTCCTGGGTTCAAGCAATTTTTCTGCCTTAGCTGACAATACAGGTGCATGCCACCACTATTTTTTTTTAGTAGAGATAGAGTTTCATCATGTTGGCCAGGATGATCTCGATCTCCTGACCTCGTGATCCGCCCACATTGGCCTCCCGAAGTGCTAAGATTACAGGCGTGAGCCACTGCGCACAGTAGAAATAGAATTTTTAAGAACGCAAATTCATCCTGCCCTATATTTCCAGAATTCTGGATTCAAACTTTGCCAAATACATCTTAAAGATATTTTGAAGACATATAGGTGATGCTCTGTAATGTTGATCTGAATTAAGCCCTATGAGGTAACCCTTAACAGAAGAATAAATAAGGGCTGAACATATCTTGGTTTTTTATTTTAAAAAAGAATGCCGTTCTAATCTTGACCATGTTCTAATTTTAACAGCATCTAAAATAGTTAATTGGCTCTCACTCCAAGTTTATCATGATAGAAGTAGACAGATATAAAACAATTTAAGTCAAGGTAGAGAATTCTTTAATTAGCTACTTAAGTTATTTACAGCCTGAAAATTCACCAATAGCTTATCCCTGAGGAGGGCAGAGCTGTTGTACTCTGTAGGTAGCATGTAGTGTTGACATGTGAGCATCCCAGGAGAAATCAAGCAATGGGTAGTTTTGGACATAGGGAAACACCTCTTGTGAAGAGCAAAGAAAAAAATGGAGGAGTGGTCAGTAGTGGGTTCAAAGTGTGTGTACATGCGGAATTGCTAATCAAGCAGCATAAAAACTGTTTTTTGCACTTTTTTTTTTTTTTTTTTTTTAAAGACAGAGTCTCCCTCTGTTACCCAGGCTGGAGTGCCGTGGTGTGAACCTGGCTCACTGCAGCATTGATTTCCGAGGATCAGTCATCCTCCCACCTCAGCTTCCTAGCTAAGGCTATTGGTGCATGCCAACACACCTGGCTGATTTTTTTTATTTTTTGTAAATACAGGATCTCACTATTTTTTTTCTTTTTCTTTCTTTCTTTTTTTTTTTTTTTTGAGGTGGAGTCTTGTCGTGTCGCCCAGACTGGAGTGCAGTGGCATAATCTTGGCTCACTGCAACCTCCACCTCCCTGGTTCAAGCTATTCTCCTTCCTCAGACTCCCGAGTAGCTGGGACTACAGGCATGCACCACCATGCCCAGCTAATTTTTGTCTTTTTGATAGAGATGGTGTTTCACCATTTGGCCAGGCTGGTCTCAAACTCCTGACCTCAAGTGATCTGCCCTCCTCGGCCTCCCAAAATGCTGGTATTACAAGCGTCAGCTACCACACCTGGCCGAGATCTCACCATTTTGCCTATGCTGGTCTGAAATTCCAAGATGAAGGAATCCTCCCACCTTGGCTTCCCAAAGTGCTAGGATTAGAGGGATGAGGCACTGCACAAGGTCTATTTTTTGTACTTTAAAGGAAGAAAGGAAAAAATAGTTTTTCAGAGGTCTATCATTTGAATACATTCAATCTTCTGAAGTAGGATTTCTCCCCATTAGATAAAGCCTCTTGATTTGCAGGGTTCCAGAATTTGTGGTGTTCATATGTGTGTATTTGTTTTTTGGGGGCATTAATGCTTTATTTATTTTTAAGAGAAAGGATCTCACTCTGTCACGCAGGTTAGAGTGCAGTGGCACGATCATAGCTCACTGTAACCTTGAACTCCTGGACTCAATAGTGCTTTATTCTCTCTTTTTTGAGACAGGGTCTCACTGTGTCACCCAGGCTGGAGTATAGTGGCTCAATCTCAGCTCACTGCAACCTCCACCTCCCAGGTTTAAGCTATTCTCCTGCCTCAACCTCCTGAGTGGCTGGGATTACAGGCATGTACCACCATGTCCAGCTAATTTTTGTATATTTTGTAGAGATGGGGTGTCACTCTGTTGCTCAGGCTGCTCTTGAACTCTTGGACTCAAGTGTTCTGCCCATCTCAGCCTCCCAAAGTGCTGGGATTACAGGCATGAACCAACATGGGTGGCCTGCTTTATTCTTCAAAGGAAATTAAACCACAGAAATAGAATGACAGATATGTAACTTGTTGAATGGGTTTACAATTTGATTATTTGGAAAAGCAGATATTTGAGTGCAAACTTTCAACATGTAGTTTAATACTTCAGTGGTGCATAATAGGTTTTCCCTCTGTTTTACAGATTAGCTTAATAAATTGAAAGGAACTTGTGAATCAATCACATGATTTAATGCAAAATTCTCCTTAGGAATAAATTAGGCTAGTTTTGTTTATGTTCAAGAATGATAATCTATAGTTCTGCAACATTTATATTCTCTCTTCCCTCATTACATGCTATTGCCCTTTCTCTCTCTTCCTTACCTCTACTTTTTATTCCTTTTTAACTTGCTAGTAAAGAGAAGACAAGTATCAGAATCTCTGGGCCTGAATTTGTGGATTTTTAACAAACTCTTCAGGTGATTCAGATGTAAACCAATGTTGAGAGCCACTGATATCTGGGAGGGAATACTACTAGAAAGACCTTGAAGAAAGAAAAATCATAGAAAATGATGATTTAAGGGATGAAGGAGAAAACTAAGTCAAACTTTTCAAGCCTGACTTTTCTACAAAGATTATTATTTTTAAAAATTTGAAAGGGAGGGCAAGACGTGGTGGCTCATGCCTGTAATCCCAGCACTTTGGGAGGGAAAGGCAGGAGGATTGCTTGAGCCCAGGGGTTCAAGACCAGCTTGGGCAACATAAAAAGGCTCCTGTCCTACAAAAAAAAAAAATTACCCAGGTGTGGTGGTGCATTAAACTCCCAGCTGGGAAGTTGAGGTGAGAGGATGGCTTGAGCCCAGGAGTTTGAGGCTGCAGTGAGCCATGTTCACACCACTGCACTCCAGCCTAAAGACAAAGCAAGACTCTGTTTCTAAGAAAAAAAGAATAAAACATTAATGCCAAAAATAAACACAACAAATTCTGGGGCCCTGGAAATCAAGTGGTCTTTATCTAATAGAGGAAAAAAAAATCTGCTTCAGAAGACTGAATGTATTCAAATGATAGGCCTCTTAAAAATGATTTTTCCTTTTTTTTTAAGTACAAAAAACAGGCCAGGTACAGTGGCTCATTTCTGTAATCCTAGCACATTGGGAGGCCGAGGCAGGAGGATCGCTTGAGCCCAGGAGTTGCAGACAGGCCTGGGAACATGGCAAGACCTTGTCTCTACAAAAAGCAAAAAAAAGTAACACTGCTTGGTGGTGTGCACCTATAGTTCCAGCTACTCAGGAGGCTGAGGTGGGAGGATTGCTTGAGCCTGGAAGTTTGAGGCTAGAGTGACCCGATATCACATCACTGCACTGCAGCCCGGGCAACAGAATGAGACCCTGTCGGTCAGTCGATTGATGGAGCGAAAGATAGATGACAGATTGCAAAGAGTGTTACTTTTTAAATATTTTGTAATTGTTATATCTTCCACACCAATTTATTTTATTTTTTGCTAGAGAGCTTATTTTTATGCCTGTTATTAATGCTCCAAAATGGTTTGAAAGACTGAATGGAAAACTTTTAGGAAGTAGCTTACACGTTGGAAAAATACGGGTCAGGCAAATAAAGCAAAAAGTAAGATGGCCAAATTGTGTATAAAAGGCTTTTAATGTTGAATATTTGATTTAACATTTGATTTGATGTTGGAGTTTGGGCACTTGGTCTTTTATGACTATGACACTGAGAAAACAAAGGCTTCTTTGATGCTTCTTTCAGCCTTATATGTCTCATATTCTTGACTCTGAACTTGTTTTTACCAAAACTAAACTTCTGTTGTGTTAAAAACGGCTGATAGGTGAAGAGTAGTACATTTTATGATCTTTGGTTTACTATGTCTGGTGGTGTAATGTAAAATCAGTAAATGTGCTCTTCCTCTTTTATGCAGGACCAGTGGCTGTAGGACAATTTCACCGGTCATTTCGGCGAGATAGTTTGTCTCCTTACTCCTACGTATCAACCTCATCCCACGACCACAGTACTTTTCCTATGAAAAGTTTAGATCGGACCCCAATTCCTCATAGAATATGGCAGAACTCCCTTGGAATGCACCCTGGACAAGTGGAGACATCTCCCACATTTTCAGATAAAGGGGTTCCATTTCCTGTACTCCAGAGGTTTCCAGCTGAGGTTACCTATACGCTGCAGCCCAGCACCACATCTGTACATGTTCCACAAGGTCCTCAAACAATGGTCAGCTCCTCCCAAAAATATAGTAACTACACACCCTCAGCACAGTACTCTCAAGCCTACTATCCAACAGGTATGAGAAATTCTCGTTCACTACCTTCTATTTAAGGTTGTTTGTAATGCACATATATATTTTTAAATGCATCTTTATCTCTGTGTGCTTTAAAACAAACAGTAGGAATGTATGCCTAAGAAATGGCAAAGATTTCTTAGCAAGAGATATTTTTAAACAATATATAAAATTTCATTGTATTTTTAAGGGTTGTAAAAATTTTGTTGGTGTATAAAGGTGTGTATTTTTAGTGAAACTTGTATACTCAAAATGTGTCCTAGTTATGAAATTAAGACTTAGTACCCCAAGGCGAGGTGTGGTGGCCCACGCCTGTAATCCCAGCACTTTGGGAGATCGAGGTGGTGGATTACTTCAGGTCAGGATTCAAGACCAGCCTAGCCAACATGGTGAAACCCCATCTCTGCCTAAAATACAAAAATTAGCCAGGCACAGTGGTAGGCACCTGTAATTCCAGCTACTTAGGAGGCTGAGGCAAGAGAATTGCTTGAACCTGGGAGGCAGAGGTTGCAGTAAACTGAGATTGCGCCACTGCACTCCAGCCTAGATGACAGAGTGAGACTCTGTCTCAAAAAACAAAACAAACAAACAAAAAAACCTTAGTATGCCAGAACCTTATTTTAACTCTATCCTTGGTGCAGTAGTTTTTTGTTGTTGTTGTTGTTGTTTAAATATGTCTTTAATATGGTTTAATGTTATAGGTGAGATTATCTCATAATGAAATAATTTTACTGTCTCAGTAATGATGTTTAATAAAAAAACATACTCTCTGAACATTAAATTTTTTAGTAAAAACCTGGTGAACAGTGGAATCTTCAGAGTGTTATTCCCAGCCAGCTAAGAATTGGGGAGTAGCAGAGAAGGAGGAAACTGACAGTGACAACTGACTTGGAATCAAAGGCATTGAGGACATGCTGGTAGATCCCAAACCACTAATTGGAAATGCTTATGATAACAATCATCTGTTTTGCTTTCTGGGGAAAAAAAAAAAGTTGTGTATGTGTGTTTGAGATGGAGTTTCACTCTTGTTGCCTAGGCTGGAGTGTAATAGCTCACTCTCGGCTCACTGCAACCTCCGCCTCCCAGGTTCAAGGGATTCTCCTGCCCCAGCCTCCTAGTAGCTGGAATTACAGGCGCCCGCCACCACATCCGGCCAATTTTTGTATTTTTAGTAGAGATGGGGTTTCAGCATGTTGGCTAGGCTTGTCTTGAGTTCCTGACCTCAGGTGATCCACCTGCCTCCGCCTCCCAAAGTGCTGGGATTAGGGGAGTGAACCACTGCGCCTGGCTTGTGTTTGCCTATGTGTGTGTGTGTGTGTGTGTGTGTGTGTGTGTGTGTTGTGTGTTTTAAATAGAAAACTTTTTGCAATATATTCTTACCATTTCACGCAAATGTATTTTCAATTTTGCAGAAACACCATAGCCATGGCATGTATCTCATCATGTGGTATGCTGTTTACACAATGATGAAATGAGGCAATAGAAATAAGACAAGGGTCAAAGCTTTCAGAAAAGACCAGAAAGAGAAGAAAGGGGGCATTCCTTTGCCCTGTGAGTTAATAATCTAGGAGCTTTAATTTTTTCAATTATGTAAATCTGGAAGCAATTTCTGGAGGTCTTTTGTTAGACCATTTTTCCCAGGCAGTACTAAGTAGAAAGCTGTTTTTTTTTTTAATTATTTAAAATATTTTTAAAAAAAATATTATTAAGAGTAGAAGAAATGTAAATTAGAAAAGGGAATGGAGTAATTTGTTGCCATGTAAAAGTTATAAATCTGGGCCAGGTGCGGTGGCTCACGGCTGTAATCCCAGCGCTTTGGGAGGCCGAGGCGGGCGGATCACGAGGTCAGGAGTTCGAGAGCAGCCTGGCCAACATAGTGAAACCCAGTCGCTACTAAAAAAATACAAAAATTAGCCGGGTGTGGTCGCGTGCGCCTGCAGTCCCAGCTACTCCGAAGGCTGAGGAAGGAGAATCGCTCGAACCCGGGAGGCAAAGGTTGCAGTGAGCCGAGATCGCGCCACTGTACTCCAGCCTGGGTGACAGAGCGAGACTCTGTCTCAAAACATTTTTTAAAAAAATTATAAATCTGGGCTAGTGAGGGAGCTGAGCCACCCGCCCTGCCGCCGCCGCCGCCGCCGCCGCCTCCCCTCCTTGGGCAGGAGCCGGGACCGGGGTCCCGTCCGCCGGCCCAGCGGGTACCTCGTCGTCGCCAGGTAGCGCAGCCCCAGCACGTACCTCGTCATTGTGAGGTACCCGCGGGTAGCCCCAGCCCGCACCTCATCATCACGTACCCGCGGGCAGCCCCAGCCTATACCTCGTCATCGCGAGGTAGCTGCCCGCAGCCCCAGCACGTACCTGGTTGTCAGGTAGCTGCCCGCGGCCCCAGCCCCTACCTGGTCATTGAGGTACCCATGGGCAGCCCCAGCCCGTACCTCGTCATCGTGAGGTAACCGCCCGCAGTCCCAGCGCGTACCTTGTCGTCAGGTACCCGCGGGCAGCCCCAGCCCGTACCTCATGCTCAGATACCCACAGGCAGCCCCGGTCCATACCTCGTCATCAGGTACCCGCCCGTAGCCGCAGCCCGCACGTCCTTGTCACGTACGGGGCCGCAGCTGCAGCCCGCACCTCATCCTCAGGTACCCGCGGGCAGCCCCAGCCCGTACCTCCTCGTCACGTACCCGCCGCAGCCCCAGCCCCTACCTCCTGGTCAGGCCGGAAGGAGGCGGCCGGAGCGAGTAAGCGCCCGCGCATTTGGCGGGAGCAGGAAACCGCCTTCCCTTCCGCGCCATGTCGGCGCCCGCGGCCAAAGTCATTAACTCCCACCACTACAGGCCCGATGAGATCTCAGAAAAAAAACAGCAACAAACAATTGAACACATTGATGAAGTCCAAAATGAAATAGACAGACTTAATGAACAAGCCCAGTGAGATTTTGAAAGTAGAACAGAAATATAACAAACTCTGCCAACCATTTTTTTTCAGAAGAGGTCAGAATTGATCACCAAAATCCCACATTTTTGGGTAACATTTGTCAACGGTCCGCATGTGTCTGCACTGCTTGGGGAGGAGGACGAAGAGGCACTGCATTATTTGACCAGAGTTGAAGTGACAGAATTTGAAGAGATTAAATCAGGTTACAGAATAGATTTTTATTTTGATGAAAATCCTTGCTTTGAAAGTAAAGTTCTCCCCAAAGAATTTAATCTGAATGAGAGTGGTGATCCACCTTCAAAGTCCACTGAAATCAAATGAAAATCTGGAAAGAATTTGACGAAGCCTTCAAGTCAAACGCAGAATAAAGCCAGCAGGAAGAAGCAGCTTGAGGAACCAGGGAGCTTCTTTACCTGGTTTACCGACCATTCTGACGCAGGTGCTGATGAGTTAGGAGAGGTCATCAAAGATAATGTTTGGCCAAACCCATTACAGTACTACTTGGTTTCTGATATGGATGATGAAGAAGAAGGAGAAGAAGATGATGAAGAGGAGGAAGGATTAAAAGATATTGATGAAGAAGGGGATGAGGAGGAAGGTGAAGAAGATGATGATAAAGGGGAGGAAGGAGAAGGGGATAAAGCAGAAGGTGACTAATAGAACACTAATGGATTCCAACCTTCTTTTTAAAAAATTTTCTCTAGTCCCTGGGAGCAAGTACAGTCTTTTTTTTTTTTTTTTTTTTTGTCCTCTTATGCTTAGTCACCCTGTTCTTGAAGTCTCTTTCTCTACACCATGGTTCTCAACTTCTTTAGGGGGGAAATACCTTGAGCAGAATACAATGGGAAAAGAGTCTCTACCCCTTTCAGTTCAAAATTCATTTTTATCCCTTCCTGTCTGAACAAAAACTGTGTGGAATCAATACCACTGAGCCCTGTGGGGGGAAAGAAAAACCTGCTCCCCTTGTCTCTGCTGGAAGCTGGAAGCCTCTGTGTAGCAGTGCCCAGAATTCTAGCTTTTTTCCTCCTTTCTCTGTGTATTGAACTCAGAGAGTACACCGTGTCTCTATGTGAATATGCACAGTTAGCATTTACCAACATGTATCTGTCGACTTTCTCTTGTTAAAAAGAAGAAAAAAACTTTAAAAAAATGGAGTTATAGAAGGTCAGCAAAGGGTGGGTTTGAGATGTTTGGGTGCATTAAGTGGGCATTTTGACAACATGGTTTTTCCTTTGGAATGTTTGTGATATTTGACAGACATCCTTGCAGTTTAAGATGACACTTTTAAAAATAAATTCTCTCCTCATGATGACTTGAGCCCTGCCGTTCAGTGGGAGAATCCAGATCGCAGAACCTGTAGGATCTTCTTGGAATTGACATTCTCTATTGTATTTTTTTCCTGTTTATTTTTAAATTTTCTTTTTGTTTCACTGGAAAGGAAAGGTGATGCTCAGTTTTAAAAGTTAAAAGTGGACAAATTGCTTTGTTACAATAATACTAAATGTGTACACACAAATAACAAAATTATAAATCTGGTAACTGTTGTAGTTGTAACAGTGCTCACTATTTTCTAGCTGTTAATCTCCAACTGTACGCTTTTATCATTGACTCATTGTACCTAAATATAGCAGTGAAAAGGATTACTTAATTTTCCCAAAATGTTTAAGTTTAATGATATTAAAATAATCTAGATTGAGTTTTATAGATTTTCAGAGCTGTTACTCTTTTGGTGAATGGCATTGAAAAGAAAAGGAGGGAATTATATGAAGGATGATTTTGCACTTTTAATCATTTTGCCTATTAGAAATTAAAAAAAATTTTTTTTACCATGTTACATTGAAAAGAGTTAAGGCCTAGTTTTTCCCTCCAGATTTGCCCAGCTACTTCTTTGAAGAACCAAAATATCTGTACAATCTTTAAAAGCAAGATGGCTGGGTATGGTGGCTCATACCTGTAATCCCAGCAACTTGGGAGGCTGAGGTGGAGGACTGCTTGAGCCCAGGAGTTTGAGGCTGCAGTGAGCCATGATTGTGCCACTGCATTCCAGCCTGGAAAATGTATTCCAAGTTCTAAGCAATCCTCATGGAAACTACTGGTTCTAAATTTTATGAGAAGTACTCATATATTGTTCACTAAAAACACTACAAATGTTATAGTTAATATTCATTATAGAAATACTATTTGTTAAATTATAATTTTGGACATGTTTTAAAAATATTTTAGTTTGATGTAAATTATAAATTGGGAGTTGTCTCCAAGTGTTTAAGGTAAGAATTAGGAAGGAGGCATTGAAAAAAAAAACAAGGAAGTGCTGCTGATGTTTTTATAGTATACAGCACATAGAGAATTTTGTGTTAGCTGAATTTTTGTTTTGTCTGTCTTCTTTAATAGGGATAATTGAAATGACTGCAAAGTTTCGGAGATTATGAGAATAAGAAATCTCATGATGACTTCTAGTACACAATGTAGGCAGAACTGCTTTGAACATTCTGAATTACTTTATAAATGAAAGGGTTTTATTGTTAAATATAAAAAACTTGCAATGGAAAAGAAAGTACCATAAAAATACCCTACAAGTACTTAATTCCTCCAAATTATGGGTGAAGGAAATAAAAAGTAGTAAGCAATTTAACCAATATTTAGTGAGTAATTATTTATAAAGAGTATTGCAAATGACTTTACCAAAATTAAATAGAATATCATTCTCATGAGGCGGGTGGATCGCTTAAGGCCAGGAGTTTCACACTAGCCTGGCCAATATGGTGAACCCCATCTCTACTAACAATAGAAAAATTTGCTAGGTGTGGTGGTGGGCCTGTAGTCCCAGCTACTTGGAAGGCTGAGGTGGGAAGATTGCTTGAGCTCAGAAGGTTGAGGCTGCCGTGAGCTGTGATTATGCCATTGCACTCTAGCCTGGCCAACAGAGTAAGACCTTGTCTCAACAACAACACCAAAATTAGTTGTATTGTAAAAATAAACTTGGATCTGGTCTTCAAATAGTATAACCAGTAAATTTTGAATTTTGTAATATTTCATAAATTATTAATTTCTCTAGTAAAGTCAAACACTGAAACTAAAAATTTGCCATCAGACTAACTCATAAAATGACTCATTGGAATCATTTTTTTTTCTTTCTCAAGTTAGAACAGACTGGAGTCATTTTTTATATTTGTTGTTCCTCCCTTGAAGTGTCAGTTTTCCATTCTTATCACTTCTTCAAAGGCAAAATGTTGTAGAGCCAGCATTAGTTGACTCTTTTTTATTCTTGCCTTATCTAGAATTCAATTTTTCCTCTGATGTTATATTTAGTCTACAACTATAATGTAATTTTCCTCTTTTTATGAAAAACTTCATTTTAAACCTTTTAATTTTACTTATTCTCCACTATGTATTTGAACATATATTAAGAATATTCATCTTGGCTGGGTGTAGTGGCTCACGCCTGTAATCCCAGCACCCTGGGAGGTCAAGGCAGGCAGATCACGACGTCAGGTGTTCAAGACCAGCCTGGCCAATATGTGAAACCCCATCTCTACTAAAAATACAAAAATTAGCCGGGTGTGGTGGCGGTCGCCTGTAGTCCCAACTACTAGGGAGGCTGAGGCAAGAGAATTGCTTGAACCTGAGGGGTAGAAGTTGCAGTGAGCCAAGATTGCAGCGTGGCACTGCACTCCAGCCTGGGCGACAGAGCAATGCTCTGTCTCAAAAAAAAAAAAAAAAAGAATATTCATCTCTATATATAGAATCCTGTATTGAGAATTGTTTTCCTTTAATGCTGAATTGACTCAAAATCAACTTTGCCTTTTTTTCAAAGTTTTAAACTCAAGGTGGTGATTAGTAAATTGTAGCTGCCCTTCATCTCTTGTTTAACACATGCTTATATAGCAATCACTATGACCAGGCGCTGTTTTGAGTACTCTTTAACTTATTCACTCATTTAATCCTCACAATACCCTTATAAAGTAGTATAATTATCCTCATTTTGTAGATGAGGAAACTGAGGCACAGCTAGGAAGTTGTGGGCTTGGAAACAAACCCAGACAATCTGACTCAAGATTCTGTTCTTTTGACTGCTGTGTTTGCCTGCCTGCCTGTCTGCCTGTGTCTCATGAAGAGGGTCTTTTGTTTTTTAGCTTTGTTTTTCTTTTGAGATAATTTTTTTTCTGGTATATCTCTTTCTCAGAGTTAGTTCTTCCCGGATAGGGTGGACAACAGCAATTGGTAGGGGAATCTACCTTTGTATGCTGCTGGTGGCATTGGGACTGCTCTGGGTTACTGACTCACCCTGAGAGAGAACATACTCCAATTGCTAGAGTGGGAGGTTCAGTCTGGGGGCTCTGTGGGATGGGGCTGCCTCTAACTCATTTCTGTATCCCCCCTACACCTGCAGAGTGCTTGCTATAATGGGCCCTAAGTAAGTAATTTATTAAATGGAATGAACTAGTTCTAGTCCCAGCTTTGCAGTTAATCACGGGATATGAACTTCAGTGGATTATATCATGTTATGTGGCCTCAATTTCCCTTTCTATAAAGTGGCCATAATAGTCTGGGTGAGGAGTTAAATGAACTAATATATGTGAATAGGCTTTGTAAAACTTAAACACTATTTACATGTAAAGGATCAAACATTTTAAAAGCTGTCTTTTTTTTTTTTTGAGACAGAGTCTTGCTCTGTCACCAGGCTGGAATGCAGTAGTGCCATCTCGCCTCACTGCAATCTCCGCCTCCTGGGTTCAAGCAATTTTTCTGCCTCAGCCTCCCGAGTAGCTGGGACTACAGGCACATACCACTATGCCTGGATAATTTTTGTATTTTTAGTAGAGATGGGGTTTCACCATGTTGGCCAGGATGGTCTCACTCTCTTGACCTTGTAATCAGCCCGCCTTGGCCTCCCAAAATGCTGGGATTACAGGCGTGAGCCACTGCACCTGGCCTTTTTAAATTTTTATTATTTTTTAAGAGACAAGGTCTCGCTTTCTCACCAGACTGGAGTGCAGTGGCATGATCATAGCTCACTGCAGCCTGAACTCCTGGGCTCAAGTTATCCTCTCACTTCAGCTTCCCAAGTAGCTAGGAGTACAGGCACACACCATCACTCCCAGCTAATTAAATTTTTTTTTTTTTGGTAGAGTTAGGATCTTGCTTTGTTGCCCAGGCTGGTCCCAAGATCTTGGTTTCAAGTGTACCCCCTACTTAGCCTCCTGAGTTGCTGGGATTACAGGCGTGAGCTACTGTACCTGTCCAACAGCTGTCTTTTAAATGATCCTAGAAAGCTGGGCATGATGGCTCATGCCTGTACTTCCAGCACTTTGAGAGGCCAAGGAAGGTGGATCAGTTGAGGTCAGGAGTTTGAAACCAGCCTGGCCAACATGGTGAAACCCCATCTCTACTAAAATACAAAAAAATTTAGCCAGGCATGGTGGCACATGCCTGTAGTCCTAGCTACTTGGGAGGCTGACACAGGAGAATCACTTGAACCCAGGAGGCCGAGGTTGCAGTTAGCTGAGATTGAGCCACTGCACTCCAGCCTGGCCAACAGATCAAGACTCTGTCTCAAAAAAAATAAATAAGCCTAGGTATTAACACTTTAAAGGCTAAATGAATTTATAAGAATATATGCTTTCCCCCAAGGTATATATAAAATTTTTATTTTTTATTAGAAAATATATATCTGGCCAGGAGTGGTGACTCATGCCTGTAAACCCAGCACTTTCACAGGCTGAGAGGCAAGAGGATCACTTGAAGCCAGGAGTTTGAGACCAGCCTGGGCCACAGAACAAGATCATGTCTCAAAAAATAAAAAAAAAAAAAAGAAAGAAAGAAAAAAAGAAAAAAGGAAAAAGGAAAGAAAGAAAATGTAAGATTTTTCTGAATTGGCCCTTGGGCAAAAAGAGTTACTGTTTATTGTTTTAAAGTACATTTAAATTCTACAGGTGTGATCTTTAGGCTTCTACTCCTCCATTAATGTACGTGAATATAGAATTATAAGAGCTTTTTGTGCTGTTACTCTTGTTCTCAGGCAGCCTGTATTGCTTCTCTGAAAATACTTGATTTTGTGCTTTTGGAAAAGAGGCCCTTAGCACCAGGAAGTGCTCTCTCTCTTCTGCCAGAAGAAACTAAGCAAAAATACAATCATATTTACCTTTTTTAAAAATTGTGAAAAAATATACCTAACAGGAAACTTAACTACTTTGACTATTTTTAAGTGTACTGTTTTGTGGCATTAAATACATTCACCATCATCACTGTGTATCTCCAGAACTTTTCATCTTCCCCAGCCAAAACTCTGTACCCGTTAACCCCTAACTCCCCCTTAGAGAACACCAACCCATCCCTGAGGTGGAGAGGTTGCTCCTAGCAACCACCATTCTATTTTCTGTCTCTGAATTGAACTATTCTGAATATCTCATATAAGTAGAATAATATATTTAATATACAAATTTTCCATCTTAACCATTTTTAAATATACAATTCATTGACACTACTTACATTTACAATATTGTGCAACCCTTGCCATTCTTTTCAAAACTTTTCATTACTCAGATGAAACTTGGTACCCATTAAGCAGTGGTTTCCCATTGCCCTCTTCCCCCAGCCCCTGGTCATTTGTAATTTATTTTTTGTTTATATGAATTTGACTAGTCTAGGAACCTTACATGAGGAATTGTGCAATATTTGTCCTTTTGTGACTGGCTTATTTCACTTAATGTCTTTTAAGATTTATCTATATTGTAGTATGTGTCAGAATTTTCTTCCTTTTAAAGGCTAGATAATATTCCATTGTATGTGTGTAACACATTTTGTTCATCCATTCATCTGTTGATGGATACTGAGTTGCTTCCATCTTGGGGCTATCGGTAAATTTTGCTACAGTGAACATGGGTGTAGAGATCTCTTCAAATGCCTGTTTTCACTTTGGGATATATATTCAAAAGACCTTTCCTTTACCTCACCATAAATGAGGAGATACTGGGGTCCTAGTTGCTATAGGAACTTATCTTGAAGTTAAATATACTATTATGATGTTTTTTCTTTTGAGCATTTATATTATTGGGTATTTTCTCACTGTTGACATTATACTATTCTGGAGTAGATTCAAATTCAAAATACTTTTTTTTGTTTTGTTTTTTTTTAGGCAGAGTTTTTCTCTTGTTGCTCAGGCTGGAGTGCAATGGCGCGATCTTGGCTCACTGCAGCCTCTGCCTCCCGAGTAGCTGGGACTACAGGCACATGCCACCATCCCCAGCTAATTTTTGTATTTTTAGTAGAAACGGGGTTTCAGCATGTTGACCAGGATGGTCTTGATCTCTTGACCTCATGGTCCGCCTGCCTCAGCCTCCCAAAGTGCTGGGATTATGGGCGTGAGCCACTGCGGGCCGGCCAAAATATTTTCATTCTATATTTGAATTACTTCCATAGGATAAAGTATATTAATGTGTTTATCTCACCTACAGCTCGGGAGCAATAATTTTTATTAACTCTGACTTAAAATTTTTTATTACTTAGAAATTTTTTGAAAATGTCATCAACTCCTATATCTAAAATGGAATTCTTTTCATTATTTGCAGTTTTTCTTTCTACACGAAATTTAATGCCTCAACTGAACACTCCCTTCAGGAAGACACTGAAAGTCCTTTATGCAGATGAATGTGTCTTAGGACATAGTGATAAACTAAGTTTTATAAATGTCAGTGCTTTCATAATACACAGTAGATTATTTTTTCATATACTAGGCATATAGATTTCTATGCCTAGGTTTTCATATTCAGTAAACTTACTAATACCTTACTTTGTTCTATTTTGTTGACTATACAAAATAGGACTGTACTGGCAAGGAAGAGCCATTGAGGAATCTTTTTGGATTACAATCTATTCAGGTCCTCATTTTCTTCATACAGTTACCTTTTTACTTTCCATTTGTTACTGGATACTTTAAAGAATATTTATTTACTTTTTTGCTGTTTCCTGAGATACCAACTCAGCTATTAAGCTATCAAAAATATATTAACATATTTTCTGTTATATATTGTAGTTTATTTCTCCGAGAAATTTAAAGTACATTTTTACACCTATTGAAAATATGTAACCAATGTAGTCAGAAACTTTCAAAAAATAAAGCTAACACCTTTTATTGATTTATTTGTAATGAAATACTGCTTTTTGGTACCCTGATGGAATGGACCTGCAGCTCCCAAGGCTTTTCCTGCTGCTAAGTGGCTAGATTTTCCTTAGCTGCTGTAACTCTAGGGAAAGAGAATCCCCTCCCCCTGCTTTTTTTTTCAGAGTTTTGACCAACTCTGCAGATCCTGCTTGGTGTTTATTTGGATTCAATTTATTTCCTAGGATATTTAGGTGTTCATATAATTTGGGAAATCAAATTCAAACCCAAAACATTTAAAATATATATTTGAATAACCTTTGAAGGATCACATGTAAGAACCTATTCACCTAACCTATATTGGAAATGATAACAGCTTGAATTTTGTGAGGCAATCTTCATAATATATGGCTTTTAAAAGTCACCAAAATTGTTTAAAATTATGTCTTCCAAAAAATAACCTTTATATTTATGTCTGAACTATAATTTTGTCCATTATTTCACGTTTTCTTTCTGTGTGCACAATTTAGTGGTTAAATTGTTCATGACACAATGAGAAAATATTTTTTTCTACTATATCTTCATGAACTTCTGATGGTTTTTTTTTTTTTTTTTTTTTTTTTTTGAGACAGAGTCTCACTCCTTCACCAAGCGCCAGGCTGGAGTGCAGTGGTGCGACCTCGGCTCACTGCAACCTCCGCCTCCCGGGTTCAAGCAAGTGTCCTGCCTCAGCCTCTGGAGTAGCTGGGACTACAGGCGCGCGCCACCACGCCCAGCTAATTTTTTTTGTATTTTTAGTAGAGACGGGGTTTCACCATGTTGGCCACGATGGTCTTAATCTCTTGACCTCGTGATCCTCCCGCCTCCGCCTCCCAAAGTGCTGGGATTACAGGCGTGAGCCACCGCACCTGGCCACTTCTGATGTTTTAAACAATAGTCATGGAGGAATAGGGAAGCATTTCAGTTAATGTTTTTATAATCCTTAGGTCAATTTATTTTTAAAGATTAAATAATGAGATTAGTAATTTTATTAGCACATTCAAAATATGAAAAATGTGGACATAAAAAGGAAGAGTTGCCACCTTATTGATAAAGACACCTTTAAGGTGTTTAAGCAAGCAGAATTCTAGTAAAATCACAAATGTAACATTTCAGGAAAAGGGAAAGCTTAGCTTACGGAATTATTGTGTGAGAGAGAGATATTTATATAAATTTTTTTGACATAGGCTCTTACTCTGTCACCCAGGCTGGAGTGCAGTGGTACAATCATGGCTCACTGCAGTCTCTACCGCCCGGCTCAAGTGATCCTCCCACCTTTGCCTCCTGAGTAGCTGGGACTATAGGCACATGCCACCATACCCGGCTGATTTTTGTATTTTTTATAGAGATGGGGTTTCACTGTGTTGCCCAGGCTGGTCTCAAACTTCTGGGCTGAAGGGATTCACCTGTCTCAGCCTGCCAAAGTGCCAGGACTACAGGAGTGAGCCACCATGCCCCGCCGTATTGTGGTATGTTAAAGAGCATGTGCTTTGGAGTTTAATTACTGGCTCTGTCTTTTCGAGCTTTGTGACTTTTGGTAAATTACTTAATATTATTGAGCTTTAGTTTACTTGTTTTGTAAAGGCAATATATGTAAAGCATTTACTAGTGTGCCTAGAACAGGGTAGGTGCTCAATATACATCATCCTCTGTTTAATCCACAGTTGTGATATTAATAACTGATTCTCATTTATACTGGAGAGTCTCTGGAAAAAAGGTGACTCAACCTATTATTAAGACTGCATCTGTAAGTGTGACTTGGCTAGTACCAAGAGTTCAATCTTTTCACAGTGTCCTAACTATAAAGGGAAAATTTTGAAAATGTGTTTCTTTAGTTAAAATAATAGGAGCTAACATTGATTGATTGCTTACTGTGAACCAGTACTTTTCTAAGTTCTTTATGGATATTAGCTCATTTATTCCTCACAACAACCATATTTGTAGGTTCTATTATTCTGTTATTATCTCTATTTTAAAAGGATTCAGAAACTGAGGCACACAGAGATTAACCATGTTCAAATTTACACTGGGCTGTGAAGCCAGGCTGGTGGAGCTGGGCTCCAAAGCCAGGCAGTCTGGCTCTATGATCTGCATTCCTAACCACTTGCCTAAATGATTAAAACATTTTTTGTATACGTTTCTACTGGGTGCATTGTTTAATGGTGGAACATTTAGAGAATAGTTTGCACTTATTTTCCTCTTTTAAAACACTCCCCCCTACAAATAGTTGTTACTATTGAAATTATTGAAATATGTATTTTGGAATTTCAATATATTCTACTTTCAATAAAATGAAATTAGGAGAGAGATCCAAGATGGCCGATTAGCAGCAGCTCAGGATTGTAGCTCCCACTGAAAGCGCAGAGAGTGAGTGGACGCCACACTTTCAGACGAATTTTCATTGCCTACGGACCAAGAGATTCTTGGCGGAGGAGCCCCACGGGTCGCCCAGCGCGACTCTTTTGGCCGGCGCGGCTGTTTTGCAGGCGCCCCAGCGCGGCGGTTCTCAGTCCAGAGTATACGGGACTGAGTGCCCTTTGGTTGGCGTTGGAGCTCCGGGAAGACAATCTCCCATTCAGCTGATTGAAAAACAGACTGAAGTGGGGAAACAGACCCGGAGATTCCCGGGCAGAAAGCGCCACGAATCTTAACGCCGCTGTTTCAGCCGGCGTGGTGGGTCGCCGCAGGGGAAGGCTGGTCCCCCCACACACACAAAAACAGCAGTTGGCACTGCTGAGGATTGAGAGTTTCACAGCAAGTACAGCTGAACCCGAGAAGGTCCAGCTCTGTGGGGGAGGGGCGTCCACTGAAGGAAAACTAAGAAACAGAAAAAACTTTACCACCAACAAGCTGGACGTCCACTCAGAGACCTAATCTGAAAGTCAGCAATTACACAGATGACAGGTGGATAAATCCACAAAGATGGGAAGAGACCAGCGCAAAAAGGCTGAAAACACCCGAAATCAGAATGCCTTTCCTCCTACAGAGGATTGCAGTGCCTCATCACCAATTGAAAAAGGCCTGATTGAGAATGAATGTGAGGAATCAATAGAATCAGGCTTCAGAAGGTGGATAATGAGAAACTTCTGTGAGTTAAAAGAACATGTTCTAGCCCAATGCAAGGAGACTAAGAACGTTGAAAAAAGGTTTGACGAAATGTTAACGAGAATGGACAATTTAGAAAGGAATATAAGTGAACTAATGGAGCTGAAAAACACAATACGAGAACTTCGGGAAGTATGTACAAGTTTTAACAGTCGAATTGATCAAGCAGAAGAAAGGATTTCAGAGGTCGAAGACCAACTTAACGAAATAAAACGAGAAGACAAGATTAGAGAAAAAAGAGTAAAAAGGAATGAGCAAAGTCTCCAAGAAATATGGGACTATGTGAAAAGACCTAATCTACGTTTGATAGGTGTGCCTGAATGTGACGAAGAGAATGAATCCAAGTTGGAAAATATTTTTCAGGATATTATCCAGGAAAACTTTCCTAACCTAGCAAGGCAAGACAATACACAACTCCAGGTAATACAGAGAACACCACAAAGATATTCCTCAAAAAGAGCAACCCCAAGGCACATAATCATTAGATTCATCAGGGTTGAAACAAAGGAGAAAATACTACGGGCAGCCAAGAGAAAGGTCAGGTTACCCACAACGGGAAGCCTATCAGACTCACAGCAGATCTCTCAGCAGAAACCCTACAAGCCAGAAGAGAGTGGGGGCCAATATTCAACATTCTTAAAGAAAAGAACTTTCAACCCAGAATTTCATATCCAGCCAAACTAAGTTTCATAAGCGAAGGAAAAATACAATTTTTTACGAACAAGCAAGTACTCAGAGATTTCATTACCACCAGGCCTGCTTTACAAGAGCTTCTGAAAGAGGCACTATATACAGAAAGGAATAACCAGTATCAGCCATTCCAAAAAACCCATCGGTAAGCTGCATCTAGACCCATCTCACATGCAAGGATATACAGAGACTCAAAACAAAGGGATGGAGGAAGATTTACCAGTCAAATGGAGAGAAAAAAAAAAAAGCAGGAGTTGCAATTCTCATCTCTGATAAAATAGACTTTAAAGTAATAGAAACCAAAAGAGATAAGAAGGACATTGTATAAAGGTAGAGGGATCAATGTAACGGGAAGAGCTAACGACCCTAAGTCTATGTGCACCCAATATAGGAGCACCCAGATACACAGGGCAATTTCTTGGTGACTTACAAAGAGACTTGGACTCCCACACAATAACAGTGGGAGACTTTAACATTACATTGTCAATATTGGACAGATTAATAAGACAGAAGGTTAACAAGGACACCCGGGACTTGAACTTAGACCTTGAACAAGTAAACTTAATAAATATTTACAGAACTCTCTACTCCATATCCACAAAAGATACATTTTTTTTCAGTAACACATCACATTTATTCTAAAAGTGACCACATGGTTGGGAGTAAATCACTCCCCAGCAATTGCATAGCATTTATAAGTTTAAATGAAATATTGGTTGGCTGTTTGTTTGTTATTTTCTTCCCTTATTCCTTCCTGTCTCCCATTGTGTAACACAATTATTAGCATAAAAGAGCTTTTTAATATCCATTTCTAGACTGCATTCTAGCCTGGGCAATAGAGCAAGATTCCCGTTCTCTCTCCCTCTTTTCTTTTCTTTTTCTCTTTCTTTCATTCTCTTTTTATTCCTTCTTTCTCTCTTCCTTTCTTTAAAAAAAAAAAAAAAAAAACTTTTTGTCTCCCCCAGAAAAACCCTCCATACCCATTAAGTAATTACTCCTCAGCCTGCTCCCATTTTCCAATAAAAAAAAAAATGAAATTAATTTCAATAAGAATATATGTTTGGTTAGAAAGATAACCAAATGCTTAGGTGCTAAGGAAATCTCTTATAAAAACATACATTAGGCGTGACTCTTTTAAAGACCTTTAAAATTATTTTATTAATTTGTTGTTTTCAATAAATAATACCACCTAAGGGGACTAAATATTTTGTTAGATTCTCAAAGGAAGTTCTTTAAATTTGAATTTCTTTCCAGGCTGAAAGAGGGGGAGCTCTTTTGAATGCTATAGAAAAGTATTATGGTTGATAGCTTTTCTGTGTTTGAATTTGTTCCAGCTGTGCTGCAGTGCTGTTCTCCTTCTACCCACATGGATGCTCTAAGTAGCTGTGTCACTCCCGCTGCCTCTTCCTATGCACACTGCAGCTACTTCCAGGTAAGGCTCTTGGAACCATGGGCACGTTCCGTACTTCATGTGCGATTTTACCGACCTTGCAAAATTTCGAAGTGTAATTTTATATTAATGAGTAACCAGAAGTTTGCTGTGGATTCATGGGCTTTATTTTCTTAATCTTAAAAAAAAGAGAGAATTGATATAAATAATATCTCAGGATTCTTCTAGGCCAGCACTGTTCAGTATAGCAGCCACTAGCGACATGTGGCTATTTAAGCTAATTAAAATGGAATTAAATTAAAAAATTCATTCCTCAGTTATACTAACCATATTTCAGGTGCTCAATAGTCTTACATGGTTATTTAAATTAAAATTAAATAAATTTAAAAATTATTCCATACTTAAAATAGACACATTTTGAGTGCTCAGTAGTTTCACATGGGTTATGGCTACTGAATTATACAGCACAGAGCTAGAACATACCCATTATCGCTGAAAGTTATTTTAAACAGTGATGTTCTAGATTTTTCCAAGGTAAAATGAATACCAGATAAACACTAAACATGTATGTCACCAAATGACAGATTCTTCCAAGATGATACAGATAATTAGACCTTTTTTTGAGACAGAGTCTCGCTCTGTCGCCCAGGCTGGAGTGCAGTGGCGCCATCTTGGCTCACCGCACCCTCCGCCTCCCGGATCCCGGTTCAAGCAATTCTCCTGCCTCAGCCTCCCGAGTAGCTGGGATTACAGGCACGTGCCACTATGCCCAGCTAATTTTTGTATTTTTAGTAGAGACGGGGTTTCACCATATTGGCTAGGCTGGTCTTGAACTCCTGACCTCGTGATACACCCACCTCGGCCTCTCAAAGTGCTGGGATTACAGGCGTGAGCCACCACGCCCAGCCTGGACTTTTCTTTTTTAAGGAGAAAGGAGAAAATTGTTAAAAATGAGAAATTTAAGTAGTGGCCCCCTTCATCCATAGCCCCTATATTGTAAACACCGTAGCAGTTGAGTATCCCTTATTCAGAATGCTTGGGACCAGACTGTTTCAGATTTTGGAACATCTGCAAAAGCATAATGAGATATCTTGGGGATGTGACCCGTCTAAACATAACATCTATTTATGTTTCATATGTACCGTATACATGTAGTATAAAGGTAATTTCATACAATATTTTTAGTAACTTTGTTTATGAAACAAATTTGTGTTAAATGCTTTTGCGTTGGAATTTTCCACTTGTGGTGTCATGCCAGCACTCAAAAGTTTCACGTTTTGGAGTATTTGGGATTTTAGAATTTTGGATTAAGGATGCTCAACTTTTACTTCAAATATCTTATTATTATTTCTTAAGAGACACTTGCTTGGAATTAAATGTTTTATATAGCTATTTTAAGGCTACTTTTAAATTCCATGCTTTGTATTTTTATGCTATAACTGCTAAAGATTGGAATTGTGTGTTTGCCTTGGATAATCATCTAGCCAAGATAGCTTCAGTTCTTAAGACAATATCTTACTGGTGGTGTTAGGGTACTCAAAAGAACATTCCCTTTTTTTTTTTTTTTTTTAGAAACTCTACATAGGAAGTCAAATTATAATTAGATTGTTGTTTGAAGAGTGTAGAATGAGATCAAGGTGACTTAGCTGGCCATTTTTCATGGCTGATATCATCAAGCATGATATCCTAGTCCATTCAACTTCACTGGAGGGACATACCTATCCCACGATTAGATGCTCTTGTTTGTGGGTACAGGCACTCTCTTTGCTAGATTATACTGGAGATACTATGACAGTGTTTATATCTTGGTTATGTTGTGTGCTAAATAATCTAAAACATTTTTGTAAAGTCCTTTTCTTGTTACAATGTGTGGCTTTGTGCAGTGGTTCAATGCCTATAATCCTGGCTCTTGGGGAGGCCATGGTGGGAGGATTGTTTGAGGCCAGGAAATTGAGATGAGCCTGGGCAACATAGTGAGACCATGTCCTTACCAAAAATAAAAATAAAAAATAAAAAAGAAAGGAAGAAGGAAGGAAAGGGAAAGGGAGGAAGGGAGGGTGGGTGGGTTAGTTGAGCGTAGTGGCATGTGCACCTGTTATCCTAGCTTGGGAGGCTGAGATGGGAGAATCGCTTGATCCTCCCACCTTGATGAGTTTGAAGAGTTTGAGGCTATAGTGAGTTATGATTGTGCCACTGCACACCAGCCTAGAATGAGACCTTGTCTCCAAGAAAAAAAAATTTTTTTTTTTTTAAATCTGCTGGGCGAGGTGGCTCACGCCTATAATCCATGCACTTTGGGAGGCTGAGGCAGGTGGATCGCCTGAGGTCAGGAGTTCGAGAACAGCCTGGCCAACATGGTGAAACCCAGTCTCTACTAAAAATACAAAAATTAGCTGGGCATGGTGGCAGGTGCCTGTGATCCTAGCTACTCAGGAGGCTGAGGCAGGCGAATCGCTTGAACCTAAGAGGCGGAGGTTGCGGTGAGCCAAGATCATGCCGTTGCACTCCAGCCTGGGTGACAAAAGTGAAACTCCGTCTCAAAAACAAAACAAAAAATTTAAAAAAGAAGACAGTATGTATTCATCATAGGAAAGTAGAGATAAGCATACATAAAATTTTAAAATAGAAAAATGGGAAAGTGTTTCAGATTCCATCCTGAAAATAAATGCAATTAGTTTAGTTGGACTGTAGGTTTGAATGAGAGTGTGCGTGCACAGTCAGTATATTGTAAGGTTTAAGAGCAAGAGCTCTTCAGTAAGGCAAACCTAGGCTTGAAACCTGGCTCTGTCAGTTATTTCATTGTGACTTTGGGTAAATTATGAAGTGTCTGGACCTCAGTTTTATCATTTGAAATGGAGATTATCACTTTTCACAGGGCTCTTTTGAAGGTTAGATGAAATCTATATAAAGCACTTTGCATGTGCTTGGCACTTAGTAATAACTCAATAAATGGTGCTATTAGCTATAGCCACTTAGTATTTATGCCATTTGAATTTCTGTTATTTGGCATTAGTGGCCTTCTGAAAATCATTGCCAATCTTTGTAGTGTGTTTAGCAATGTCAACTCACTGCGTACTTTATTTAATCATAGCTCTTCTGTATTTTATGTTTATTATCTGATATCTGTTTATAATCTGATATATTCAACAAACATTTATTGAATGCATACTCTGTGCAAAGCTCTTCATTGGGCAGCATCATTACATGTTTTATTTAATCATTCTTCTGTATTTTATGTTCACAGAGCTTTATCTCCAAACGTGTATTAAATGCCTACTCTTTGCAAAGTAGTATATATAATTTATCTTAAAGATTTATATCTAAAAGCAACAGCCATTTTAGTCTATTGCTTTATTATTAAAAATGAATAATCCCAGGAAACAAAGGGCATTTGATATTCCATGCATTTTTCCCCATATTATTTGGAACAGAATATTAGTACCTCTCCCTGAATCTGTAGAAGGATTGGTAGACTCATGAGCATCCTGTGTTTGAAATTTTCTTACTGCATTCCTTAAACGGTATATGATAGATAAAAATTATGTTTTTGTCTGTCAGCCTTTGTGGAAGAATTTGGTATATAGACACTTTATCAGCACATGGGTATTTGGGTACTATAGCTTTTGATTTTGTATAGTTTAATCCTGAGAAATACTGGCCCATTGCAGTATTAAATTTAGCAGAGTGGTTGACATATAGTATATACTAAGTAAGTGCTAACAGTAGGTTTGAAGCTACTATTTCTGAAAAGTATATTAGTGTCTAGGTTTTCTTAGTGAGCTTTAAGTTTAATCTATTTATGTTTAGCACTTATCAACCTAAATATTGTAGCTTTTCTCCTTAATCTCATATTTGGTTTTCTATCCAAACAGTCCAATTTTTTCTTTTCCCAGAATCCTTCAGTGCAATCCTCCTATCCAGTTGAATTTTTGCCTTCCAATTGGCCCTGCAGTACTAATGATGAAAATAAAAAGACAGAAGTAAACCTAGAGGCTGTCTTTCAGATGGTAGATGAGTTGCATTCCTCCCCTAAACTGGAGACGGTAAAGGTGGAGCCTGTTGAGAATCAGTGCCCAACATCTCAATCTAACAGAGGCCAGCATATTCTAGCTAATTCTAACAACAACAATCCATGTTCTGCAAGTCAGGCTAGCCAGCTGGAGCCACTTACTCCTGTAGGCTCAGATATTACGTCTTTTGTGATTGGAACAGAACAAGCAATTGCCTGCTCTCTACCACAGTCACCTGAGTACATCTATACCATCCACACAGCTCAGCCTGTAGAAAATAGCTCATTACAGGAATCTGCAGCCATCCAGCAAGCTCATGTCAAACTGAAGGAGCAGCTAAATCATAGTGCATCTCCATCTTCAGTAGTATTTGTGCAGGAAGGGCTACCATTCAGCACATACCAGGTAAGGGGACAAAGAAAAAAATCCTAATAAAGCTCAAAATACCTAGTACTTCTGCTAAAGACTATTCTGCTGGAGAGTTTGTTCAGATTTTATTTGGGTTTAACAGCAGTTCATTGTGGTTTCCAGGAGGATCATGTCCCAGTGGTTCTGTACAAAAGATTCAGAAAGAAGTTACCTTAACCCTAAGCATCCTCTCACTGTATTATGTATGGTCTAAAGTCAACCTCTAAAGAGAGACTAATTGAGCATTGTAGTATAATGCTTATTGTCATGTTATAAATATCCCTTGAGTTTTTGCTTCCTATCTTAATTTGGATAGCTTAGATATGCCTGCCCGATAATTCTATTACCCAGGAGGGATGGTTTATTTGACAGATATGAGGACTTTCCTAGCCATTTGTAGCACGGAAGTAAGGAGATGGATGGAGGTCTTTTCTAACTTTATTACAGCATCATTGAACTGTAACCTGTGAGCATACTGTGTTTGAATTTCCTTACTAATGTCTGCACTTCTAAAGCAGAAGGTAAAGGCTAATTCCTTTATTGCTGCTAGTTTATTACAAGAAAATGAATAAACTTTAATTCTGAATAATTAGTAATAATTCATCAAAAGTACATCCACAGAAACAGAAAGTCAAATGCCACATGTTCTCATTTTACAAGAAGCAGCTAAATAATGTGTACACACTGGACATACAGTGTGGAATAATAAATGAAGACACGGAAGGATTGGAGAGTTGGGGGGGGGGGGGAACACGGATGATAAATTACTTAGTGGGTACACTCTACACTATTCACTCAAAGTCCAGACTTCACCACTATGCACCATATCCATGTGACAAAACTGTACCTGTACCTCTTAAAATTATACCAAAAAAAAATTCAAATTAAAAAAATTTTTTTTGAAATGGAGTCTCTCTCTGTTACCTAGGCTGGAGTGTAGTGGCATGGGCATGATCTCGGCTCACTGCAGCCTCCACCTCCTGGGTTCAAGGGATTCTCCTGCCTCAGCCTCCCAAGTAGCTGGGATTACAGGTGTGTGCCACCATACTCAGCTAATTTTTGTATTTTTAGTAGAGATGGGGTTTCACCATGTTGGCCAGGCTTGTCTCTCACTCCTGACCTCAGGTGATCCACCCACCTCGGCCTCCCAAAGTGCTGGGATTGTAGGCGTGAGCCACTGCACCTGGCCCCATTATGTTTTAAATATATCTGTAGAACACAGAATGTGTCTTTTGTTTCTTCATAGTCACATCTGAAATATTTCAGATCTTAAAATTGCACTCACACACGGTAACTTTTTCATTAACAAATATATCTTGAAAGCTGCATTTTAAACTTTTAACTTCATTTCATTATATAATTTTATTTTAAAATAAATTCATAAAGAAATAGAGTATTTCAGAAGTTGGTCACCTTGAGAAAGCAGTTTACATTCCAAAGAAAATTTAGGAACTCTAAGAAAGAAACTTAGGCTAGGCACAGTGGCTTATGCCTGTTATCCAACACCTTTGGAAACTGAGGAGGGAGGATTGTCTGAACCCAGGAAGTTCAGACTGGCCTGGACAACATAGTGAGACTCTGTCCCAACAAAAACATTAAAAAATTAGCTTGGTATGGTGGCACACACTTGTGGTCCTAGGTACTTGGGAGGCTGAAGTGGGGGGGATAGCTTGAGCCTGGGAGGTCAAGGCTGCAGTGAGCTGTGATTACACCACTACACTCCAGTCTGGGCGCCGAGTGAGACCCTGTCTCAAAGAAAGAAATTTGTATCCTATAAAGAGGGCAGATATAGATTTTATAGGGGCTAAAGCTTATACAATTTTGAGGGCCTCCTTAAGAGGAAGAATACAAAATTAGTATGATAAAGTATCCACATCCCACTAACACCATCTAACAGGATCATGCCCTATGGTCATTCCAACAGGAGAGGAAGTCTGATGGAACATATGCTACAGTGAAAAAAGGTGGTTTTAACCAATCATGGTTAGACTATCTTACTTTTGGTCAGGCGTGGTGGCTCATTTGGGAGGCCCAGGTGGGAGTATCCCCCTGAGACCAGGAGTTACCAGCCTGGGCAACATAGCAAGACCCTGTCTCTACAAAAAGCTTCTTAAAAATTAGGTAGAACCTGGAGTCCTAGCTACTCAGGAGGATCACTTGAGTCCAGGAGTTGGAGGTTACAGTGAGCTATGATTATACCATTATACTTCCGCCTGGACAACAATGTGAGACCTTGCCTTAAAACAAAAAATTTGTACTTTTGTAAGTTAAAAAAAATCAAACTTCATGGTAGATATTCCTCTGATCATAAGTAAATGTTTTAGCTCCATATACTTTTTAGTAGTTTGTGTATGGAGAAAGGTGTAGTGTCATTCGTAAGAATGAAAAGCCTTATAAGCTTGTTAGTTGCATCATGTTCCTATAATAGAACTCCTCTGTTAAAATATCTTAACTTTTAGTAGATATTTTGGGGAAATCTCAAATAATGAGTTGATATTAATATTTTAGGTGGATGCCAATATAAAATGCCAGACCAGTCCACCTGAGAATATCTTGCCTTCAGAACAGATGGGATTCCTCATTTCAGAAATGGGGCCTGCTAGCAAGCCTAGTAAAGACACAGGTGTAGCCACTCCAGCCAGATACAGAGAGCGCAGGAGCAACTCACAACAAGGAGGTCCCCTGGTAAGGATTATTGTGCTCTAAAATGCCAGAAGCAGAATCATACTGTAGAATTAATATATGAATGACAGTTTTTCTGGGTCTTCATTTATTATTCATAATTGTATACCTGTCACATTGCTATTTTTACATAGCTGTGATTTTAACTCTATATTTGTTCTTAACTATCTTTGTAAAGTATTATTTTCCTAATATTGTATGTAATAATTTGGGCTTTGAAAAATATAGAACATATTAAGAATAAACAAAGGAATTTAGATTATTTAACTTGGAGAAGGCAAGGATGAAGGATGATTTAATGACTATCCTCAGATGCCAGATTTCGAAATTGTAGTTGTACTTGTTCTGTTATTAACAGATTATAGGACAAGAGGGCATGTATGTATATTGTGATAGAAAATTAGATGGAAATTTAGGATGTTATCCTGAGCATATTTTAAAGATACTGTAAAGTATGACTATATCAATAGGTTGTTTTTCTTGAGATTTGTAAGAACCCAGAATGTGATTGTTTTAGGCACATATAGTTGGTTCCAAGATGACAAAAATCATATTTTTTGAAGAAAGTAGTAACATCTAATAAAACATGTGTCTTATATGATCTAAAAATCAAGTTACCAAAGTCTACAGTGGACAATTTTAATATTCTAGAATTATGTACATGTCAGGCGCATGCAGTACAGGCAGAATTAATCAGGCCAAGCAATCATTTTAACCTACAATAATTTGAAAAATGTTGAGAACTTCTGTGAGAATTTTTCTGAAAAGTAAATTAATAGTGATATCATCGTGGTATAGCTCAGACTTACAGGATTCTTTCTGCAAAATGTCTTTTAGGCTAAAAACTGTCTATCATTTATTCACTAAACTTAGCTTGCACACTTTTAGTTGACTATATTTTCCAATCCATAATTAAAAATTAAAGATTTCTCACCACTGAAGATGTTTAACACAATGGCATAAGCCTCGAAGGAAATTTAAATGAGAGAAGGGCAGGAACTAATATTTACCGTACTCATTTTTATGCCATATGACAAGCTTGATGGAAGTGGTATTGTCATTTTAAAGATCAGGAAATTTAGACTTAGAGTGAGTAACTTGTTCAAGGTCACATATAAATTTGTTTTCTTTTTTCATTTTTTTTTTTTTAGCAGCGTCTAGCTCTGTTGCCAAGGCTGTAATGCAGTGGCACAATCTTGTGAGCTGAGATCATGCTACTGCACTCCAGCCTGTGCAACAGAGTGAGCAAGACTCCATCTCAAAAAAAAAAAAAAACAAAAAAAACCAGTAAGTTAAAGAGATCATTCACCATGATCCAAGGGGGGATTTATCCCAGGGATGCAAGGATGGTTCAACATATAAAATCAATTAATGTAATACATTACGTTAACAGAATCAAGGTGCAGCCTCCACCTCATGGGTTCCAGCGATTCTCGTGCCTCAGCCTCCTCAGTAGCTAGGATTACAGGCGCATGCTACCATACCCAGCTAATTTTTGTATTTTTACTAGAGCTGGGGTTTCACCATGTTGGCCAGGCTGGTCTCGAACTCCTGGCCTCAAGTGATCCGCCCACCTCAGCCTTCTAAAGTGCTGGGATTACAGGCATGAGCCACCGCACCTGGCCCTTTTTTCTTTTCTTTTCTTTTTTTTTTGTTTTTGAGACAGAGTCTTGCTCTGTTGCCCAGGCTGGAATGCAATGGTGTGATCTCAGCTCACTGCAACCTCCACCTCCCCAGGTTCAAGTGATTCTCCTGCCTCAGCCTCCCTAGTGGCTGGGATTACAGGCACATACCACCATGCCCGGCTAATTTTTGTACTTTTAGTAGACACAGGGTTTCTCTCATGTTGGGCAGTCTAGTCTCAAACTCCTGACCTCAGGTGATCAGCCCGCCTCAGCTTCCCAAAGTGCTGGGATTACAGGCGTGAGCCACTGCTCCCAGCTGCCTTTTTAAATTTTTTATAAAGATGGGATCTCACTATGTTGCCCAGGCTGGTCTTGCACTCCTGGGCTCAAGCAGTCCTCCTGCCTTGACCTCCTAAAGTGCTGGGATTACAGGTGTGAGCCACCCTGCCTAGCCAGTCACATGTAAATTAATATTGTTAATATCCTACCCTAAGTTGTCTGCCTACAGAGCACATATTCTTTCCTTTTAATTTTTATTGTGTTGAAGAACATGTAACATAAAATTTATCATTTTACCCATTTTTATTTTTAATTTATAATTTAAATATAATTGTACATATTTGTGAAATACAATGTGATTTTTTTTTTTTTTTTTTTTTTTTTTTTTTTTTTGAGACAGAGTCTCACTCTGTTGCCAGGCGTCAGGCTGGAGTGCAGTGGCACAATCTCGGCTCACTGCAACCTCCGCCTCCTGGGTTCAAGCAATTCTCCTGCCTCAGCTTCCCGAGTAGCTGGGACTACAGGCGCACGCCACCACACCCAGCTAATTTTTGTATTTTTAGTAGAGACAGGGTTTCACCATGTTGGCCAGGATGATCTCGATCTCTTGACCTCGTGATCCGCCCGCCTCGGCCTCCCAAAGTGCTGGGATTACAGGCTTGAGCCACCGTGCCCGGCCACAATGTGATGTTTTGATACATGTATACATAGAATAATGATCAAATTGAGATAATTACCATATCCATCACTTTAAACATTGATCATTTCTTTGTGGTGATAACATTCTAAACCTTTTCTTCTGGCTATCTTGAAATGTACATTACATTGTTATTTGCTATAATTATCCTACTGTGTAATAGGATACCAAAACTTATTCTTCCTATCTAACTACAACTTTTGACCAACTTCTCCCAATCCCCCCCACTTTCTTACCTTCCCCAGCCTCTGGTATTTACTATTCTACTCTGTTCAATGAAACTAACTTTTTTAGCTTCCATATATGAGTAAGATCATGTAGTATTTGTCTTTCTGTGCTTGGCTTATTTCACTTAACATAATGTTCTCCAGGTTTATCTGTGTTGCCAAAAATGACAAGATTTCATTCTGTTTATGGCTGAATAGTATTCCATTGTATAGGTGTGCATGTAAGTGTGTGTATATATATCTCACATTTTCTTTATTCATCTGTAGATGTGTGTTTAGGTCGAGCCGTATCTTGACTATTGTGAATAGTGCTGTGGTAAACACGGGTGTGTAGATGTCTCTTCAACGTACTGATTTCATTTTCTTTTGGAGATATATCTAGTAATGGGACTGCTAAATTATATAGTGGTTCTATTTTTAATTTTTTAAGGAACCTCCATACTGTTCTGTATAATGTTATACTAACTGAAACTCCTAAAAATTGTATATGAGTTCCCTTTTCTCTGCATCTTTGCCAGCATTTGTTATTTTTTGTCTTTTTTTACAATAGCCATTTTAACTGGGGTGAGGTGATATTCTGGTTTTGATTTGCACTTCTCTGATGATTAGTGATATTGAGCATTTTTCCATATATCTGTTGGTCATTTGTGTATCTTCTTTTGAGAAATGTCTACTCAGGTCTTTTGTTGATTTTTAAAATCAGATAGGTTTTTTTGTTTTTTTATTTGTTTTCCTCCTGAGTTGCTTGAATTCCTTATGTATTCTGCATATTAATCTTTTGTCAAATGTGTAGTTTACAAATACTTTCTTTATGCAGGTTGTCTCTTCATTGTATTGTGTCTTCTGCTATGCAGAAGATTTTCAGTTTGAGGTAATCCCATTTGTCCATTTTTGGCTTTGTTGCCTGTGCTTTTGAGGTCTTATCCAAAAAATTCTCACCCAGTCCATTTTCATGAAGTGTTTCTCCTATGTTTTCTTCTAATATTTTCATAGTTTTGGATCTTACATTTAAGTCTTTAATCAATTTAGAGTTGATTTTTATATACAGTGAGAGATTGGGGTTTAGTTTTATTCTTCTGCATATGGACATCCAATTTTCCCAGCACCATTTATTGACAAGACCGTCCTTTCCCCAATCTGTGTACTTGGCACCTTTGTTGAAAATCAGTTGGCTATAAATCTATACATTTATTTTTGGATTCTGTATTCTGTTACATTGATTTAGATGTCCGTTTTTGTGCCTGCACTATGCTGTTTTGGTTACTATAGCGATGCAGTGTATTTTGAAATCAGGTAGGGTGTTGCCTCTGGCTGTGTTCTTTTTGCTCAGGATTGCTGTGGCTATCTGGGGTCTTTTGTATTTCTATATGAATTTTAAGAATTTTTTTTTATTTCTGTGAAGAATGTCATTGGTATTTTGATAGGGCATGCATTAAATCTGCACATCACTTTGGGTAATATGGGCATTTTAACAATATTCTTCCAATCCATACACCTAGGATATTCTTCCGTTTATTTGTGTCTTCTTCAACATCTTTCATCAATTTTTTTTTTTTTTTTTTTTTGAGGAGTCTTACTCTGTCGCCAGGCTGGAGTGCACTGGCACGATCTCGGCTCACTGCAACCTCCTACACCCTGGTTCAAGCGATTCTCCTGCCTTAGCCTCCTGAGTAGCTGGGATTATAGGCATGCACCACCATTCTCAGCTAATTTTTGTATTTTTAGTAGAGACAGGGTTTCACCATGTAGGCCAGGATAGTCTTGATCTCCTGACCTCGTGACCCGCCCGCCTCGGCTTCCCAAAGTGCTGGGATTACAGGTGTGAGCCACCGCACCTGGCCTCATCAATGTTTTATAGTTTCCGTTGTGGGGATGGTTCACCTCCTTGGTTAAGTTTATTTCTAATTTTTTTTTTTGTAGCTACTATAAGTGGAATTGGTTTCTTGATTTCTTTTTCAGATAGTTCACTATTGGCATATAGACACACTGCTGATATTTGTAAGTTGATTTTGTATCCTGCAACTTTACTAAATTCATTTATTAGTTCCAGTGTTTTTTTGTGGAATCTTTAAGGGTTTCTGTGTATATGATTATGCCAACCACAGCAGGGACAATTAGACTTTTTCCTTTCCAATTTGGATGCCATTTATTTTTTTCCCTTGACTAATTGGTCTGGCTAGAACTTCCAATACTATGTTGAATAAAAGTGGTGAAAGTGGGCATTCTTGGCTTGTACCAGATCTTAGAGGAAAAACTTTCAACTTTTTTCCATTCAGTGTGATGTTAGCTGTGGGTTTGTCATACATGGCCTTTATTGTGTTGAGTTATATTCTTTCTATGACCAGTTTGTTGAGTGTTTATCATGAAGGGATGTTGAATTTTATTGAATTATTATTATTTTTTTTGAGATGGAGTTTCGCTCTTTGCCCAGGCTGGAGTGCAGTGGCATGATCTTGACTCACTGCAACCTCCACCTTCCAGTTTCAAGTGCTTCTCCTGCCTCAGCCTCCTGAGAGCCACATGAGTAGCTGGGATTACAGGTGCTTGCCACCACACTCAGCTGATTTTTGTATTTTTAGTAGAGATGGGGTTTCACCATGTTGGCCAGACTGGTCTTGAACTCTGACCTCATGATCCGCCTGCCTCGGCCTCCCAAAGAGCTGGGATTACAGGCATGAGCCACCGCACATGGCCAAATTTTACTGAATGATATTTTAGCATTTGTTGAAATGATCATGTGGTTTTCATCCTTGATTCTGTTAACGTAATGTATTACATTAATTGATTTTATATGTTGAACCATCCTTGCATCCCTGGGATAAATCCCCCTTGGATCATGGTGAATGATCTCTTTAACTTACTGTTTTTTTTTGTTTTGTTTTGTTTTGTTTTTTTTTTTTGAGATGGAGTCTTGCTCACTCTGTTGCACAGGCTGGAGTGCAGTAGCATGATCTCAGCTTATTACAAACTCTGCTTCCCAGGTTCAAGTGATCCTCCCACCTCAGCCCCATGAGTAACTGGGACTATAGGTGTACACCACCATACCTGGCTAATTTTTGTATTTTTAGTAGAGATGGAGTTTCACTTTGTTGGCCAGGCTGGTCTCGAACTCCTGACCTCAAGTGATCTACCTGCCTCAGCCTCCCAAAGTGTTGGGATTGCAGTCATGTGCCACCACACCCGGCCTGGTTTGCTAATATTTTGTTGAGGATTTTTGCATGTATGTTCATCAGGGATATTGACCTGTAGTTTTCTTTTTGTTGTGTTTTCATCTGGCTTTGGTATTAGGGTAATACTGGCCTTATAGAATGAGTTTTAAAATATTCCCTTCTCTTCAATTTTTTGGAATCGTTTGAGTAGAATTGGTATTAGTTCTTTAAATGTGATTCTTCCGTCTCAGCCTCCTGAGTAGCTGGGACTATACAGGTGCATGCCACCATGCCCAGATAATTTTTGTATTATTTGTAGAGACAGGGTTTTGCCATGTTTCTCAGGCAGTCTCAACCTTTTGGGCTCAAGCAATTTGCCTGCCTCAGCTTCCCAAAGTGCTGGAATTACAGGTGTGAGCTACCATGTCCAGCCTATGTGTTTTCAAATAGCTTATCGTTGAGCTCATTGGTTCTTTCTTCTGTTTGATCAGTTCTGCTATTCAGATCCCAAATGCATTTTTCAGTTGGTCTATTATATTTTTTAGCTCCAGGGTTTCTGTTTGATTTTTAAAAATTATTTCAATCTCTTTAACTGCTCTGAGAAATTTCTGAATTGCTTCTCTGTGTTTTCTTTTAAGTTATTGAGTTTCCTCAAAACCGCTATTTTTAAATTTTGTCTCTCCAGGGTTGGTCACTGGCACCTTATTTGGTTCCATTTGGTGAGGGCATAGTTCCATGAATGTTCTTTCTTATCTTTTCTTTCTTTTTTTTTTTTTTTTGAGACAGAGTCTTACTCTGTCACCAGGCTGGAATACAGTGGCATGATCTCAATTCACTGCAACCTCCACCTTCCAGCTTCAAGTGATTCTCATGTCTCAACCTCTCAGGTAGTTGGGATTACAGGCGTGTGCCAACATGCCTGGCTAATTTTTTGTATTTTTAGTAGAGATGGGGTTTCTCCATGTTGGCCAGACTAGTCTCAAACTCCTGGGCTCAAGTGATCTCCCTGTCTCAGCCTCCCAAAGTGCTGGGATTACAGGAATGAGCCACTGCACCCGGATGGATGTTCTTGATATTAGTGGACATTTGTCAATATCTGGGCACTAGAGGATTAGGTATTTATTCCAGTCTTTGCAGTCTGGCCTTGTTTGTACCTGTACTCCTTCAGAGAGCCTTCTAGGAATTCAAAGAGGACTGCCTGTTGAGTTCCCTAAACCTGTGGTCACTGTAACCCCTCAGCAGTAGAGGGCACCCTAAGCCCACGTACACTGCCGCTCTTGCAGACTCCTAGGTCTCCAGTCCTGATGAACTTCAGGAAGATCAGGGAGAGTTCCCCTGGGTTCTCAAGTAAAGTCCTCCTGTACTCTTCCCTCTCTTTCTCCCAAGTAGAAGGAGTTTCTCTACATTCTATACTTCCTGGAGCTGGGGAGGGGTGACATAAGTATTCCCATGGCTGTGGCAGCCAATGCCATGTTGGATTATACCCTAAGCCCATAGCTCACAGAGCAGCACAGTACCAGGTCTTGTTTAAGTCCCTCTGTCACTACTGTCAGATTGCCACTGATACTTTAGTCAGACAGTGGTAAAGCTGGCTGGGACTTGGGTTCATCCTGCTGCGGTGGCAGATTCCTTTCTGGCCCAGGGTAGGCACAGAAGCACTGTCCAGGAGCGCTAGATTGGAATCAGGGGCTGTGGTGTTCTGCCAGGTGCTGTGTTTTACTGTGGTGGGGCTGGTACTAGGTTCCTAGGCAGAGTCCCCTGCACTGTTTCTTCTCTTTTTTTTTCCAAGATGGAGTCTTGCTTTGTTGCCCAGGCTGGAGTGCTCACTGTGACCTCTGCCTCCCAGGTTCAAGCAATTCTCCTGCCTCAGCCTCCCGAGTAGCTGGGACTACAGGCGCGTGCCACCACACCTGGCTAATTTTTGTATTTTTAGTAGAGACGGGGTTTCATCATGTTGGTAAGGCTAGTCTCAAACTTCTGACCTCCTGATCTGCCTGCTTTAGACTCCCAAAGTGCTGGGATTACAGGCATGAGCCATTGCTCCCAGCCTTTTCTCTCTTTTACACAGGAGTTTCTTACTACACTTTACCGCATAGAGTTGGACGGGGGTGACGTGGCAGTCAGATAGCTACTGCAGCTGGTATTGTGTTGGGTTGTACCCCAAGCCTATGGCCTCCCAGAGCAAAACAGTGTTGGGGCTCACCCAAGAACCACTGTTGCTCTGGCCTGCCTGCCACTGAAATTTATTCAGGACCTGAGGCCACTTTAGTCAGCTGTGGTAGATTAGGCCAAGACTCAGTTTCCTCCCACTGGGGCAGTGGATTATCTTCTGGCCCATGCAGATCTAAATGCCCCTTCCAAGGGTATCGGCATGGAATGAAGGGCCACAGGATTCTGCCTGGTGCTATATTTTGCTGTGATGGGGCCCGGTACTAAGTTCAAATGCAAAGTCTCCCACATACTTCCTTTGCTTCTCCTAAGTGTACAGATTTTCTCTCTATGCTGCATTATGTGGGGTTGGGGGTAGGTGCTGTAGGCAATGTGAGACTGTCCTTCATACCCTCTTCAAGGTGTCTTTTCTTGTTATGCTAAATCCAGGCACTGGGCTCCGTCACCTGATTTCTTCAGCTATTGTGAAGGTGTTTTCTTGAATGAATAGTTGTTCAATTTGATGTTCCTGTGGAGGGAGAATGACTAGAGGATTCAAAACTGCCATCTTGCTCTGCCTCTGCCCCATTTTAACCATTTTTAAGTGTACAGTTCAGTAGTATATTCACATTGTTTGAAACAGATCTCTAGAACATTTTTGTCTTGCAAATCTGAAACTCTATGTCCATTAAACACAACTTTCCTTTTCTGCCTTCCCCTGGCCCCTAATAACCACCATTCTACTTTCTGTTTCTATGCATGTAACTATTTTAGGTACCTCATATAAGTGGAATCGTGCAGTATTTGTATTTTTGTTGCTGGGTTATGTTCTCAAGTTTCACTCATGTTGTAGCATGTGACAGGATCTCCTTTCTTTCTAAGGCTGAAGAATATTCTCTTGTATGTACATATGACACTTTGTTTATTCATTTCTTAATAGACATTTAGGTTGCTTCCACCCCTTGACTATTGTGAATAGTGCCACTATGAACTTGGGGGGTGCAAATATCTGTTTTGTTTTTCTTTTTAAGAGATGGGGCCTCACTATGTTGCTCAGGGTAGACTCAAACTCCTGGACTCAAATGATCTTCCTGCCTCAGCCTCCGAAGTACTGGGACTACAGGCATGTGCCACTATGCCTGGCTCCAACTATCTCTAGTTGGAGATCCTGATTTCATTTGCATATATCCAATAATGGATTGCTGGATCATATGGTTAATCCAATTTTTAATTTTTCGAGGAACCGCCCTACTGTTTTTCATAGCTGCCATACCACTTTATAATCCCACCAACATTGCAAAAGTGTTCTAATTTCTCCACATCCTCACTGACACTTATTATTCCTGGATTTTTTTAAAGGATGGCTTCTATAAGTAACTATCTCGATGAGCATGAGCTGATAAATACCTCTTTACATTTCTCTAATGTTAGTGATGTTTAGTATCATTTGTGTACTTATTGGCCATTTGTATATTGTCTTTGGAAAAATGTATATTCAAGTCTTTTGCCCATTTTTCAATCGGTTTGATTTTTGGTGGTGTTGAGTTGTAGGAGTTTTAAAAATATATTCTGAATATTAACCCCTTGGCAGATATGATTTACAAATATTTTCTTCCATTCTGTGGGTTGCCTTTCATGCTATTTTATCCTTTGATGAGCAGACACTTTTAAAGTTTGATGTAGTCCCATCTGTCTATTTTGCTTTTTTTTTCCTTGTGGTTTTGTTGTCATATTCAGGAAAGCATTGCCAAGTGCAGTGTCATGAAGTTATCTCTCTGTGTTTTCTTTACATTTAGGCCTTTAATTCATTTTGAGTTAGTTGTCATATATGGTATAAGAGTTTAACTTCATTCTTTGGCATGTGAATATTCAGTTTTCCCCGATACCATTTGCTAAATAAAGAGATTGTCCTTTCCCCAGTGAGTGGGCTTGGCACCCTTGTTGAACATCACTTAATAATATATGTGAGATTTATTCTACTGAATATTTATTGTTATATTTGTCTGAATGTATCCCAGTAGCACAATGTTTTGATTACTGTAGCTTTGTAATATGTTTTGAAATCAAGAAGTGTGAGTCCCCTAACTTGGTTCTTTTTCAAAGTTGTTTTGGCTATTTGAGATCCCTTGAGAGTCCATATGAATTTTAGGATGAATTTTGCTATTTCTACAAAAAAAGAAATTCACTGAGATTTTGATGGGCATTGTGTTAAACTGTAGATTGCTTTGGGTAGTATAGACATTTTAACAATATTTCCAGTCCATGAACATGGGCTGTGTTCTACTTATTAGTGTCATCTTTAATTTCTTTCAGCAGTGTTTTGTAATTTTCAGTGTAAAAGTCTTTTGCCTCATTCATTAGATTTATTCCTATTTTTTCTTTGATGCTATTGTAAATGAAATCTTTTTATTTTTTTATTTTTTATTTTTTGAGACGGAGTCTTGTACTCTTGCCCAGGCTGGAGTGCAGTGGTGTGATCTCAGCTCCCTGTAACCTATGCCTCCCAGGTTCAAGCAATTCCCCTGCCTCAGCCTCCCGAGTAGCTGGGACTACAGGCACCTGCCACCACGCCCGGCTAATTTTTTGTATTTTTAGTAGAGACGGGTTTCACTATGTTGATCAGGCTGGTCTCAAACGCCTGACCTCGTGATCCACCTGCCTCGGCCTCCCAAAGTGCTGGGATTACAAGCATGAGTCACCGCGCCCAGCCTACTTTTAATTTTTAATCTCATAAACAGTGCACAAATACATTCTCCTTGTAAGAACTGCTAAGGCCGGAATTCCCTTTGACTACTACCTCCTCATACTGTTCCCTTTATGTCTTCCCAAGAGGTAACCCCATGCTTTTTCTACATCATCTTAGTAATGGCAGAAACTTGAATAAGCAGATAACCTTTTCAGATAATACTCTGGAGGGAAAAGTTTCTGTTATATAAATTTGGGTATATTTGTTTAAAGTTATTCTCATTACTTTACGGTTACACCTGGACATACTAGACTATTGAACTAATATAACAAGAGAAAATAAAAGGAAATTTAAAGGATAGATAACTCTGATTATGATTTAAGTGTAGTATATTCAAGAGTACAGACACAAGATGATTTCTTAAGTATATGTAAAGGAAGAGATGCTTGAGATTGAGGGATGGGGTTGGCTGGTAGCAGATGAGTTGAGACAGAGGGCTTGAGAGCAGGCAAGTTGATTAACAGGTCATACGTAGAGCAGTTAACACATCCACATATCCTTGCCTCCCTCTGAAGAGTGTTGGTAGCTAGACATTGGAGGTCTCTCCTTTAAAAAAAATTGAAAGACAGATGTGGGACTTAGAAATCTCTGTTTCAGCAGTGGGCAAGTTGGGGAAATAAGAATGAAAGGACTGGCCAGGCACAGTGGCTTAGCACTGTGGGAGGCCGAGGTGGGCAGATCATGAGCTCAGGAGATCAAGACCATTCTGGCTAACACAGTGAAACCCCGTCTCTACTAAAATACAAAAAATTAGCCGGGTGTGGTGGTGTGCACCTGTAATCCCAGCTACTTGGGAGGCTGAGGCAGGAGAATCGCTTGAACCTGGGAGGTAAAGGTTGCAGTGAGCTGAGATCACACCACTGCACTCCAGCCTGGGTGACAGAGCGAGACTCCATCTCAAAATAACAATAACAACAAAACAAAAGAATGAAAGGACTAACTAAAAGTCTAGTCCATCTCTTCTACCTATGAGACAAATTCTACTTGGTTTGTCTCAGAAATGCAAGGCTTATTTTTCAAATATTAAACAGTGTTCTTCACCATATTAATAATATAAACAAGAAAAACTATGACCATTTAATAGATACAGGAAAAGCATTGGACAGAATTTTGCACTATTTTATAGTAAAAACTCTCAACAAACTAGGAATGGTAGAAAATTCCTCAAACCAATAAAGGAGTATCTATAAAGTATGTACAGTAAAGATCATAATGGTGAAAAACTAAACCGTTTACCCCAGAGACTGGGAACAAGGCAAGAATGGCCACTTTCCCCCATTTGTCTTCAACATTGTACTGGAGGGTCTCACCCTTGAAATAAGGTGAAAAGTTATGTACATCATATATGTTTACAGTCCTTTGACTTTGGTTACATAGCCACAGCCTATTAATTGTAGGGTAGTCTTAGAAAATAAATCTTTGGCTAGGTAATCATGTACTCAGCTAAAAATTCTACCACCATGGAAGAAGAGGTAAATGACTTCTAGGGGACAGCCTCTGCCAAATCCACTGCTTTGACTACCCAAGTATCAGAGCACACCCATATTAGCATACATAGAACATGCTCACATTCTCCCCAAGAGAGACAATGCCAAAGACCCATTTAATTACAGCATCTTGCTTAAAGTCAGGATCTCTGAGTATTATGAAATTCTTTTCTGTAAGATGGCTCTTTGTCTCGTAACATAAAAAAAAGTTATCCATCCTCCCCCCCTCACTCACACATACCCAAGTAAGAGTATTAGAATAGAATATGTAACAAGTAAAACTTTCACTCAAAAAAGAGAAGAATAGGAAACATACAACAGTCGCTGTTTTTACGGCATTATCAAATCCTGCTGGACAGAAACTGCAAAGATTTTCTGCCTTGACAGTAGGATAAATTCCTTGGTTTAGCCCATCAGTGAAACCCTGCTTTTGCTTTCTGGGAGTATTTTTCTATTTGTTGTCTCCATCACCTCTGGCTTTCTGTTCCAAGAGGGCTTTTCCTGTTTTACTATCCTTCATGGCGTTATCTGAAGTGGTCCTCAAGGAGTATGCAGTTTTTTTGGAATGATCAAGTTTCTGTTGCATACGTCTTTTCAGAGCCAGCTTATGCATTTATTAATTTTTTTGATGGTCTGTTTTCTATTTCATGGATTTCTACTCTTATCTATATTTCTTTTCTTGTATCACTTTGGGTTTACTTTCTTCTTCCTTTTCTGTTTTTTAAGGTGGAACTTCAGGTCACTGATTTTAGATCTTCTTTTCTAAGATTAGCATTTAAAACTATACATTTCCCTTTAAACATCACTTTAGCTACATCCAACACACTTTGGTGTTGTATTTCCATTATCACTCAGTTAAAAATGCCGGGGTCCCGGCGCCGCGGGCGGGGCGGGGGGGGGGGGGGGGTTTCAAAAAAAAAAAAAAAAAAAAAAATTTTCGAATTTTCCTTGTGATTTTGTCTTGGTTCATGTATTTTTAGGTTTATTCCCAGATATTTAAATACATTTAGATTTACTTCCAGATATTTGAGGTTTTCCTAGTTACTTTATTGTTATTGATTTCCAATTTAATTCTGTTGTGGTCAGATAATACATTTTGTATAATTTTGATCCTTTATATTTATTGAGACTTGTTTCATGCCTCTGTGTGTGGTCTGTTTTGGTGAACGTACCATTTGTACCTGAAAGTAACGTGTATTCTGCAGTTGTTAAATGTAGTATTATATAACTGTCAATTAGATTAAGGGTTGATTATGTTGTTCACATCTTCCCTACTCCCTGAATCCCCTATGTCTTATTTTTTTTTTAAACCTCTCATTATTTTTTTCCCCTCCATGTTTCTTTTGAGTTATTTCTTCTACCTTCTTGTTCACTTGTTGTCTCAGACTAGGTCTAATGTGCTGTTTGACTCATCCAGTGAGTTATTAATTTGATTGTTTTTCAGTTCTAGGATTTCTGCTTCTCTTTCTTCCAGGACTTCTGGTCATATTTTTGAGTTTCTAGTTACCTGACAAAATTTTTTAAGCTTGGAATTTGCCTCTTTGAAATAGTAAGTGGTTGTTTTATTGCCGGATTCTGGTAATACCAGTATATGGAGTTTCCATAGGTCTCTTTCAGTTGTCTCATTTGTGTTGGTTCTCAAACATAGTGGCTACTCCCTCATATAACTGGTTATTTTCATTGTGTGCTGGACATGGTATTTGAAAAATAGTGTTTGAACAATTACTTGTAAAAATAATTTGAAGCCTAGGATGACATTATCTTCATCAAATAAGATTTGTTTCTACCAGGCACTTGGGATCACTGGCAATTAGGGATCACCTTAACTCAGTTCAGAGCTTGAGATTTTTCTGACCACAAACTATTCAAGGGGTTGTTTTCCTGTGGTTCATCTTCTCCTGGGTGCTGCCTGTTGAGATCCTAGCCATAAAAGTGGGGATCTCATCAGAACTCAACCTTTGGCAAGCCTGGTCTCTGACATTTGTCCCTCTAGACCCAGAAGCACAGCTCAGCCTCTCAGTCTCCTACAGATGGCAAATGCCAAGTAGCCTCAAGTACCAGGCTTACCTTTCTGGATGGCCACTATCACCCAGCACTTAGCCCACTCGTTCTTTACTGTCTCGTTACCTTTTGAGGCCTTTTAAGAATATTGTTTCTATAGTCTGTCGAGATTTTTTAGTTGTCTTCAGTGGGAATGCTGGTCTTAATTACCAGGCCTGACATTACCAGAAGTGGTCGTATCATTAAAAAAAATTCTTACTTTGGCCGTGTGCGGTGGCTTACACATCCGTAATCCCAGCACTTTGGGATCCCGAGGCAGGTGGATTACCCGAGGTCAGGAGTTCGAGACCAGCTTGGCCAACATAGGGAAACCCCATCTCTACTTAAAACAACAACAACAACAACAAAAAAATTAGCCAGGCATGGTGGCACATGCCTATAGTCCCAGCTACTCAGGAGGCTGAGGCAGGAGACTGGCTTGAACCTGGGAGGTGGAGGTTGCAGTGAGCCAGTATTGCACCACTGTACTCCAGCCTGGGCAACAGAGACTCTGTCTCAAAACAAAACAAAACCTCTTTACCCCTTCATTTTTCCTGTTTTCTTTAGTCCAGTATTAGATATGCTGAGTTCAACCTCTTTCTCTAATTTTTTGTCTTTATCTTTTTTCTATTTTGTGGAATGTTCCTCAGCTGAAACTTTCAACCATTTAATTTGATTTTTAAAATTTGGCTATTAAATTTATAACTTCTAACAGCTCTTTTGTATTCTATAATTGTTCCCTTTTTTTTTTAAAACTTTCTGTTCTTTTATATGGGTACAATATTTTCTCATAGCTCTCTGAAGATACTAAATGGAAGGGATGGTTTTGAAGTTGTTTTCCCTCAGCATGTGTCAGTTTCCTCTATGTTCTTTCTGTTTTGTTTTTTTTTAATTTTCCCATTGGCTTTCTTCCCTATTCAAGAATGGAGCATTAAAAAGCTTATTAGAAGCTCTGTTGACAAGTTTGTCAACTGTTGGGCTTAGCTTAATGTTGATTAGTCAGCATATACCAACTATATATATGTGTAATTTTTTTTTTTAGGCAGGGTCTCAAAAAAAGTCTCAAGACTGTTGCCCAGTCTGGCACTATCATGACTCACTGCAGCCTTGATCTCTGGGCTAAAGTGATCCTCCCACCTCAGCCAACCTACCCCCAATCCCCAAAGAAGTAGCTGGGACTACAGGCGCATGCCACCATGCTCAGCTGATTTTTTTTTTTTAACTTTTCAAAGAGATGGAGTCTCACTGTGTTGCCCCAGCTGATCTCCAACTCCTGGCCTCAAGCAGTCCTCCCAACTTAGCCTCCCAAAGTACTGGGATTACAGGCATGAGCCACCACGGCTGGCCTAAAGGCAGTTCTTAATGCTACTTCAGGTTGGGATATTGAGCAGCTGGATTCATGACTCAACACATTGTGAATTTTGTCAATGTTTTCTCCCCCATGATTGTATGTTCACTTGGTGCATGTGGTCTGCCTTCCAGGGTATCACAGGTAATGATTTTACCAAATGTGTTGGCATGGATAACAAAGATCACCAACATTCTAGCTTGCTGTGTCCTAACCATATACTGCCTGACATGCCATACTGCTAAGGAGTCCATGCCTGACTGCTAAGCCAATAGCACATATAATCATGCATCCCTTAATGACAGGAATACATTCTGAGAAATATGTCATTAGGTAATGTTATTGTTGCATAAACGTCATGGATTGTACTAACTAACACAAACCTAGATAGTGTAGCCTACTACATACCTAGGTTGTATGGTATAGCCTGTTGCTTCTAGGCTACAAACCCTTACAGCATGTTACTGTATTGAATCTTGTAAGCAATTGTAATATGATGGTATTTGTGTGTCTAAACATAGTTAAGCATAGAAATGGCACAGTAAAAATGCAGTACAATCTTATGGAATCATCGCAGTATATGTGGTTTATCAATTTTTTTTTTTTTTACCAATCTTATTGGCAAAACTTCATTGATAATATCCAGCTTTGATAAAGGCATAGAGAAAAAGGAAACTTTGCTACACTGTAATTGGAATGTAAATTTGTATAGCCCTATAAAGGACAATTTGGCATTATTTATAAATAACTAAAATGCTCATGGGCTTGACCTAGGAACTCTACTCCTGGGAATCTCTCCTGTAGAAATGTGTATGTTCCCAAAGGTACTCAAAATAAGTTTGCTATAATGTTATTTATAATAGCAAAAATTTGGAAAAAGCATAAATGCTTAACAGCGGGGAGCTAGATACATTATGATAAATCTGTGTAATTTAAATACTGTGCAACCATTTAAGAAACTAAAGTAGCTTGATGTGTTGTGATCTGGAAAGATAGTAAGTGTTCATAATGTGTTAAGTGAATGGGTAAGTGACAGCACAATATGTCTAACACAACCCCCTTTCTAGAAAGAAAGAAAAGATTAAGTATATGTTGTAAAATTATAGAAAAAAGTCTGGAAGTATATGATATAGCTGATAAATATAACACTAGTTACCTCTGAGAAAATAGAATGTGAGGGTGTAGGAGTATGTTTAAATTCTCTATTTGTGTATGTATACATAATAGGATTACAGGAAATTTTCACCATCTGTATCCCTCTGTTTTTAAAATTAAAAAAAAAACTAAAAATACTGAAAGTAGTTTAAATACTTGAAGTGTTCTTATAGCATGAATATAAAAGCCTTAAAATAATAGAAATGAACAATTTCAGACTTTTTTTTTTTTTTTTTTAGGCAGAGTCTCACTCTGTCACCCAGGCTGGAGTGCAGTGATGCAATCTCAGCTCACTACAACCTCTGCCTCCTGGGTTCAAGCGATTCTCCTGCCTCAGCCTCCTACATACCTGGGACTACAGGCACCTGCCACCACACCCAGCTAATTTTTGTATTTTTAGCAGAGACGGGGTTTCACCATGTTGTCCAGGCTGATCTCGAACTCCTGACCTTGTGATCTGTCCGCCTTGGCCTCCCAAAGTGCTGGGATTACAGGCGTGAGCCACTGAGCCGAGCTTCAGAATGTTTTCAAAAATATTTACATCTCAGATAGTAAACTGACTTTTAAGGTTTAGGTATGATTGACTGAATATAAACTTCTTCTACACCAAGAACACCTTTCCAAGGTTTCTGAGAATTTCTAGGGTTCATGGTAGCTTTTATTTTTGAGTTTCTGCTTAAACATAATTCCAGACTTGTCCGTATCTCACCTCCCAGGTCTACTCATCTGTCTGTTCCATGCCATACCAGATGCACAACTTGGCCCACTTTCTTTGATTCCTTCCTTCCTCCAAGTTTACACTGGTATTTGTATGTGTAGCACACTTTTCTGAAGATTTGGGAAGGTAGAAAGGGTTTACATTTAGAGTACTGCAAAAATGGAATTAAAAGTCCCTCAGTCACTTTAAAGCATCTTTCCTTGTCACTAGTCAATATGGTGCTGTGCTATGGTGCTTTCTTTCCTTGTGCTAGCCCCCGATCTTTGTTTCTCTGGTTTTTTGTTGTTATTGTTGTTGAGATGTTTTTCCCTGCTCTTTCCCCAGGTGGTGAATTCCTGTGTTATACTTAGGCAAAGAAGGTTAGGTATCTCTTCTATTTTCTAATGTTTTTAAGGCCTCATCTTCCCCAACCAGAATAACCTATCAAGATATATTCCTCAACAAAGACAGTTACCTCCCTGAGAGGAACTCTGGTTCCTGCTGTTAAAATAATAATTTCCTCTCTTTCACTACATGTTATGGTTGTAAGTGTAACTGATAAAATAATTAGCACATTAATTATCTTTATTAACTCTTCCTGTTGTTGTTTTTTTTTTTTTCTAAGTAAAGCCTTATCCTTTGGTCAGTGCAGTTGATAGATGAGTCTTAATTGATGTTGGCTTCCTGCTATGAAACATAAGAGTTGTGAAATCTTGGCATCATTATGACACCTAATCACATTTTCATTTTATTAGCAACAAGAGGAAAATGACTTATGATTAAGCTGTAATCTCTCTGCTAAAAAAAAGTCAGTTTTTAAATTAAAGCGTAAGCAGAAATACAATTGATGAAGTTGCAAATGATTCCTGTCTGATAGACCTTAGCCTAATAGTTGGTCTGTGAAAACATGGCTGTATGTAAGGTCCCATGGCATTAAGAGACCTTAACCAAAGTCAGTGTGTAAGATTAACATGCCGTGTATTAGAAACAGTATAGCATAATGGATAGAAAGAAAGCTTTTGGTGTTAGAAAAACCTACATTAAAATCTGCATTCTGCTCTTTGCTGTGTGACTTTGGATATGTTTACCTAACTGAGCTTTGGTTTCCTCGTGTGTAAAATGAGGAATATGTATTATGATGATATAAATCATAAAACTGGCTTAGTATTATGCTGGGTTACATAGTAAGTAGTCCGTACATAGTAGCAATAAAATTTTAGTAATAATTACTGTTATCTTTATAACATTTACTATTCTTATGTTTATTATTACTACTGGTTACTTTTCAGATGGCTAGTCTCATTGATTGATTGATTGATTGAGATGGAGTCTTGCTTTGTTGCCCAGGCTGGAGTGCAGTGGCATGATCTTGGCTCGCTGCAACCCCCACCTCCCAGGTTCAAGTGATTCTTGTGCTTCAGCCTCCCAAGTAGCTGTAATTATCAGGCATGAGTCACCACACCCAGCTAAGTTTTGTATTTTTAGTAGAGATGGGGTCTTGCCATGTCGGCCAGGTTGGTCTTGAACTCCTGACCTCAGATGATCTACCCGCCTTGGCCGCCTAAAGTGCTGGGATTATAGGCATGAGCCACCGTGCCCAGCCTGAGTCTCACTTTAAATCACATAGGCTGTCAATGTTGCAGCAGTCCTATAATATTTTCTAGTCAACATATTTCCCATTCTCCTAAGCCACTCTATTATATCCTGTCCTCTCTGCTCCAGTTTCCAATACTCCTCCTCTCTCTTTGTTCGTGACTGTGACCCTGTTTTGTATCTGAGAAAACAGAAGCAGCTAGAATAAAGCTTTCATATCTTCCCACCAACATATCTATCAGTCTACTTCTAGTCGTAACCCTACACTCTGCCTTTCCTCCTGTTATAATGGAAAAGGGCCAGTTCTTTCATGTGTATACAGAATCATGTCTGCTTCTGTGTACTTACAGACTTAGGACCTACTGCTGTACCCCTTACTCTTCAGTAATCACACTGTATCCCTCTGATACAGGGTCTTGCTCTGTCATCCAGGCTGGAGTCTAGTGGTATGAATACAGCTCACTGCAGCCTCGACTTCCTGGCTCAAGCAATCCTCCCACCTCAGCCTCCTGAGTAACTGGGACCACAGGCTCATGCCACCATGCCCAGCTAATTTTTAAAATTTTTATAGAGATAGGGTCTTCCTATGTTGCCCAGGCTTGTCTTGATTTCTTGGTCTCAAGTGATCCTTAGCCTCCAAAGTGCTGAGATTATAGAAGTGAGCCATGTACTTGACCACATTTTATCTTTTATGTTAGATAATTCCCATCAGCACGCAAACATGTCATCATAGCTTCTATCTTTTAAAAATCCCTTTGGGCTGGGCGTGGTGGCTCATGCCTATAATCCCAGCAATTTGGGAGGCCGAGGCAGGCCAATCACCTGAGGTCAGTAGTTCGAGACCAGCCTGGCCAACATGGTGAAACCCCGTCTCTACTAAAAATACAAAATTAGCTGGGTGTGATGGCACACACCTGTAATCCCAGCGACTCTGGAGGCTGAGGCAGGAGAATCGCTTGAACCTGGAAGGCGGAGGTTGTGGTGAGCTGAGAACCCACCGTTGCACATCAACCTGGGTGACAAGAGTGAAACTCCATCTCAAAAAAAAAAATCCCTTTGATCTTTCCTTCATATTTCCATGCAACTATTGCTCCAGTTTTTCTGCTTTCTTTAGAGAAAAGCTCCTTGGAAGCATATCCTTACCTCAACTACTCCAAGCGAATTTTTATTCCTTCTGCTCAACTGAAACTGCATTTGTCAAGGTTTCCAATGATTGCCACATTGTCAAATCCAGTAGTCAATTATCAGTTCCTATTTTACCTGACTTCAGCAGCATTTGAATAGATTACTTGAGCCTTCCTGAAATGCTTTCTTCTGGCTTGTGGAACATCTCCCTTTCCTAGTTTTCACTGGTCAACTCTGTAGTTTTTTTACTGAATGCTCTTCAACTTTCCTGATTTCTAAAAATTGATGAGCCCCAGTGCTCAATTCTTTATCTCTCTCTATTCAATTCCTAGGTAATATCAACCAGTCTCATGCTTTTATTATCATCTTTATAGTAGTGTCTCTGAAATCTGCATCTTAAATCTCAATCTTCTCTGTACCTCACACTTGTATACCCTACTGCCTACACTACATCTTTGGATATCCAGCAGGTGTCTCAAGCTTAATATATTCTACCTTTTCCCCAATTTTACTTATTTACTTATAAATAAATAGTATTGGCTAGGCATGGTGGCTCACACCTGTAATCCCAGCACTTTAGGAGGCCAAGGCGGGCAGAGCGAGACTAGCCTGGCCAACATAATGAAATCCTGTCTCACTCCTGGTGGCACATGCTTGTGGTCCCACCTACTTGGAAGGCTGAGGTGGGAGGATTGCTTGAGCCCGGGAGGCAGAGGTTGCAGTGAGCTGTGATTGCGCCATGACACTCCAGCCTGGGCAACAGAGCAAGACCTTGTCTCAGATGAATAAATGAGTGAATAAATGGTACTTCTAGTCATCTAGTCAGCCACAACTCTTGGAGTCTCCCTTGACTCCCTTCTTTAACATGTCCAGTCCATCAGCACATCTTATCAGTTCACTGTAGATGCAGATCCAGAGTCTGACCATTTCTCACCTCCTTTACATGCTATCACCATAGTCCAAGCTACTACCTTCTCTTGTCTAGATGACCGCAGTAGCTTCTTAAGTGGTTTCTCTGCTTCCACTTTGGCCCCTACAGTCTTTTTCTGCCAGAGTTATCCTTTTAAATCAGTAATTATTTTCCCATCTAAGTTTCTTTAGTAGTTTTCTATACATATATAGAAGAAAACCTGAAAATCCTTACTGTGGTCTTCAAGATGCTGAACAATTTGGCTCCTGGCTACTGTTCTGACTTCATCTCCTACCACCAACCCCAGCAGCTTCTTCACTATTGTTTGAGCACACCAAGAATACTCCTGCCTTTACACTTGCTATTCTCTCTGCCTGAAATGTTTTTCACCCAGAGTTTCACATGGTATGTTCCTTCATTTCATTCAGTCCTCTGCTCAGATACCAGCTCATCATAGAAATCTTCCTGATCATGTCCTCTGAAATGGCACCCTGTTCCCAATGTCCTGCCCTCCTTCAGTCTCTATATTCTTCTTTGCTTTTTTTCTGCAGTGCTTATTACTACTTGCTATTTTTCTATAATTCCCACCCGACCCTTTCTAGAAGGTTAGTTCTCTGAGGGCATGACTTTGTTTTGTCTGTTGTTTGTATCCCCAGGACCTAGAATATTACCTGTGGCACCCCTTGTTGGATAAATAAATGAATGAGTTGCTTTTTTTCTCCATCACATACATTCTTATCTTACTAATGTACTTTTTTTAAATCTATGGAAAAACACAATCTTTTAAAAAATTGTGATAAATGCACATTAAATTAACCATCTTAACCAGTGGAAAATGTACAATTCAGTTAATGCCAATGGTACCATCACCACCGCCTCTCTCCAGAACTCTTTTCATCTTGCAGAACTGAAACTGTGTACCCATTAAACAGTAACTCTCCATTTCCTCTGCCCCTGAACGCTGGCAGCCACCATTCTACTTTCTGTGTCTGTGTCTTTGTCTACATTTTGTCTCTATAAGCAGTCTTTCAGTTAACCACTAAGAGGTAAGTTTTGAATATTTGGGGAGTCAAACCACCCTCAGGTTTCTTTTAACAAGTACTTACTGAATACTTGCCTTGGGTTCAGTACTGTGCTGGGTAAAATAGGGTTACACAAGTAGTGTCCTCTACAGTTCTCTTCTGCTGGAAACAAGAATTGTGTATGTTTTACAAAAGATACCATTCCATATCTCATTACCATGTTCTGATACTGAAAACTAAGATCTGTTTGGGTATGTGTATTAGTCAGGGTCTTCCAGAGAGATAGAACCAATGGGATATATACGGTCATGCACTGCATAGTGACATTTCAGTCAACGACAGAACATATATATGGAACAGTGGTCCCATAAGATTGTAACACTGTATTTTTACCATACCTTTTCTATGTTTAGATACATAAATACTTACCACTGTATTTATGCCTACAGTATTCAGTATAGTAACGTGCTTTACTGGTTTGTATCCTAAGAGCAATAGGCTATACCATATAGCCTTGGTATGTGTATTAGTCCGTTTTCACACTGCTGATAAAGACATACCCAAGACTTGGAAATTTACAAAAGAAAGAGGTTTAATGGACTTACTGTTCCACATGGCCTGGAGGCTTCAAAATCATAGTGGAACGTGAAAGGCACGTCTCACATAGCAGCAGACAAGAGAAGACAGCTTGTGCAGGGAAACTCCCCCTTATAAAACTATCAGATCTCATGAGACTAATTCACTGTAATGAGAACAGCATGAGAAAAACCTGTCCCCATGATTCAGTTACCTCCCACTAGGTCCCTCCCACAACACGTGGGAATTCAAGATGGGATTTGGGTTGGGGACACAGTCAAACCATATCAGTATGTAGTAGGCTATGCCATCTAGGTTTGTATAAATATACAATATGATGTTTGTGCAATGACAAAATCACCTGATGACACATTTTTCAGAACATATCCCCATTGTTAAGTGGCCCAGAACTGAATATAGTTATATGAGAGGGGATTTATTAGGGAAATTGAGGTATACTGTTACAGGGGCTGAGAAGTCCCACGCAAGCTGTCTGTAAGCTGGAGACCTTGGTAGTATATAGCTCAGTCTAAGTGTAAAGGCCTCAGAACCAGGGAAGCCAATGGTGTAACTCATAGTCCAAGACTAGAGCCTGAGAGCCGGGGGGGCTTCTGGTGTAAGTCCCAGAGTAAATAGGCTGGGGAGTCTAGAGTTTTGATGTGCAAGAACAGGAGAGGACGAGTATAACCCAGCTGCAGCACACACTTGCCTTTTCTCCGTTTTTGTTCTCTCTGGGCCCCTGGCTAATTGGATGGTGCCTACCCATGTTGAGAGCAGATCTTCCCCACCTAGTCCACTCAGGCTCACATGCTAATCTCCTCTAGAAACACAGAGACATACTTAAAGATAATGCTCTACCAGGTCAGGAGCAGATCTTCCCCACCTAGTCCACTCAGGCTCACATGCTAATCTCCTCTAGAAACACAGAGACATACTTAAAGATAATGCTCTACCAGGTCAGGTGCAGTGACTCACACTGTTAATCCTAGTACTCTCAGAGGCCAAGGTGGGCAGATAATCTGAGGTCAGGAGTTTGAGACCAGCCTGGTCAACATGGCAAAACCCCATCTCTACTAAAAATAAAAAAATTAGCTAGGCGTGGTGGTGTACACCTGTAATCCCAGCTACTTGGCAGGCTGAGGCAGAGGTTGTAGTCAGCCAAAATCGCACCACTGTAGTCCCCAGCCTGGGTGACAGAGTGAGACTCTGTCTCAAACAAACAAACAAGAGCAAAAAACAAGATAATGCTCTACCAGATTTCTAGGTATTTCTTAATCCAATGAAGTAGACACCTAAAGTCAACCGTAACTATGAATTTTGTGTTTTATAGCCATTTCCTGCTTTCGCCTTCTTTTTGTCTGATCATTTCAAATTGACAGGAAAATATACCTTTTTTTAAAGGTAAAATTAACATAGAATTAAATATTTAAGTTTTTTCCTTTTTTTAGATGGAGTCTTGCTTTGTTGCCCAGGCTGGAGGGCAGTGGTGCAAGCTTGGCTCACTGCAACCTCCGCTTCCTGGGCTCAAGTGATTCTCCTGACCTCAGCCTCCCAAGTAGCTGGGATTACAGGCGCCCGCCACCACACCCAGCTAATTTTGTATTTTTAGTAGAGACAGGGTTTCACCATGTTGGCCAGGCTGGTCTCAAACTTCTGACCTCAGGTGATCCGCCCACCTCGGCCTCCCAAATTTCTGGGTTTACAGGCATGAGCCACCGTACCTAGCCAAACATTTAATTTTTTTTAATTTTTATTTTTTTTAGACAGGGTCTTGCTCTGTTGCCTAGGCTGGGTGCAGTGATGTGATCTTGGCTTACTGCAACCTCTGCCTCCTGGGCTCAAGCAGTCCTCCTGCTTCAGCCTCCTGAGTAGCTGGGACTACAGGCATGGCCCACCATGCCTCATTATAAATTAAACATTTTAAAGTGAACAGTTAAGTGGCATATAGTACATTCATAATGTACAACCTCCACCTCTATTTAGTTCCAAAACATTTTCAGCACCCCAGAAGAAAACCCCATAACCATTAAACAGTTGTTCCATATTCCTGCCTTTCCCCAGTCCCTGGCAACTACCAGTCTGTTTTCTGTTTCTGTAGGTTTTCTTATTCTGAATATTTTATATAAATGAAATAATACAATATATGTGTGACATTTGTGTCTAGCTAATTTTGCTTAGCATAACTTTTTTTAAGTTTCATCCACATGTATATCCACATATTTATCAGTACTTGTTTTTTTTGTTGTTGTTGTTGCAGAAAGGTGATTTTATTTAGGTAGAGAAAGAGAAGCAAAGGAAAAAAGAAAGGCTTCCACGAAGAGTGTGGAAAGGAATTCCAAAGGGGAAAGTACTGGAGGGAGCTCCCGCCGTGTGGGAGGGGGATTCCAGAAAGCTGGAAAATCCCTCAGTACTTCATTTCTTATGGCTGAATAATGTTACATGATATCTATATACCACAATTTGCTTATCCATTTATTTACTGATGGACATTTGGTCTGTTTCTATCTTTCACCTATTGTGAATAGTGCTGCTGTGAACATGCTTGTACAGGTATTTGTTTGAGTGCCTGTTCTCAGTTCTTCGGGTATATACCTAGGAGTGGAATTGTTGGGTCATATGGTAATTCTATGTTTAACTTTTTGAGGAACTGTTAAGCTATTTTCCATAATGGCTGAACTGTTCTACATTTCTACAGCAGTGTATAAGGATTCCAGTTTCTTTACATCCTCGCTAACACTTGTTATTTTCCTTTCTAAAAAATTGTTATTAGAGCCACCCTTGTGGTGTGAGGTGATACCTGATTGTGGTTTTGATTTGCATTTCCCTAATGACTAATCCTTTCATGTGCTCTTTGGCCATTTTTATATCTTCTTTGGAGAAAGTATACTTTTTTGAGAACATAATAACAATATTCAACTTGATGAAATATTTTTTCTTTTTTCCTTAAATTTATCTTGATTGTACCCATAGCATGTGCTATTAGAAGAGGAGTTGGTAAACTATGTTCTGCAGATCAAATCTGGTTTGCTGACAATTTTTATATGGGCTACATGCTAGGCATGGTTTTTACATTTTTTAATTGTTGGGGGGAAAAATCAAAAGAATATTTCATGACACATGAAAATTATATGAAATTCAAATTTCAATGTCCATAAAGTTTTATTAGAACACACAGTCATACCCATTCATTGATGTATTGTCTATGACTGCTTTCATGCTACAATAGCAGAGTTGAGCAATTGCCATAGGAACCATATGGGCCATAAAGCCTAAAATATTTATTATCTGGCTCTTTGCCAACCCTGTATTAGATGTTCTTGTTCCTTGTTCTTAGTTTCTGTTATTTTGCAGCTCTGATGATTGATGGGCAGAGAAGCCCTTAAGAGAGTAAGGAGGTACCTCTTGCAGGGAGAGCTCAAAATGGAATAGTATTCAGTTTAGTTCTCATAGATGACCAGATGTTTTTTATCTTGATAGATACTAAATTCCAAAGTTAAAAGATTATCGATAGGAACAAGATATAAAATTCATAAAATATTATTCAAATTTTATCTGTCATTATCATTAAGAATATCTCCCATCAATACTGTTCCAATTCTCAAAATACATTATTTATGATGAATGTAAGATAATATCATGAAATCTGCCTCTAAAGATCCTTTGGCCCCAAATTCTGAAATACTATAATTCCAACATCAGCTGTTGGAGTATCATTATGTTGCTAAATATCACATTGAACAGGGGCATCTTATATTCCAGAACTTATCAGTGCCCTTCTGTAACTAAATTATAAAAATTTAAAAACTAAATTAAAATTTTCTTTAACCTGTGTAAGAAGGGGCATCTTCTCATACTTCAAGCTTTCTTTGACATTTTTATTTTATTTTGAGATAGTGTCTCACTCTGTTGCCTACTCTGAGTGCAGTGGTATGATCACAGCTCACTGCAGCCTTGACTTCCTAGGCTCAAGCTGTCCTCCTGCCTCAGCCTCCTGAGTAGCTGGGACTATAGGCTCATGCCACCCCACTCGGCTATGTATGTATGTATGTATGTAGAGACAGGGTTTCACCATGTGGCCCACACTGGTCTCGAACTCCTGGATGCAAGCGATCCACCCACCTCAGCCTCCCAAAGTGCTAGAATTATAGGCATGAACCATTGCACCTGGCCAATTTTTTTTTTTTTTTTTTAATAAGAGACTTTGAATTGAGTAGGTGTCCAAATTGTAGTGATTTCAGTGATGTGTATTGTTAGGAGGAGGTTGTTAATTACAGACACTGGCATGCTTTGTGTAGGACTTTTGAGTACACGCTGACTTAAGGAAATACCTTTTAAATAAAAAAATACCAAGAGGTAAAGAATATTATACTGAATCATGCTCTTCTAATTTCTATAATAATATTACCCTAAATCAAATGTACCCAAATATTAATCTTACTGTGGAAGCCATACTCTCTTATGTTCTAATAGAATGTTTAGTTTTACAGTCAAAGGAAACTGAATGTTTAAGAGCAAAGTTCAATTCTTTCCTGAAGAAAAATCTTCCCATTTTATAGCTATTGGATTATTAATGAGATTTCATTAAGGGAATAGCCCCCAAATCCTAGACGGTGCTCTTGGTAGGAATGATCATTCTCAAACAAGTAGATGCATTGCTCTTGTCTCTCAGGGCCTTTCACCTCACAAGCCAACTCAGCTACTGTGATTCCCAAATACTTACCTTCTCTGATGAGTACGTACGTTTATCTTTTGAGTGAAGTTGTGTAAACCTCTAGCAACACCAAGCTAGTTTATGTCTTTTTGAATTTTTATTGATTTCTGTACTCCTTAGTTCCTTGATTGGCAACTTTGTTGGATGCTTGCTTTAATAAAATTATTATGTTTAGATGCTTGTTATTAGAAGCTATGTGCCAAACGCTATTTTAAAGCCCAGTCATTAAAATTCAGTGGATTTGCTGCTACTGTTCTTCACTTTGCCTCCCCCATTGAGAGCTGTAGCTGCTTTAACAGTCTTTTCCTTTGTGCTTATCAAGAAATCCTACTCTGCTTTCAAAGTAGGGTTACAACTGGGTCTGTTCATATTCCAAAATCTTACTTTAGAATTTTTCTACCACCATATGGCCTGTCCTTTATGGAGCTAGTATGTCTCTATAAGTTTAGAAAATGATCATTGTTAGGTGTTACTCTTTTTAGTCAGCCTTTAAAAATCCTGATGCTTAGGTTGCATTCCACACCAATTAAATTAAAATGTCTGAGGGTGGGGGGGGCCCCAGGCATCAGTAGTTTTTAAAGAGTCCCAGGTGATTCCAATATGCATCAAGGTTTGGAAACCATTGGCTTTACTTATTGGCCAAATTGTTTAAAGGCTCTTCCTCCTAGTTATCTACTTACTCCCCAGGATTTAATTAGGTAACCTTAACACAATGCATTTAGCTACTTGAAAAAGATATGTATGTAAATGTATTACTGTTATTATTATCATTGTTAAACTGTAGAGAAGCCATTTTGTGGTAAATATGCATACCATAAAAGTTACCATTTTAACTTTTTTTTTTTTCTTTGAGATAGCCTAGGCTAGAGTGCAGTGGCTATTCACAGATGCAGTCATAGCACACTGCAGTCTCAAATTCCTGGGCTCAAGTAATTCTCCTGCTTCAGCCTCCCAATTAGCTAGGACTACAGGTATGCGTCACCATACCTGGCTCATTGTAACCTTTATTTGTTTATTTATTTTGAGACAGAGTTTTGCTCTTGTTGCCCAGGCTGGAGTGCAATGGCATGGTCTCAGCTCACTGTAACCTCTGCCTCCCAGGTTCAAGCAATTCTTCTGCCTCAGCCTCCTGAGTAGCTGGGATTACAAGCACCTGCCACCATGCCTAGCTAAGTTTTGTATTTTTAGTAGAGATGGGGTTTCACCATGTTGGCCAGGCTGGTCTCAAACTCCTGACCTTGGGTGATCTGCCCGCCTCGGCCTCCCAAAGTGCTGGGATTAACAGCCATGAGCCACCGGCCCCATTGTAACCATTTTTAAGTATCCAGTTCAGTGGCATGAAATACATTCACATTTGTGCAACCATCACTACCATTCGTCTACAAAACTCCTTTCATCTTCCCAAGCTGAAACTCCGTACCTATTAAACAGTAGCCCCTGGCAACCACCATTCTATTTTTTGTCTTTGAATTTGACTGTTCCAACTACCTCATATAAATGGAATCATACAGTATTTGCCTTTTGTCTTTCTGTGATTAGTTTATTTCATTATTTATCTGAATACCTATTGTTGTAGCATGTGCCAGAATTTCCTCCTTTTTTTTTTTTTTTTGAGACAGGGTTTTGCTCTGTCAGTCATGCTAGAGTGCAGTGGTGCTGTCGTAGCTCACTGCAGCCTCCAACTCCTGGGCTCAAGCAGTCCTTTTGAGTAGCTGGGGCTACAGGCATGTGCTACCACTTCCAGTTTTCTTCCTTTTTAAAGCTAAATAACATTCCATTATATGTGTATACCACATTTTGTTTATCCATTCATCTGTTGATGGACACTAGGATTTCTTCTACCTTTTGCCTATTGTGAATAATACTGCTGATCATACTGCTGTGATCATGGATATATGAGAAACTGATTTTAAGTGATAAACTGATAGACTCTCCTTTCGCAAAATGCTTATGTGGATAAATTATGTGTTATTTATATCTAGGTTGTAGTTCACCAGATGAGTAAGCACCTGCCCCTGGTGACTATCTTTTACAAAATATGGCAAAAATTAGTTACTGTTCCAAATGCTTTCTAGATTTTCTAAAAAGTAGTAGTAGAATTCCATTTTATTTGAATCAGCTGTCCTGCACAGGCTGTGGATCAATCCTGTAGAGGCTGTGTTCCACACAGATAGTGACAAAAGTCTTTGTATGAGGATGAAATAAAGGGTTTGTGCTGTGTACTTTAACTCACAAATTCTAAGGCAAAGTCGTAAGCTTCCAAACCAACCTAAAAATACTCCCCGGTCATGTTGCTCTAGAAATTATAAGCTCATTAGGTTGAAGCTAGAAGCCACGTTAAGACCCTATTATTGGGGCCTGTGTCCCTTTGATAGACCTTTCAGCTCTACTTCTACACATGGTCTTAGCGTTTTTGTATTTTAGAACCTAGTACTTAATTTGAATTTTTACTTCTTTCATTCTTAATGAACACTGTGTGAAGATATGCTTTCTTTTTTACGGACAGTTCAGCTAGGTATTTTCACAAGAATTCAACTGTGTTAGTCAATGTGGGGAATTTTATAGAGGCAATCAACTTTGGAAAAATCTGTGATTACTTATTTTAACATTGTTTTTCCGAAGGCATTGCCTTTTCATGTTCCCCACGACCCACCCATCTACTCTAACAGCATAAAGGGAATGAATTTTTATTTGTATGTGTATATTCAGTTTGATCCCTTTGACACTTTTCCTTACTTTTTCACTTATAATAAAAGGCAATTGAAGGCTAGGGGTGGTGGCTCATGTCTGTAATTCTAGCACTTTGGGAGGCCAAGGCAGACAGATCACCTGAGGTCAGGAGTTCAAGACCAGCCTGGCCAACATGGTGAAACCCTGTCTCCACTAAAAATATAAAAATTAGCCATGTGTGGTGGTGCATGCCTGTAACCCTAGTTACTTGGGAGACTAAGGCAGGAGAATCGCTTGAACCCAGGAGGCAGAGTTTGCATTGAGCCAAGATTGCACCACTGTACTCCAGCCTAGGCGACAAGAGCAGAACTCTGTGTCAGAAAAAAAAGAGGGGGGTGGCAATCGAGATGAAAAGAGGCTTGGCCATACTACTAAAAGGAGAGATACTAAAATTTGTTTGTCTCTTTGGGTTAACAATGGGGCTGCATCAGTGTGCTTTAGAGTTATAGGAATACCCCGAAATTGAGAATCCGATGGGACTGTATAATTTTAGAGCCAATTCTACAGGTGAGACATAGACAACTTGTTCTGCTTGTCTGAAAACTTGTTTATAAGTCTACAGAGAGGCTAAGAGGGAGTAAACAATCCTTTCTTTCTAGATCTTCATCTGCTGGTGGACGTGGCCTGCAAGCAGGAGCACTTTCCAAAGGAGGAAGAATTAAAAGAGTGAGGAATGGATGACAAATGTGACATTGTGCACTAGCTGTATCTGGAGGCAGGCTAGCCTTGCACATGACAAACTGTTGGGATTTTTTCAGTTCTGTTAAGGAAAAAAATTATTTTTTTGTTTTGTTAATTGAGAATTTTGTTAATTGAGAATTTGCTATGTACTATAGCAGTTCAGTTCAGATTATCTGCCTTGACAAACTACCAAACATCTAGCAGCCATGTTTTTTGGCTGCCCATATCCCTTTTAAACAAAAAGTTCTGGCCTTCTGTTATAGTCAAGGAGCATCTCAAAACTGCTCCATCTATGGTACTGAAGAATAATCTGTGTGTGTGCTGATTTGTCGTCTTGCCACTCAAACTGTAGTCAGGACAACTTTAGTGGGGAATTCAGTCCCTCTGATTCAAGTCACAGTGTGATCCTTTTAGAGGAGATTGTGTGAGAAACAAAGGCATGTGAGGTCACCAAGATCACAGGTCTAAATGGGTCAGGAATTCCAGGGAAGAAACTCTGGAGAGGAGCTAATTTTCTAAGTGATTAACCAGGAAATTCTCTTACTTCCTAACCCTAGCATTCTGTTTTAAGAGCAAGGCATCCGGACTTGGACCATCCATCACACTTAACAGCCCCTGATTCTTTTATATTAATGGAAGCATTCTTCTATTTTCATATCTTTCTTTCATTTTAATGGTACATTATCATAAATGATAAAAAGGTTTTATTAATATATCACTTATTTAAATGGATTTAAAGAAAGTATTTAACTTGTTTAATGTAATTGTATTTATAAATGCTGATAGATTTAAAGGTTTTAAAGTTTTATATTTTTATTATTGCAGGATAGGATAAAGGATGCATGTGTAGTATTTTTATTTTGAAGGGGAAATGTACAATGCGTGAACAAAAACATTAAGAGATTTAATATACTATTTTCTTATTTTAGATTTTTACATTCAATAAGTATAAATACTTGTCTATATAAGGTATTGTGTGCAAATTTGGGGAAAACTGATTAGTAGTCATTTAGCAGAAGCTATGTGTCTGGTTTTTAAAAAATGGTTTATATCTGGTTTAAGCTTCTGAGAGAATTTTGGATAATGGGATAGACTGTAAATTTTTTTCTTATCCTCGTTATAGGATTCTAGATTTGCATAGAAGGATTGTGGAACTGTTTTAGGAGAGGATAACTTGGATGTCTAGTTTCTGTGGTTGATCCCTTACTTGCTTATCCAGTGACAGCAAGAAACTTTCTGATTTAAAGTCTTTCAGTTGACTAGAACTTTCTTGTTGGATTCTGCTTCAGTTCTCCTATTAAGCACTGCAGAAACAAAAGGAAAGCCTAGGAATATGAAACTAATTAAAAAGGCACTTGGTGATATGACATAGTACTATGCCAGCCATTGTGGATGTAACAGTTCATTTCTTATACTGCATTGTGTCTACCCAATGATGTCAAATCCTAGAAGTATTACATAGATCTACTTTTCTGGAAAGGGTGAGCTCTGTATTGATCTGCAGTGACTCTGTTTACATATTAAAGTAGGTTCTGAAAAGTGACCTATGTGGTCCATCTGTTTAGGTTAGTTAATGTCTATGTGATGGGCATTTATTTATCTCTATTAGCAAGGTTTAAAAGAGCAAATTATCAAGACACTTACATCTTTTGGCCAGACTATACAGTATTTTGTCAGAGTATGTGAAGAGGAGACCCAATTTCCAAATGAAGGAACTTTGCTTTTTCTCTGTCATGTTGAAGAGCTAATATACTGTGTAGATGATATTTTCCCCTAAATATGGCTTTCTTAGCTTTTTATATGTTGAGATAATATCTTTTGAGGAACACATGTCAAGCAGGAACCTTGGCATAGATTTGGTTTCAGTTGTTTTAAGGCTTAATTAATGAAATGCCTTAATCAGCTTTCTAAACTTTTTTATTTATGAATACAGCAGACCGAGGAGCTGGATCTCCTGCTATCCTTACACACCTTGTAGCTGTCGACTAAAGCTGTCATTCATGACTTAGGCAAAATGGCAAAAGGTATAATAAAATCTTCCTGTGAATTATCCAGTAGGGTCTGATGCAACTAGTCAACTAACAGGGTTCCTGACTAGTATCTCAGTATTTCAGCACCTTAAGCACTGATAAATTTCCATCAGTCAACAATAAAGTGAGTGTTCCAACTAGACTTGTTGTCTTGCTTGTTTTTACTGTTTGGTGATTGATAGAAACTCAGTCATTATGACCGTTAACAATTTGTATTCAAATGAGATTGTACTTTGTTTTTCAAATAATCTGAATTAAAAAAATTTTTTTTTCATTTGTACTTGAATAGTAATTGAATTTTTTAAATGCCACTAAGGATAAGGACAATTCTTGGACATGTTTTACAGAAACCTACTTTTTTGGAAAAAGATGAATGATCTTTAATAAATTTAATCATCTGGAGGTGAAAGTAGATCCTAAAGGATGATCTGTCTCATTTATAAGATTCGCTAGTAGAGGCCGGGCATGGTGGCTCACGCCTGTAATCCCAGCACTTTGGGAGGCTGAGGCAGGCAGATCATGAGGCCAAGAGATCGAGACCATCCTGGCCACCATGGTGAGACCCTGTCTCTACTAAAAATACAAAAAAAATTAGCTGGGCGTGGTAGCGTGTGCCTGTAGTCCCCAGCTACTTGGAGGCTGAGGCAAGAGAATTGTTTGAACCTGGGAGGTGGAGATTGCAGTGGGCCAAGATCGCGCCACTGCACTCCAGCCTGGCACCTGGCGATAGAGTAAGACTCTGCCTCAAAAATAAATAAATAAATAAAAATAAAGATTAGCTAGTAGATGTTGTTGAGACAGGGATTTCATTACGATAGTGATGGCGTCTTTATGACATCTCTAGGAAAATGTTGTAGTATATCAACCCTAGAGGGTAGCTCCAGAATTTTGAAGCTGGAGAATAATTGCTCTTCTAATTCTGGTGACCTAAAACAGTAAACTAAACTACATAGAGCTGTTTGGCTTGATTCGGCATTTCTCCACGTCTCCAGGTTCATGATGTATGTCATCATCATTTCCATATCTCAGAGTTTCCTCAAGAGAGGGCAACCACATTTGTAACTTTCTCTTTCTGTCAACTAAGTGTGTGTATTCATTACTAGGGTTGGGTCTCTTCATTCCTTTGCACATTTTAAGCAGGAATAGATGAGGCCAAGCCCATTCGCAGGTTATTTTTTTGTTTAGTTTAACTTTAAAGGTATTTTTGCGTATATCATATGTAACCATGTGCATGTTGCATTATTTATACCATATGATTACATGGCATACATAGAATAAAAACATAAGCCATAACAGATTTCAAAAAATTCTCTCTAGCAGAATTAGAGCCCTCTTTCTATCTTTTAGGAAAGGAGCTACAAAGGGTCTATACAGTTGGCCTTCCATGTCAGTGGGTTCCACATCCATGGATTCAGATAACTTCAGATTGAAAAAATTTGAAAAAAAAAAAAAAAATTCCAAAAAGCGAAACTTGAATATGCCACAGTCCATACACCTTAAATCCATGAGAACTAAGGGATTTATAGGCATTGTTTTAGGTATTACAGGTAATCTAGAGATGATTTAAAGTATACAGGAGGATGTGTATAGGTAATATGCAAATACTAAGCCATTTTAAAAAGGCTGTGAGCATCCTTGGATTTTGATATTCTCAGGGTTTACTGGACCAGTGTCCCTCGGATACCAAGGGATTACTGTACCTGCATTCTATTCCTTTTTTTTTTTTTTTTTTTTTTTTTTGAGATGGAGTCTTGCTCTGTCACCCAGACTGGAGTGCAGTGGCACCGTCTCAGCTTATTGCAACCTCCACCTCCCAGGTTCAAGAGAGTCTCCTGCCTCAGCCTCTTAAGTAGTTGGGATTACAGGTGCATGCCATCAACCTCTGGCTAATTTTTTGTATTTTTAGTAGAGACAGGGTTTCATCATGTTGGCCAGGCTGGTCTTGAACTCCTGACTTCAGGTGATTCACCTACCTCAGCCTCCCAAAGCACTGGGATTATAGGCGTGAGCCACCATGCCTGGCCAACTGTACCTGCATTATATTCTTAAAGTCCAAACAAGACAGAAAAAGTGCTAAATTAATAATTTATTTTAGGCCTTGCACAGTGGGTCATGCCTATAATCCCAGCACTTTACAAGGCCAAGATTAGAGGATTGCTAGGGCCCAGGAGTTCAAGTTGAGCCTGGGCAACATAGGGAGAACCCATCCCTACAAAAAATTTTTTAAAATTTACGGGGTGTGGTGACATACACCTGTGGTCCCAGCTACTCCAGAGGCTGAGGCAGGAGGATCACTTGAGCCATGAAGGTCAAGGCTGCAGTGACCCATGATGGCACAACTGTGCTCCAGCGTGGGCAAAAGATCATGACCTGTCTCAAACAACAAAAACAAAAAAAAATATTTATTTATCTATTTATTTAATTGTACTTTAGGTTCTGGGGTACATGTGCAAATCATGCAGAATTGTTGCATAGGTACATACATGGCGAGGTGGTTTGCTGCCTTCAATCCCCCCCATCATCTATATCTGGTATTTCTCCCTTCGTTATCCCTCCCCACCCTCCTCACCCCTCACTGTCCCTCCCCTAGCCCCCAACAACTGACCACAGTATGTGATGCTCCCCTCCCTGTGTCCATATGTTCTAATTGTTCAACACTCGCCTATGAGTGATAACATGAGGTGTTTGGTTTTCTGTTCTTGTGTGAGTGTGCTGAGAATGGTGGTTTCCAGATTCATCCATGTCCCTATGAAGGACACTAACTCATCGTTTTTTATGGCTGCATAGTATTCCATGGTGTATATGTGCCACATTTTCTATCGTTGATGGACATTTGGGTTGGTTCCAGGTCTTTGCTATTGTAAACAGTGCCACAATGAACATATGTGTGCATGTGTCTTTATAATAGAACAATTTATAATTATTTGGGTATATATCCAGTAATGGGATTGCTGGGTCAAATGGTATTTCTATTTCTAGGTCCTTGAGGAATTGCCACACTGACTTCCACAATGGTTTCACTAATTTGCACTCCCACCAACAGTGTAAAAGTGTACCTATTTCTCCACATCCTCTCCAGCATCTGTTGTGTCCAGATTTTTTAATGATTGCCATTCTAACTGGTGTGAGATGGTATCTCAATGTGGTTTTGATTTGCATTTCTCTAATGACCAGTGATGATGAGCATTTATTCATATGTTTGTTGGCCTCATATATGTCTTTTGTAAAGTGTCTGTTCATATCCTTCGCTCACTTTTGAATGGGTTTGTTTTTATCTTGTAAATCTGTTTTAGTTCTTTGTAGATTCTGGATATTAGCCCTTTGTCAGATGGGTAGATTGCAAAAACTTTTTCCCATTCTGTTGGTTGCTGGTTCACTCTAATGATTGTTTCTTTTGCTGTGCAGAAGCTCTGGTGTGTAATTAGATCCCATTTGTCTATTTTGGCTTTTGTTGCCATTGCTTTTGGTGTTTTAGCCATGAAGTCCTTGTCTATGCCTATGTCCTGAATGGTTTTGCCTAGGTTATCTTTCAGGGTTTTTATGGTGTTAGGTCTTATGTTTAGATCTTTAATCCATCTGGAGTTAATTTTAGTGTAAGGTGTCAGGAAGGGGTCCAGTTTCTGCTTTCTGCACATGGCTAGCCAGTTTTCCCAACACCATTTATTAAACAGGGAATCCTTTCCCCATTGCTTGTTTTTCTCAGGTTTGTCAAAGATCAGATGATTGTAGATTTGTGATGTTGCTTCTGAGGCCTCTGTTCTGTTCCATTTTTCTTTGTCTCTGTTTTGGTACCAGTACCATGCTGTTTTGATTACTGTGGCCTTATAGTATAGTTTGAAGTCAGGCAGCATGATGCCTCCAGCTTTGTTCTTTTAGCTTAGGATTGTTTTGGCTATGCAGGCTCTCTTTTGGTTCCATATGAAGTTTGAAGGGGTTTTTTCCAGTTCTGTGAAGAAGGTCATTGGTAGCTTGATGGGGATAGCATTGAATCTATAAATTACTTTGGACGATATGGCCATTTTCATGATGTTGATTCTTCCCAACCATGACCATGGAATGTTTTTCCATCTGTTTGTGTCCTCTCTTATTTCATTGAGTAGTGGTTTGTAGTTCTCCTTGAAGAGGTCCTTTACATCCTTTCTTAGTTGTATTCGTAGGTATTTTATTCTCTTTGTAGCAATTGTGAATGGGAGTTCACTTTTGATTTGGCTCTCTGTTTATCTGTTATTGGTGCATAGAAATGCTTGTGATTTCTGAGTATTGATTTTGTATCCTGAGACTTTGCTGAAGTTGCTTAGCAGTTTCAGGAGATACTGGGCTGAGACGGTGGGATCTTCTAAATATACAATCATGTTTTCTGCAAATAGAGACAATTTGGCTTCCTCTTTTCCTAATTGAATACGCTTTATTTCTTTTTCTTGCCCTGATTGCTCTGGCTAGAACTTCCAATACTATATTGAATAGGAGTGGTGAGAGAGGGCATCCTTGTCTTGTGCCAGATTTCAAAGGGAATGCTTCCAGTTTTTGCCCGTTCAGTATGATATTGGCTGTGGGTTTGTCATTATTAGCTTTTATTATTTTGAGATACATTCCACTGATACCTAGTTTATTGAGGGTTTTTAGCATAAAGGGCTGTTGAATTTTGTCAAAGGCCTTCTCTGCATGTATTGAGATAATCATGCGGTTTTTGTCTTTGGTTCTGTTTATATGATGGATTACGTTCATAGACTTGCATATGTTGAACCAGCCTTGCATCCCCGGGATGAAGCCTGCTTGATCATGATTAATAAGCTTTCTGATTTGCTGTTGCATTCTGTTTGCCAGTATTTTATTGAAGATTTTTACATCGATGTTCATCATGGATATTGGCCTGAATTTGTCTTTTTTTGTTGCGTCTCTGCCCAGTTTTGGTATTAGGATGATATTGGTGTCATAAAATGAGTTGGGGAGGATTCCCTCTTTTTGTATTTATTTATTTTTGAGAGGACTCTTGCTCTGTCTCTAGGCTGGAGTGCAGTGGTGTGATCTCAGCTCACTGCAACCTCTGACTCCCTGGTTCAAGCGATTCTCCTGCCTTAGCCTCCTGAATAGCTGGAATTACAGGCATGCAACATGACACCCAGCTAATTTTTGTATTTTTGGTAGAGACAGGGTTTCACCATGTTGGCCAGAATGGTCTCGATCTCCTGATGTTGTGATCCACCTGTCTCAGCCTCCCACAGTGCTGGGATTACAGGCGTGAGCCACCGTGCCTGGCCAAAATTTATTTTAGAATTTGTCTTTGACCTGGGTTAGTTACTGGATCTGAAATTCTGAAACTACTCTCATAAACTTTATCTACAGGAGAAACAATGTTAAAGGTCAGTCGGCTACTCATCCTTTTTGCTTTCAGAGGCATTATGTCATTTAACCTTTACAACAGACCTATTATGTAATTATTATCATCGGCATTTTACAGATGATCAGAGATTCATTTGTACATGAGGTAAGAAACACTTAAAATCTACCATCATAACCATTTTTAAGTGTGTAGTTCACTAGATTTACCTGTATCTACATTGTTGTTCATTTGTATAATTCTGAAAGTTTATGGCAGCAGATCAAAAATAAAATGTCTCACCACAGTCAAAGATAATCTGGTAATTTGAAACTTCAAATGTTATAAATACATTAGAAACATTTGTATTGTTTGGCAAGGTAGTAGTAAGGATTATAGTTCATGAATGTGGTAATTATCCAGAAATTCATTTTCTTTTTGCCTACACTCTTCTCATTAATCATATTTTATCCTTTTGCTTGTATTTACGACATGGACTTACTTGGAGTCTTACATTGGAGGCATAGGTCTGATTCATAGTATTATTTCACCTCCCAAAGATTGAAAAGAAAATAACAGTTTGATTCCATACCTCTGGCATCAACCTGATTTGAAAGTTCCATGCAGGCCCAGTTTAGACGGAGCTACTGAATTTAAATTAGTAAGAGCTGAAGAAAAGCTAAGCATAAAATGGACAGAGCCCTTCTCAGCATAGCAGACGTAAGCAGCAATAAATCAGTAAATACTATAGCACAGGATCACTTTATTCTGGCTTTGTGCCATTTATAGACACTCAAAATGAGCAGAAATCCTTTTGAACTTATATTTGCAAAACGTTGTGTCCATTCTTTTATGTTCTGGATTACCTTTATTTTTTTCTGTTTATTTCCTCATACCATCATCTATGCTCTGTTGGGTGCAGAGTCTGCTTAGATATGTTTGAGTGGCCCTGATTTACATGTGGCAGCTTGCTTACCCAGAGAAAGGTATTGGGGGATCGAACTGGATGCAGTTTAGCTGTGGCTCAATAGAGGGAGTAGAGGAGCTGAGGGAGGAGAGAGAGTGAAAGAACGTGTCTGGTTAAGTAAGTGTTGTGTGTGCACACCAGGAGGAGGGGGTGGGGTGGGGGGTGGTTGCCTCTAGCAGCTCCACCCTCACTTTGTCAGCAGGTAGAGAGCGTGATTGCAGTCCCAGGGGGAGGGAGTCAGAGCTAGAACGCCAATTATAAACCGCAGGCTTCCTGCTCTAGGGAGTTGATCCAGAATTGTCTTTCTGAAAGGAAGCACTCGAATCCTTCTGAACTTTCCAAGTCCATGATTCAGAAATACTGCCTTCTGTCTCTGGGATTTTCTGTGTTTCTGATTGTGAATTGTCGTTGATGTATTTGCTACTTTGCTTCTTTTCTCTTTCAAGACTTGATCATTTTATATTGCTGTTTGGAGAAAAAAAAGAACTTTTATTAGAAAGGAGTTTTCAGAAATAATTTTGAATTTTCTATAAGTGTTTAATCTAGTTCTTGGGACAGCAGCTCTCATCCTAGAGTAAATTTCTGCCTTTGACCTGCATGGATTATTTTTTCAGGCTGCGGAATTTCTCGGCACCTATCTGTAGTATGGGGCACTTGGTTTGGTTGCAGAGTAAGAAGGTGGAAGAATGAGCTGCACTTGGTTAAGCAGTTGAAACCTTTTTGAGCAGGATCTGTAAAAGCATAATTGAATTTGTTTCACCCCCGTGGATTCCAGTGGGCCCGACAGCACAACAGGTTTGCAGATTTCTTTTGAAATTCTTTTTTCTCCCCCTCCCTCTGCCTCAGCCAAAGAAAAGAATCTATATAACAGGTTCATGCTCAATTGCTTGGCTTTTCAGCACTTATTCTGAAGACTTTATAAGATTTTAAAACTTGACCTTGGAACACAGAGGGCTTTGTGGATGAAATGTATTTATATTTACTTAAGGGAATACATTTTAAAAATCTTATTCCGTGTTTGTACAAAGACCTAAATTTTCATAGTGACTAGAAATAGCACAGATCTACTCTACTCAAGCTTATTTGTATTTTTTTCAGGGTATTCTACCTAGAGCCTGTGGTTAATCACCTCCCTGCTCCCTCTGCCATTTATTCCCCACCCCCCTCAAGGAATTTGAAAACATGTTAGGAATAGTGCTTTGTTTTTTCATGAACCTAGAAAATTTCAGATTATAAAATCTGGATATTAGTTTCCAAAAGCATCTCACGGGAAATCAAAGTGCTCGGCGTTTCCGAGCTGGAGAATAAAATCTAGAATCCTTAAGAGATAAAGGAAAATGGAGACAGAAATATGAATTTTAACTGGGAAAAATAATTGGAAAGCTAACCTTTTCAAATACTCTATGAAAGTTGGAAAAGGTTGTTACTCTCAGGATTATCCTGTAATGTGTGAAGACACATAAATTAGCACCTAATTTATAGGAAAATTTTGGTAAAACACAAAAAATTATGGTATGTCTAAGTCTGTGAAAGGTATGTAAATGCAGTGAGCCTAGAATCCTAGCCACACTGAAATACAGTTTAATGTGGAAACGTTTCTAAATACATGTTGTAGCATCTTTGGACATCAACGTGTGGCCTGAAATTTTTATTGTTTCCTCTTCTCCTCCATTAAAAAGAAGTCTCCTTGTGGTATTTAGTCATTTACCATTGACACATATTACGGCTTAAAAAGGGCCATCTCTTCCTTTTCTGAGCGGAGTTCTTCACTCTCACCTTTGATGCATGGTCTTAGCTATTTACTTTGCCTTGTTTTGTTCATGAATGTTGGGTTTAGTGCCTGGCAACTTGATGCATATGGAAGAGCAATGCCAAGTGATCTGACATAATATAAATTCAGGACGTGACATTCAATCACAAGCAAAGTTGGAAATTCCAAAGAGAAGTAGTGAGACCTTTACTAGTCACAGTGAAGATGGGAGAAAATGACATACCTGCAGCAGATGTGGGCTGAAAATATCCTCTTCTCTGCCCAATCAGGAATGCCACCTGTTCTTGGGAATAAACTTTAGAGAAAGGAAGGGCCAAAACTACGACTTGGCTTTCTGAAACTGAAGCGTAAATGTTCTTTTCCTCCATTTGTCTGGATCTGAGAACCTGCATTTGGTATTAGCTAGTGGAAGCAGTATGTATGGTTGAAGTGCATTGCTGCAGCTGGTAGCATGAGTGGTGGCCACCAGCTGCAGCTGGCTGCCCTCTGGCCCTGGCTGCTGATGGCTACCCTGCAGGCAGGCTTTGGACGCACCGGACTGGTACTGGCAGCAGCGGTGGAGTCTGAAAGATCAGCAGAACAGAAAGCTATTATCAGAGTGATCCCCTTGAAAATGGACCCTACAGGAAAACTGAATCTCACTTTGGAAGGTGTGTTTGCTGGTGTTGCTGAAATAACTCCAGCAGAAGGAAAATTAATGCAGGCAAGTATAACTTTATTATATTTCACTTTCCATCTGTTTGAAATATGCCTTTCTTCTTTGTCTCTCAAATGAAATACCATACACAGGTTTCTACTGCTTAGTTTTCTATTCCATAGAAAGAGTAGATACTGCCTTATTAATTCTAAAGCAAATTCTTACTTTATACTCTGGAAGAAATATATAAATCCTATATTTTAGAAGATTATCGCTTATTTTAAACTGGTATTGCATAAATACTTAAATACACATAATAAAACCTTTTTTTCAAGTGATATATTTTGGGCACTAATTTTTGATAGATGAAATGTATGAGCTTATATTTAATTGACATGGGGATTATACTTTACATCCTGTTGAAATTGAAGTAAGCACTAGGAAGGTTGATTTTAGTGGTCAACAGCACCCGAAATTCTGGAATGCCCTTGGAGCATATTTGATTACTCTGTCACTTTTAAAATTCAGTCAAGCTTGAATGCTACGGCTGGCCTTACACCACGTGTGGCACCCTATTGCTAAGCCCAAAATGGAGAGGACTAGATTACAAAATGGACACAAGGTGTAAACCTGCCTCCTGATCACTTTGGCCTCGTCCACACATAATTTTATCATTTTCAAGAATTTAAATTTAATATGTTTTTTATTGATCTGCTAAGTTTTTCAGACATAGTTTCTTAGGCTTTCCGGCTGTGAATTTTGCCTGTAACTCATTCATACATGGCCTATTCTTTATGTGTTGAATTTATGAACTGACTGGGGCCATAGCATTTCATAGACCAATTGCTCATTCCCCATAGTAAAGACAGAGCCTAGAGGGCTATACCTTTTTAATGGGCATTCCACTGTCTTACTTCATAAAATGATGTTGCTTATTCCTTGAAATTTATTATGTAAAAGAACGCTTCTTGCTGTAGCTACTGGACGCAGGTTAAAATATTCTTAAATATGATCTATCTTAGCATCCAAACTCAAATTTCAATTTTGTTATATGAACAGACTCTGAACAGAACCAATTTATTGTATGAATTTTAATTTTCGTCTACTTAGACAAAGAAGATAGGAACATTTAACAAATTATGTTATTTATTTTCAAACGTATTCTTTAATATATGGTTTAGTGGTTATTCATGATCACTTCTTAGGCAATATTTTGAAGCTTGGATAAATGAAGTGGAAGGAGAATTAGGTGAAAATGGGAGGCTTTGTTATTTAGAAAAATAGGAAGAAGAGTGTATCTGGAAAAATGGCATAAGATTTTTTTGAATAATAATTTGGACTCTAAATTGGAATTAGGAATACTTAAAAGCTGAAATCATAAATCATCTTGAATACTACGGCAATTGGAAAGAAAACTTTCTTTCTGACCTTGCCTAGTTACTACCCTGAAGCACGAATTGTGTGCTCCATTTTAGTTTTGACCATAAGAAATTTTACTAGTCATGTTTTAATATCACTGAAGTTTTTGAGAGCCATACTAAGCTTTGTGCCTTATTGATATCCCGTGATAGCATGTTCAGTGCGCTATGTGGTACATAAAATAATTCTTTTCATTTTTTATCTTATTATTGTAAAGCTCGACATAAAGTTTGTGTTTTCATAAAGGAAAAAGTAAACAAATGGCACCAATTGGCATTCTCTTTGCCATTCATTATTTTATCAGTCTTTATCATATCTTCTCTTATTCTATCCTTTTTCTCACTCTGGCAAATCTTAACCAATCTTAGTTGTTGTTTTATTATTATTATTTTTTAAACTAGTAACTTTGATCATATCATTATACATTTAGTATTGTTTCTTTACTTTTTGAAGAGGGAATTTCATTGTGTCTTAGCAAAGACTTTCAGGCTTTACAGTGGATAGTTTTATGTTATTGGCAATTTTTTGTCTTCTCCTTTCTGTCCACATATGATTCTTTTAGATCTTTAAAATAAGTTTTTTCACTAGCTTAGTATTAATCTCTGGATACTTTCCATATTGGTCTTGGTTTATTGTCTGTTAATTTTTAATCTACAACAGTTATTAAAGTTTCTCAATAGCCTCTTATGAGAAACTGTATTTTTACAAACAACCTTCTGAATTATATATATGGTTTTCTTTATCCACTCTTTGATTAATTCTTTCGGAGAACTCTAGTGTGTTAGGGACACATAGTTTAGACTTCTGGAATCCATGCTGTTTGTTCCTTATCAGATTACACTGCAACTCAGGTTTACTCAACTGTGGTTAGCCAAGCCTTCCATTTAACTGAAGTTCTGTTTATATCTTCTAGAGGTGTGCTTTGCTGCACTTTAGCTTTCTCAGTGGAGAGCTAGCGTACCCTGGTGTCACAAATCTAAAAGCAGCCTTCTCTTTGGTTTTGAGGAATTCTGGATAATTCTGTGTATCCTTCTACCTATGAATTATTCTAGTTGCCTGTTAAGATTAGTTGTCTCCGAAGATTGCAGTCAAATCTTTGTAAGCTTGAGGATGCTAGGTACCAAAAAATGTACAGTTGTGAGAACAGTGATTTAAAAACATGTTGTTATTTCTGGAATTCTCAGATAATTTCTGAAAATCAGACATTTCTTTACATTTTTCTCAATTAATTCAGTGTATAGACAATCTCATAAGGACCAAATGAACTGGATTTTCGTTTGTATTATGATTTTAATTTTTCTTGGGCAAAAGGAGACCTCCCTTGACAATGTGCCCCCAATTTGTTGAAGAGTAAAATAGACCATAGAATTTCCTCTAAAAGAATTTTGTCTCAACTTCATCTGATGGCTATATACACAAGGCCGTTGGAAGCTAAGCTTTGATGATTTTTGTCCTGATTCTTACCCCTCACTCTTTGTGCTTGGGTTTCTCCTTGCCAGTAGTAATGATCCATTTTACAAGGTATGTTCAAAGTTATAAATTGTAATATTCTTCTAAAAGCACTAGAAGAAAGTAAAAATAGAAGAAGAAATGTTGCTGCCTTTGCCCTTCTACTTCTCAAGTCCTCTCTTTTCCATTTCAGAACATCTCATCTTAGTGCTGTCCAGATTTTATTATTTTTCCTTTCTATTTTGCCCAAGAGTTGCTTCTTTACATTACTATATCATTCCAAATCTTTTTGCAGATTTGTCATTGTCATTAAAGTGTCTAACTCTTAGGTTTCCCCAACATTTGCTAAAATATTTGTCTCTTCCTCTTCTCTGATTTCCTTCCACCCTTTTATTTTTATTTTGCTTTCCGCTGAATTTGTATATTTAGGATTACTTTCCAGTGCTATTCTGAATAGGTATTTTACTAGCCATCAAAAAATCTAGGTCAAGGAAACTTTTCAGACCTCCTAATTACCTGACGGTGACTGATAAAAAGGACTAAATGATAGTGATTACTTCTTACGGTTTCTATTCACACTGGAATATATTCTTTCTGTCTTGGTTTATGGCATTGTAGAAGGAAAAGTGTTGGAGGTGATTCATTGTCTAATTTCCAGTTTTCTGGTTTGGTTACCTCTTATCAATGTTTGTTTCTATTATTTCAAGCAATATTATTGCCACCACTTCTAAGAATGATTACAGTCATATTTTATTTCTCAATCCTGTTTATTTATAAATATTATTTCAAGGGACAACTCAAAATTAATCTTTCTTCTCAGAGCAAAAGAGTAAGAGGATCTTAGTGTAGCACAAGAGAGGTCACCAGTTCTCTGACTACCACACTCTTCCTGCTCGGCTGGTTGTCCTGGATTTTCTTAGACTCCAGGATAAAGTTATGATCAAGATTAAAATGTATTCCCCTGAGGCGTCAGACCTACAATGGGAGCAGCGGTTGTTTAGCATTTTGGCCAGTAGCAGTGAGCACCTTCTGGAGAAATTTCCCTTTGCACAATGTTGTCTCTGCTTGCCTCTTAATTTTACCTGTTAGTCAACACATAGTTATCCCATCTTTGCATTTTTACATTATTTGTAGGCAGGGCCTGAAACTTAAGTTGTTGGCCAAAGCTAGAGAGACAATCCTATATTGCAAACTCTAGTTGATAAAGGGTCTAAACTGTGACTCGGGGGACTTGACTTTTAGTTTTACCACACACAGAGGAGTACGCTGCCACTAAATACTAATAGTTGTATGATTTAGGACAAAATAGTTTTTAACTTTCTAGGCTTTAGATTTCCAGTCTGTGAAATTGAGGAATTGAAATATAATATTGCCAAACTTGTGGTATGTGCTTTACATTTATTAGCTCATTGAATTCTCATAATAAAAACAATTTCAAGGAGATGTTAAAAAAAAAAGAATGAATTCTTGTAATAACTTTATGATAGAAATTCAGTAACTTTATTTTTTACATTTTACAGATAAGGAAACTGAGGATTAAAATGTTAATATCTGTCAAAATATTAACTATTATTATCTAGTAAGTGGTGTTGCTGGAACTTGAACTGCAGAGCCCATGCTTTTCCAGCTCTAAAGTTCCATATATGTAAGAATGCCACAGATGAAGAGAACATCAGATAGGCTGTGTATAAAAAATTTATTTCCAGAGTAGAAAGGAATGAAAGTGATGAGTACCATTCTCTGAGATTGATCCAGAATGTATACTATCCTGCTACCTTCTAATAATATCTATATTTCTCTCATTTTGTGTTTTATTTGCAAAGACATTAGTAAATCACAAGGTTTATTTACTCAGTATCTCCCTTATAATGTAACATATTTCATCACCTTTCTCTTCATTATAAAAGTCTAAGTTAAGTTATCTAATATAGAAACCTGAAATGATAAGCATTGAAATAGCATGCGTTTAACTGACATTGCTCAAGTTAGAGTTCCTTGGATGCAGAGATTTTACAATAGAAATTTTGTGATTTTGTTTTGATGCCAGCCTTTAAAAGAAGTACAGAGTAGATATTCAAAGTATGGTCAACTCTGTAATTTATGTTAATGAAGGTGCAGAAAATCCAATTAATTAATAATTGACTTTGGAATGTAGTCAGAAGTACATCATCAGACACACGTCCTCTGTGTGCACAACCATTCTTAGGTGCTTGCCTCCTATGATCTCAGCTCAGGGCCTTCCTGACATGGCTCTTAGAGTCTTCTAGACTTGGCCTTGTTGTTAGAAGCTTGGCACCCAGAGGAGAGAAAGAGGCTGCAGAATATTTTTAATGATAATTTTTCAACTTAAGAAGCTATCTCTTTTATAAGTTCTCAACAAACAGATTTATATAAATAATAGTTCTGTACTTCAACAAAAATTTGTATCCAACAAAATGTTGTAAGTTTAGCTTCATATATATCTGGTTAATAGGAGGTAATGAATGAGGTATGCCCCTGGCTGTTGCTCCCATCAGGCTATTTAGTGTTCATTTGGCAGACTCTCAGGGGGTAGGTACTTCCTTGTGTTTTGTATTGTAGTAAAGTGTGTATGTATATATGTGTGTGTAGCAGTTATCCCAACACTAGCCATAATTTACTTTGCTTTTTTTGTTTCTTTGTTTTTTCAGATAGAGTCTTGTTCTGTCACCCAGGCTGGAGTGCAGTGGCACAGACACAGCCCACTGCAGCCTTGACCTCATGGGGATCAAGCAATCTGCCCACCTCAGTCCCCCCAAGTAGCTGGGACCACAAGCACAGGGCACGATGCCAAGCTAATGTTTAAATTTTTTGTAGAGACAGGGTTTTGCCATGTTGCCTACAGTATTAAAGGTATTCCTGGGCCAGGTGTGGTGGCTCACGCCTGTAATCCCAGCACTATGGGAGGCTAAGGTGGAGGATCACTTGAGCCCAGGAGTTCGAGACCAGCCTGGGCAACATAATGAGACCCTAAGAAAAAAAAGGTATTCCTGGAGCTCATGGTTTTGCTTGTTTGTTTTTGTTTTATTAAAAAGCTTTTACATTTTGTTCATTGGAAAGAGTCTATTGGACTAATGTTTTTTTCCCCTTTTATTCCTTTCATATTACTAATTACAGTAGATAAAAAAAATGTTATAAATGAGTAATGTCCTGTTAGGAGCCACAATTGGCAGCAGGGTATTGTTAGAGAAGAGTGTGAGAATGATGTTCCATTAAATTTATGTAGAAATTTTCTTCCAAGAAACTTAAAATGATTCACGATTTCTGGAGCCAGGTAAGAACAGGTGATATTAACTCTATTTTACAGAAAAGGAAATACACTGGGAAAGAGAAAGAAAGGAAATCATCAAAGAACAAAGTTGCCCAGAGACTGAACCAGTCTGGTTTGCAGGAGATAGGCGAGTAATCAATTTTTAAGGAATCTGAAGATGTGGATTTCTCAAGGGTCAATTCTACTGAATGGAAATCCTAAAGGCCTTTTCCTATTTCCCTGAGGACTCATATTCTCCTTTCCTGCTTTATTTTTCTTTACAAAATTATTGACATGACATACTATAATGTTTAGTTTTGTAGTTGTCTATCTCCCCCTCTATAGAATATGAGTTCTGTGAAAGCAGGGATTTTTGTCTCCTTTGTTCAAAGTTGTATCCCTGAGAATGGTGCCTAAGTATATTTAGTGCCTAGACATGGTGGGTACTCAGTAAATATATATTAATGAATATAAGGAATATTATGGTACTCAGTAACTCTGATGGCTAGGAGATCACTCTAGAATAAAACATGCTTATCACATTTTTAAAGTATGTTGTAAGGTGGATTATATTGAGTGTGTGTGGCTTGATAAAGCAGGCTATGTTCCTTTATTCTTCTGACTTACCAACAGCCTAGTGTCTTCTTGTTATTTCAAAATCATAAATATGACTATAATCAGTATGTTTAAGGTGTTCCTTTACACAGGATTTTAAATTTTTTTCTTTAGTTTGATAGCTTAACCCTTGCTGTTGAGGATATTCTGGTTTTCCAAGAAAGATTTATTCGGGTCCTGATTTTAAACCTTTGATTTTAAGATATTAGTGTGCATACAAAGGACCTTACCTTCTTAGTACTTAAATTTGTGATTATCAGTTCTGGTTTGTAGGTATCCTAGAGCACGGTTTTTAATCTTGTTTGTGTGTGACACAGGCCCCTTTGAGAATGTGATCATCGTTATAGACCATAGGCACAAAATATACACACAAATGCTTAACATAAACAAGTTTGCATAAAATCTCAGTGAGCTGATAGAGTCTCTGAGACACATCTAGAGATCTAAGGTCTCCAGATGAAGAGCAACTATCCTAACATAATCCCAGTTATTTGGAGAAATTAAATCAAATTCTCAAAACTAATTTACCTTCAGTTTACTAAATTTGAAAAGTACTTGTATATATTACTTGAAGTTAGACAGACAACAATATTATGACGCAGTTATAAGAAAGTGGCCTGATTTTAGATGAAGGAATGTCAGAAATAAAAACTGATGTCTGACAAAGATCTTAGTGTAGTAAAGGAATTCTGCTCTCCAAATATGAAGTAAAACTACATCCATTCAAGAAATGCTTACAACCGCTTCAGCATGGTGGTTTCAATGAAAAGGCATTAAGAATAAAGGGTATTTCACTTACATGTTTTGATATTAGTAGAATCATTGTGGCTTTATGTGTCTATGTAGTTAGTACATTCAGAGAACGGAGGGTATGAAACTTTAACTTTGTTTTCTCCCTTTGGCTTTAGTTCCCACTCTTTAAGCTCCATTGCTTTCCCTAGGGCAGGGTTCTTTAGGCCCTTACATTTCTCTTTGCTCTAATGGAAAACTTTATGTATTTTTTAAAGCCAGGATTTGTTGTTGCTTGCTTGTTTTTGAATAACAGATAAGCTACTTTACATATTCATACTTTTTAGCTGGTTTCTAAACTTTACAGTTCATGGATAAATTTTATTTTGTTCTATACTTTTTAATATATTGGAGTCTGTGTTTAATTTACAAATTTGAAAACACCAAAGCAACCAAAATGATTTAAAAATGAAGGTTTTTAAAAAATTGTAAGCACAAAGGCCTGGCGCATTATTCCTCAAGATAGGAAGTTAGACTACAGTATTTAGAAATTCTCATATCTAGGCCAGGTGCAGTGGCTCACACCTGTAATCCTAGCACTTTGGGAGAACGAGGCAGGCAGATCATTTGAGGTCAGGTGTTTGAGACCAGCCTGGCCAATGTGTGACAGGTGAAACCCTGTCTCTACCCCAAAATTAGAAAATTAGCTGGGTATGGTAGCACACGCCTGTAGTCCTAGCTACTTGGGAGGCTGAGGCACAAGAATGGCTTGAATCTGGGAGGCAGAGGTTACAGTGAGCCAAGATTGTGCCACTGCGCTCCCGCCCGGGTGACAGAATAAGACGCAGTCTCAAAAAAAAAGAAAAGAAAAGAAAAGAAAGAAATTCCAATCTCTGAATCTAAAGCAAGTAGTTATTTGAGATGGCAGCATGACTACCTTCAAGACCCCTGTTTGTTGTTGCTTTAAATCTAGAATACTGGGTCATGATGGAAATTGACTATAATACAACTGTAATTTTAAATAGCACGTTAAATTATTATGTACCTTTCACTTTTGTGCATGCTAGTATATCAAAAGATATTGTTGTATATATATAAATATATGACATTTGAGAAACACTGTTGGTATTTTACTTCTGTAGAATAATTTGGATGAGACTAAAGGCCTTATGTTTTAAGTCTACTAATTTTGCTATTTCCTAAAAAAAAAAAGTAATTATAGATTTCCTTTCATTTTTTTCTCCTGAACCATTTTCTACAGTCTTATGTATTATCTACTCTAAAACAACAAAAAACATCTTTTAAATGACCTAAGTTTTGTGTTCGTTCATTTTAATATCTTCTAATTAGACTGATATTGATGATCTGGCTTTAAAATTCTTGTAGTCAAATTTCTTTAACTTTTGAAGGACTGTATTGGCCCTATATTAGAATTAAGTCCTATTTAGTTTTCCATTTCTAGAATAAAATACAGTTTTGATGAAGGGGAGGGAAGAGTGGCAGGATATTCCATTTGTGAAATATAATCATCAAATTTCAAGCTAGAAAAAACAACTAGTCCAAGTCTTCTCATTTTATATATAAAGAAATGAACTCAGATTAGTGCTTATCAGAGAATTCCAATCTGCTGCTGTATCTTACTGGCCAATATTTTTAGCATAGTTTATTTATTTATTATAAACCTTTTGGGGTCACTGCAGGGAAATTAAAAAGCAGGTATCAGCAGAGATTTCCCCCTAACATTCCATGAAGAAGATATAGACTGCCACAGGATCTCTTTCTCTTTGATCCTAGTCAGCTACATGGCATACTTTAAAACAAGTGAACAAACAGAAAATACCTCACTGCAGTTTAGCAATACTTTATGCGCTGTGTGTGTCATTTATTCTGCCACAGAATCACTGCACATTGGGTGGTCTGTAGTCCTGGATCTTCTCACAGCAATATCTCCTCTTTATAACATCTAGGCTGAGAATCTTACCAAGACTAGAAGGTGCACTGGATTCCCTAGATGCCTTATACTGTGTTTTTCCTATTTGTACCAAATTCTGTGACAGATGCTATAGTAATTCAAAGAACAACACCTTAGCCTAGTCCAACTGAGGAGAATCAACTTAAACAGCAGGAGGCAATATGTGTTGAATGCCAGATGAGAGGTGTAGGCATAAATACATCAGAGTGCTGATTTCCTTCCTTCCTTCCTCTTCCTCTCCTTCCTTCCTTCCTTCCTCCCTCCCCCCCCCCCCCCCCCCCCCCCCCCCCCCCCCCCTCCCTCCCTCCCTCCCTCTCTTCCTGCAGGGGGCGGTCATTAGAGACAGGGTCTGTCTCTGTCACCCAGGCTGGAGTGCAGTGGCACCATCAGAGCTTACTATAAGCTTGAACACCTGGGCTCAAGCCATCCTCCCACTTCTGCCTCCCAAAGCTCTGGGATTATAGGCATGAGCTACTGTTCCTGGCCTAGAGTGCTGATTTTCATTTTTTCAGGAGTCATTCAAATGACTGTGGTAATTCTGTCTCAGATTCCCTATCATTAAAGAAAAAACAAATGAAAAAATATTAAATTTTAACCCAGGCAACTTCAGTTATCTTAAAGCTAGAGAACTGCTACAACCCAGTTATACCTTCTAACTTTTTACTGTTATCAGTTAATTATAGGTTGTTATATTCCTGTATGTATAATACTCATCTTTAGCATTTTCTTTAGAAGTCTAAAATGACTAGACACCATGGCTTTCCTTAGAAAGTCAGATTGTAAACTGACTTTCTAAAATGTGCCAATCAGTCCCTGTTAAATTATAGTTAAACAGTAAATTTAGCTTTAAATAGAATTCAACACATTGGAAGTTTTGTTTGAATTTATCTCAACTAGCTTGATTTTAATTATTCACAAACTACATTCCATAAGGGAAGAAATAAGTACTAAAACCCTTTATGTAGAAGGTGAATATTTGAATATCATCTCTATTTAACAAAATTTGTTTCTAGTACCTTTTTTTATTATTGACTGTAGTCATAAATGTGTGTCTTCCTGTTCCCTAAAATGTGTTGATTTTAGTATAATATGAGGCATATGGAGAACCATTTAAGAAGAATGTACCCATCCACTATGACATTAGGTTATTTTCTACTCTAGTAAACTCTATGGCATACATCAAACATTTAAAAATTATCGTTAGTGAGTATTTGGAACTATTGAGTTGCCCCCTTGGGGTATATGAAAAGTCCATAGGCAACTTATGATTATTTTAAGTAAAAGCAAGTCACTTAATCTTTTAGGGAGAACCAAATAATCTTTAAGTTCCTTTCCAGCTCTAAACTTTTAGAGTTTATGCTTATTCTAGAAATAGATTTCATATATTAAAGAGACATGCATCTTGCCTATTTAGTTCTTTTTCTTTGTCCTTAGTTGTTGGACTTCAAAGGTAAAAATTGGTAGGTGATAGAAAAAAAAAATCTGACTAAATTAAAGTCTCACAATAAATTGGTAGCAGAACTAAGCATGGACTCAGTTGTACTCCCAGTCTTCTGGTCCTGTACTGTCTTTAGATTCCATTTAACACACACACAAAGGAGCCCTTCTCTGGAGCTCCATATTTTAAAATATCTGTAGTGGATTGAGGACCCCGATTGTAAATCCTTCATCAAGGCTGTCCCAATGATCAGGGCACACTGACTTCAAATACTAACCTGCACCTAAGTTGGATCTAACCTTTGGAAAAACCTGAAACAGCCAGAGACAATCTAGAACCAGTCTGGGCCGTAAAAGTGAAAGGAGTAGGATGCTTCTGATCCTAAGTACTCTGTGAAGTGAATTATTAGAGGTAAGTTGGATAATTGTACTAAAAATAAGATTTCGGAGTAGCTGGTGGGTGTTCACCCATGGGGTGAGGGGGCTAGAGCTCTAGTATGTAAGCATCTGGAGGCATCTGGGAGGGGTGGAAATGGGGCCATCTGATTAGTAACTATGCCTTGTTATTAAACCGTGACTTTCTGCATTGTGTATTCCCAGAGTTGGAAAACTTCCGCTGGCAAAAACAAAAAAAAAGGGCCGCGGTGCTGTTGCTGAGGGCCATACAGTAGACACAAAAGCGCCTTCTTAGAGGCCTTCAGCAGAGGCAGCTTGTACAGGCAGGCCTGTTCCTCTCAAAGACTGGGAATCAGATTCTTTCCCCAGGGGGTTTCCAACTAGTTTGCACTTCAGAAAAACCTTTTCTTTCTCCTGCTGTTCACGCCCTGCAAAGAATTTTCTTCCAACTAAAGAAATTGTTTTATAATCAAAGATCCTTGTCCTTAGTTGTTGGACATCAAAGAAAGTTTGGAGGAGACTGGGGGATTATATGAGTCCCTAGAATTTATTTTGAATGCAAACTTGCAACATTAGCAAGTCCCCCAAAGAATATACTCATCTCAGAGCTGGGCGAGAGCCTAATATAACTAAGTCTTTATTCTTTCTCAGTTGGATATGCCCCAGTAAGATACAAATGAGTTGAATTGCCTTATCTGGACTTAATTCATGTATGTTTGGTTCTCGAGGTACACACCTACTGGAAGAGGTCCCCCTAACCTATCTTCCCTTTTAAAAACTGATATTTGGAAACATCAAACACTATTAATACACTTGAAACAACAACCAAAAAAAAAAAAAAAACCCTTTTTAAACTAATGTTTGACTCGGGAGTTTGGGGTTTCTCCCAGGACAGTTGATGATATCATCAAATGTTGGGAGCCACATTCCCTGCATTCCCTACTGTCACTGAGGTGATGATGTCATTCTCTCCCACAAAGGAAAACCTCAGCACCTGAGGGCCCGAACTTAGGTCTTGGCAGGTAAATCAAGGAAGAACTTATATTTGGATTTCCACTGATTGAGTCAGGCATAAGAGACACAACCACCACGTTAAGTATTAGCGTCACAGCCTCATCTCTAGGGCCTGAATAGACAATTTATCATTTGAAGAAAATTAAGACTATAACTTTAAGAAATTATCTTCTGAGTAAGAACAATGATTCATGTAATCTCTTGGTTCTTACACTTTGGGACATCTATAGGGCATTGTGCTCAGAGATTTTGGCTCCCTCTTAAACATCCTTCTCTGAATCCACAAATTTTCCAAGCCTTTCTGGAGCCTGTTTGTAGATTATCTAGCTTTCCTTCCTCAAGCAGATTAACAACAACATAAACAAGAATTAGGGGGGAAAATGATGGATAGGGCAGATTTAGGCAGAATTATGCCTTGGGCAAAGTAGATTCTTGTTATTTTATCTTGGTTCTGTGGTTATGAACTGAAGAGAGCGTTTGCTCTAGAAGATTTCCAATCTCTTCCCATCCCTTCATCACAACCACAGAGTAGTGGTTGGAAATAGATTCCAGGAACACCAAAAATGCTCAGTATTTTCAATGGTGACAGCTAACAGTGTCCCAACAGGGATTCTTTGAGCACTCTTCCTCTGAGCCTTCTTGTGGTATCCTTGTGGTCAGGAGACATATCATCAATCACAAAGACTTGCCCTGGAGACAAACCTGGTGAAAAATAGCAGTTGTCTGTCTTCGCCACTAGAAAAAATCCTTTTGTTTTCACTCGGTTCTGAACAAACATGCTATAGTTTTTTAGAGAAAGATCGTCTCTTTCATGGAATCATCAACTGACCACTCTCAAAATTTGAGATGCACTAGTTTGTACTAGGGAGGTAAGGTAGGATCTGTGAGGTAAGCAGGATTTGCCAAAGGTTTTTGTTCTACTCAGCAGCGCTAACTTACCTGTGTTACTCCTATACAGGTATTATATTAGGTTTTTTTTGTTTTTGTTTTGTTTTACAGTAAGAATATATGGATAAAATTCACTGAAATGAAAGTGTCCCTTTAGCTTATATAGGGAAATAGGGAATTGAATTTGTAAGGAAAGAGCCCAGCCTGTAACTGACCTTTCATTTTCATAGTCTTATTTCTCCTGAGTTGATGTAGGCTTAAAACAAATGAATGTATTATATAAAATGCCCTAGTTTTTCAAGCAGTGTCGATCTTCAGAGTATGGAATAGGATTTGGCATTTTGTTTCAATTTTTATTGTTTTGTTTTCTAAAGGGAGATTTGAGTTAGAGCCTGTCTGGCAAGATTCCATACTGCTACCATACCACCTGTCCTGGCAGAGACAATGGAATCAAAAGTCAGGTTCTTTATGACTGCACCTGCCTTGTAAGTGCTGCCAGAAGATCTGATTTTCTCTTGTAGCTAAACTATGCAGAAACTAGTGCTTGGCACCCAAACAGTGGGTGCATACCCAAACACTTGGATATCCCAACATCAAGAGGACTAGTACCACTAGTTCTCCAGTTGACTTATGAAGTAGTGTTTGGCATAATATTCAATGATTATTTATCAAATGGAGGAGAAGTAACTTTCTGGTTTTCCTAGTTTTCAAGACTTTTGTGAGGATCTAATAATAAGCATGAATCATTTGGTAATTATTATTTGAAAATTGCCTGTGCAGTTCTGCATCTAGAGAGCATGAAAGAGTACATTCTCCCCCAAATAGATCAGGCACGTATCTCTGAAGTCAGACCACCATGCAAAGTTCCTAAGGTGAGAAGCTACTGTTTCTCCTGTTGCTTTTTTGTTTTCCCAGAAATGTAGGTTACCCTACAGTCACCAGCTGGATGCTCTGTGAGTAGGCAGTTGTTTTGTGGGTAATCTGACAATTGCCTACAAAATAACTGCCTAATCACAGAGCATTGCCTTGATGAGAACTTTTTCCTTTTGAATTATCAGAGTGTTTCTTGGGTTCCCTCAGGGCAGAGTTGCTTCATTATCTTCTAACTTATGTATAACTGGACACCTTCTGGCCTAAGAACATAATTTCTATCACCAATCAAATAATTAAGATAATATAACCACCAAATGGTGCTCTTTGCACAGAATTCTTTTATAATGATATAATATTATAATAAGGTATAAAAGGTATTCTAAAATGAGGAGCAGCGTCCTACAGTGAAAAGTGCTCTCAGTAGACTTGTATTTTAATCTCAGCACTGATCCTTCTTAGCTTTATGACCTAAAGGAAAATTGCTTAACCTCTTTGAGCTTGTGGCTCGCTGAGTAAAATGGGGATAATAGTAATAAATGGCCTGACTACCTGAAATGAAATAATGTATGAGTGTTGTCTTTGAAAATAGCAAATTAAGGTATTACTACTAATAGTAATTACACTTGAGCTATTCCTTGTTCACCTAATTACTATCAGAAATATTACTAAATGTGAAGGTTATTGATTTAGGCTCAGTTAACCTATTTACATTCAATTTGGCATCAGCCTAACATAACTAAGCAAGACTGTCGTATTTTTACTGTAGCTGAAGGGACAAGCCTTTAGCTTCAAAATTTTGTGGGTCAAGGGTGCTGATTAAATACTACCACAATGTAGTACAGGTAGCCTTAGTGGTTTAGAGAATGACTAATAGTGTATGAGTTCTGGGGTGGGAACTTAAGACCTGTTACTGCCTTGCTTGTGGTACGGTGAATCACTTCTCTGCCCTGGACCTTTGTACATGTGCCTGTTCAATATTGGTAACCCCATTAGATGCCTTCCGTGATCAATTAAGTGATCACTGCCACAAAACAGCTGCTTTCTAAGTTTTTACTTATCAGAATCTGAGGGATCCTAGAACCACATTTTATATCCCTATTATATCTTCCCTTTTGGAAATTTTAGAGTATTTTTAAAAACTGCTGCTACTGGCTGGGCACAGTGGCTCACACCTGTAATCCTAGCACTTTGGGAGGCTGAGGTGGGCAGATCATCTAAGGTCAAGAGTTAGAGACCAGGCTGACCAACATGGTGAAACCCCATCTCTACTAAAAATACAAAAATTAGCCCAGCATGGTGGCGCATGCCTGTAATCCCAGCTACTCAGGAGGCTGAGGCAGGAGAATCGCTTCAACCTAAGAGGCGGAGGTTGCAATGAGCCAAGATCACGCCACTGCACTCCAGCCTGGGCGACAGAGTGAGACTTTGTCTCCAAAAAAAAAAAAAAAAGGAAAAAAAAGAAAAAAAATTGCTGCTACTCTGGGACGGTTGCTCAGGATGCAGCTTCTGGTGTGTAGCTTGCAGTCATGTTTCTAAGGACCAGAAGGGAAGGAGTTGAGGGTGGGGACTAATTTACTCAGTTCATTATACTCTGCTGGTCCCAACATGTTTTTTGAAACTCAGCAGATACGATTCTATAGCCTGCTTGGAAATTATCCCACAAGTCTCTGAGACTCTCAGTTCCTTATCTGAGAAGAATTGGATCAAAGTAAGAATAAGCAGAGTTTTCATCATAGCATCTATCAAATATTTGTGTCCCTAAAAAAATTTTCAGGTAAAGACCATCCTTTGAGCCTTCTCAGAGACTACTAGTCTGCAGTATGAAAAAATCTGTATTCAGTGTTTTGTAACTTTACCAATTTGAAGTCTCTTCCCAAAATAAGTAAATAATGAGATAAAGGTAATTATGGGTTTCCTCCTCTTTCTACTTACCTGTTCCCTGTTATGATTAAATACACACAGCTTATAACTCTTTTGGAAACAAACTGAATTACCATTATTATCCTTTCAACACTTGCATGGTATTATAATTCATTTCAATCACTAGTGCAACACAGTGGGAGTAAGGAGACAGGTGGGGTTGGGGGGTGGGGAGGACCTGGAGAGGAGCAGACATTTTCCTTTTTATTGGCTTTGGGAAGCCTCCTTCTTCTCCCAAGGCACTTCTTGGGGAAAACTGTTTTCTTCCCAAAGCCTAATAAAGATTAGTAAGAGATGTCTGCAAAGAATTAGAAGCTCTTTAAAATAAAGGCATGGATAAACATTCAATATCACTGTTACTATCATTAAAAAGGAAAGCCCAGCATGTGATGTTTTGGGTCACTTCCAGCGGCCTTGTTTGATGTTCATGGTTCCTTTTTGACCTTTACCTCTTGATATCTTTATATATTTATTGAGGCTATTGGACAAAGTCTTGAGATACTAAGCAATACAGTGCTAAGAACAAATGATTGCTAGACTCCATTTCTATGGGTGGAATTTGTGAAAATGCGTTTTTGTCTTTAGATACCCCGTTGTTCCAGTTTGGCAATATTGGTGGCAAGGTTGATTTAATACCTGGTCGCTTTTTAGTTTTTATTTCCTATTCTGTACCTTACCCTAGAACTAAAGTTCTGTAGGATACTTTTCATAAAATAAATCATAAATTAACTGGAATTTTTTCTGTACTATGCTTATTAACCGGAGATGCATCAAAAAAGAAGCAGATCCAATTGACCTAAAAAACAAATAAGAACTTCCCAGGGACATTGTAAGTCTATTCCAGTCTCTTATACTTTAGTATGTAAATTATTTCATGCCAAAAATGACCATAATGATGTCCTCTGTAGTGTTATAAGACATGAAGTAAAAGCTTACTTTTGTTCAACATGATGTATTTAGGCAGAAAAGTGCACCAATACATTTAAGAAAGGATTTCAACAGTGCAGATTGAATTTATAAGGACTTCCTTGTCTTCAGAAAGGTAAATAAATCACTGTCAACCTAAAAGGAAGAAGCTGGGGCAAAATTAATATAAGTAGAGAGTTTATTTGAACCAGGTTGAAGGATTGCAACCCCGGAGCCTAGATTCAAGCTGCCCTGAATATACACTCTGACTGGCGGCAGTTACAAGTGGATTCTGAAAGGCAAAAAAGAGGGATAGGGAGTGGGCTGATACAAAGTTGTTTGTCAGAAATTCTCATTGGTTTACAGAAATAACATTGATTAGTAATTGGCTATTCATAGTTAGGCTATAGGGTATGGGTTCTAGTGTCTGGCGTGGCATTATTAGATTAATTTACAGCTACTTGTGGTAATAGCAAGCAGCTTCAAGAGATGAATAACATAGCCCAAAACAGGGAGTAGGACTTGATTGCGGTCTCATTTTAATGTCTCTCTGGGCCTGATAATTAAAAGGAATTGCATTCCTTACATAAAAGCTATTTTCTTTTCTCATGACAAATTTTCTTTTCTTTTCTTTTTTTTTTTTTTTTTTTTTGAGAGTTTCACCCTTGTTACCCAGGCTGGAATGCAGTGGCGTGATCTTGGCTCACTGCAACCTCCCAGGTTCAAGTGATTCTCCTGCCTCAGCCTCCTGAGTAGCTGGGATTACAAGCACCCACCACCATGCCCAGCTTATTTTGGTATTTTTTGGTAGAGACAGGGTTTCACCATGTTGGCCTGGCTGGTCTCAAACTCTTGACCTCAGGTGATCCTCCCACCTTGGCTTCCCAAAGTTCTGGGATTATAGGTGTGAGCCACCATGCTCAGCCACAAACTTTTATTATTATTTAATGACCTGTGTTAATCAGAATATCCTATTCCATAATTGGCAATTGTATTTGAGAATTAGGTAGAATTATCTCTTTTCTTTTAATGTTTTTGGTCTTTTGAGTGTGTGGGGTTGCTGTGTTTCATAAAAAAGGGCACAATTTCATAATCCTAGTTGATGACTTGTTTCACATTTTAAATGGTTATCCTATAATAAAGTTTGCTTGTACATACACACTTATTTTTCTCCCTCTAGGTTTTCAGTGTTTTTTTTTTTCCAATTTCTACCCTGATTTCTGCATTCCTACACACACAGATTTTTTTTTTTTAATTTCTAAGCTTAGCTCTCATCAAATAAAGGTAAGCTAGAAAATCATAACCCTGAATTTTTTCATCAGAACCAAAGGAACTCAGCAAGTTCTGAAGGAGATTGAAGATTGTGTATGTCATACCAACCACTGATAGAGAATTATTTGAAATTAACATCATATTTGATTTTATACAAAAGCAACTACCATGACACTACTATGGTTGTGTGTGTGTGTGTGTGTGTGAGTGTGTGTGTACGTATATAAAGGATAAAAAAATGTTTGGATTAGAATGAATATATCTATTGTATAGAAGATATATATTACATATTGTATATATTCTCTAGAGAGAATATGCCAAATGCTCATTTTCAATCCTTTAGGGGAAGCTATTAACTCTAAACAAACCTCAGACCAGTCTCTAAAAATTGTTCCCTTTGGAGTCCCTGAAGCCAAATTAAATATCTGGCCTTTGAAATTTTGCCTGTTGAGAGCATGGCCACATGTAAAATAGATAACCTTAGGACAGTACCCACTCTGTTTCTTTCTCCCTCAAGTCCCTTCTTCCACTCATAATTTCAGTTAATTGTACTTAGTAGTAAACAGTTAAGTCTAACCTCCTCACAGAGTGACTTCTTTCCCTCTTTTTCAGCCTTGTCTAAATTCAGCATGTGGGATATGAGTTGCTTTCTTTTTCCTGTTAAGTGGTTGCATGTTCATCTCTCCTCAATTGTGTTGACTACCTTGCCCCTTAAGAATTTTAATCTACATGATGGTCCTTCTGTTTTTTGTCTCTCATTTTCATTTTTGGGTTATTTAAAAATCCATGCCCACTGTCAAGTCAAATGTTTCTTCTATCAACAGTTGTTATCTCTGTATCCTCCATATTATGTTGGTCTTTTTTAGGTTGGGATTTTGATGACCAGGCCTGTTCCCTCCTATGTCATATGCTACACCAGATTCACTGTCTACATTTCAATAAATGTTATAAAATAACCATCATTTTCTTGAATAAGTTGGTGTATTGCTGCTTGTTCCTCTGTAGACAGTTTTCTGCAGGCTACATTAACAGGCAATGGAAATGCATGCCAGGCTACATGCTAACGGTTGTGTCTTTCCATCAGAAAAAGATCCTTTTTTTCCCTCCCTGTCAAATAAAGGCTTAGATGGTAGAGATAATTACAAAATACAGAAAATGAAAGAGACGAACTGAAATCTCAGCATCTGCGGTGTTCTCTATCCTTAATAGTGAGGCAGCTTCTTAGAGGATTTGATTGTAATATATTGATAAAATGTTTATAGTCATCCGTTTGCAGTTTGTTTTGAAAGTAGTTTCTAAGAAGCAGTTCCTGCATCATCTAGAAAGCTTTTAGCTAGAGAAACCACATTTCTTTCTCAAGCTGCAAAACCAGTTTACTCTTTTTTTGAGTTTAACACCTGATCTTAATGGTGAGGGACTAAGTTACATGGTCTTTCTTCCAAAAGAATATTTCTCAGATTTTTGTGTTCTATAGCTTTCTGATTAAATTGCCATAATAATAGAATTATTTATTACTCACAGGGAATTCAGTCACAGGGAACTGTGACTATTTCTAGGAGTTCAAATGTACATAATAATAAACTGTTCCTCATAAAGGGGTTAGGGGTAACTTCATAGCCATTGCTATGGTAGTAGATTTGGTTGCATCTGACTATGGAACCAGATCTCTGATCAGAAATGGTTGAGTTGTGTATACATTTAAAGCGAGGGGAACTTAACATCACATAATATTGCCTCGCATTGACAATCATCCTTCCATTATCTTTGGGTAAGTAAGGCATGCTGTGACAGACCATTTGGCTATTTCAAAGCCATCGCCTTATATTTTTTTCCCAAAGGAAATTCAGATCCTGTTTAATATTTGCTAGTTTTGCTAGGTACTGAAGGCAGAAAGAGGTTGTAGTGGTATCTTGTGAGGAAGGAAATCAGTGTTTCTTTTTCTTTTTTTTTCCAACATACTGTACATGTTTAATGCCATGGAAATCAGTGTTTCTTATCCATTTTCCATATACTGTCAATCTGTCCAAGCAGACTTATTATATGGCAAACTGATAAGGAACTTTGTTTTCCTCTTGATACACTTGCCTGCATAGCACCATGTGCCACTTTGGAGAGCTCTGTGGTGGAGTTTCAACTCTCTAGATAAGATGGAATAGCTGAACCATTGTGCCTCCATAGATTTTCACAACCCTGAAAGTAACAAGAGTTTGGGAGGATGAAGAGGGCTATTTCCCACCCACCCTGAGAGTCCTAAAGTTCAAAGCCACAGCTGGTGTTTCAGTGGAGCCAAGGCATCTGGAGCAGCCCAGTTACTGGAGAGGTAACCATTGCAGGTACCCTTCCTGTTGCTACTCTCTAAAGCATTCATCTAGGTGGCCCTTGCCATTCCCTGTGAATCTTCTCCTCAAGTCCCTCTACCCTTTTGTTGGCCTGCTTTGAACTTCTTGTGCGTTAATCTCTTTTACAAAGTAAGTTGTCTAAGCATAGGATAGGAAGTGCTCCAGGTGTACTCTGACCCACGCTGTGTGAGGATTGTTGAACTATCTGGTTTCTGCGTATTTCAGAACTGCAGTGATAGCTAAGTTCTTACTTTACTTGATTTCTTCTGTTTTTCTAATAACTTTCTAAATTATTTCTCTTCATTTACATAATATCTATGCTTTACTTTTCTTCATTATTCTATTTGATATCAAGTCATAGATACGCCAAAGACACGTTGTCTTCTTTCCTAAGGCTATCTTCTAGAAGAGCATGTAGCCAGATTCTGAGAGATTCTCTGGAATTTCTTCTAAAATTCACCATCGACTGATAGGGTTTCCTTTTCTAGTTTTACCTCTCAAGCTTACCACTGACTTACATTCTTTCTTTCATTTCATTGCAACCAAGATTTCTAATTGTGTTCTAAAAATCAAACTGAACTCTTGTCTTTCCTCAGGAGAGAAGGGTATCCCCCAGTAGACAGGAGTCTAGGGAATGTTGGGAGCACTTCTCTGAAGCAACCCAACCATATGCAATTGTGTTTCTCTTCAGGGCATTGCCCAAGTAAAATGTACATGGGTTATGATCTGTTGTAGAAATCAATTACAATGAATCTCAGATATCAAATTAATCAGCTCCTTAATCTACACTGTAATCAAAATAGTACAGTTGACTCTTGAACAACACAGGGGTTGGGGCACTGACTTTCTGCACAGTCAAAAATCTGCATATAACATGACACCCCCAAAACCTAATTGTTAATAGCCTACTGTTGACTAGAATGCTTACTGATAACATAACAGACTAACATATTTTGGATGTTATGTGTATTGTATACTGTGTTACAATAATGTAAGTTTGAAAAAAGAAAATGTTACTAAGAAAATCGTAAGGAAGAGAATTTTTTTTTTTTTTTTTTAAAGACGGAGTTTTGCTCTAGTTGCCCGGGCTCAAGCGATTCTCGTGCCTCAGCCTCCCAAGTAGCTGCGACTACAGGCATCTGCCACCATGCCCAGCTAATTTTTGTTTTTTTAGTAGAGATGGAGTTTCACCATGTTGGTCAGCTGATCTTGAACTCCTGACCTCAGGTGATCCACCTGCCTCAGCCTCCCAAAGTGCTGGGATTACAGGCATGAGCCACCACGCCCAGCCTGAGAAAATGTATTTACTCTTCATTAAGTGAAAATGGATCATCATAAAGGTCTTCATCTTCCTTGTCTTCACCTTACTAGGTTAAGGGGGAAACAAGCGGTTTTCTTGCTCTTTCAGGGGTGGCAGAAGCAGAAGACAATCTGTGCAGTTCAAACTCGTGTTGTTCAAGGGTCAACTGTAATGTCAAGTGTATCTCGTCCTCAAAGCAGATAACCCAAAGAAGAGTCTTTTAACATGAGAGCCTATCCCCCCCCACTATACAGGGTGGGTCACCAGCTGCTCCATAATAGCAACATTAACCAGCAAGTTAGGACAAGAGAATAAAACCACTATATCCAATTGAAGCTTCAAGGAAACGCAAGGTAATAATGATGATTATATTCACATGTGGATAAAGAGCATGAATTACATCCATTGTCTCCAAAGTTTTTTGTGAGAGCATTTTTGTGCTAAGTTATATGTTGTCTTCTACATTAGGCCATGTATGGAGATAAAAAAGCCATATAACACCCCCCCCCGCCCCAGGTTTTGAAGGCAGGTATTCCCCTTTGAGAGAGTTGTTTTAGTCATAATAGTTTTGGAATGAGTGTGTAACTGTCTTACATATTGACTAGATTTATATGTCTTAGTTGTAGGGACTGCCATTTATTTCCCTTCCATATGTAGTCAAAGGCCAATAGGCACTTAATAAATAAGAAGTAAAAATTACTATCTTCCTAAGCTTTTCCAACATTATTTGATAAGTTCATTTTTTGGTCATAAACTAGCTGGCTTCCCATTATTATCTCATGATTAATACTAAGTATATATTTGTGTGAAAAACATTTTCATGGTTCTTAAACAGATGCCATTTAGTCTCTTGGGATTCACCGCGATAAAGAGGTATTTTCTTAGCTCTCCCTACTTTATTTACTATTATTTTTGAAGTTTCCTGCTCTGTCCTGTCCTTAAGGTGATATTCTTTTACAAATTGTGCATATCCTTTGGGGGGAGAATATACTTTCCTCCCTCCTCTGATCACTGCCCCATAATAATTAGTCCATTCTTCCAGATCCTCTCTCTTATGGGCTGCTTGCTCTATTATATGGTGTAGATTTCTGTTTCATCTTGGGGGTCATTTCTCTAACCCCATCCTTTAGCTATCAGCTGCAAAGACTCTTGCATACACCTCCTAAACTGCTTTGAAAGGAGTCTGGTTCTGCTGGCCCCAGTACTGACCTTGACCCTCTCCCCCAGTCCTGAGTAGTCCTGGAAACTCAGTGTCCTCAGCACCTAATTCATGCTGACCCTCTGACTTTCTTGCTTGGCCTCTGGAGAGAGACAGCACATTCTGAACACTCCTCCTTTTGTGTCGGCATCTCTGTGAGGTGCTTTGGAAGGACTCCAGCCAGGCATGGAATGGCTCTTTGATAATATCTGACGGGTGGGTAAGAATTTCAGGCACCTGGCCAAGATACACATTGCCTGTAATCGTTAACTCAGCCTGTAAACAGTTCAAACGGCACTGAGAGGCCGTCAGTTATTACATTAGAAGAAGTCTTTCATCTGTCTTGCTCAGAAGCCAGGGTGTCCAGCATTGGCCCCCCACTGTAGTGACTGGAGCCACAGTACTCTGTGCACAGCCACCAAAGCCCAAAACATGCAGGGACACACCATGGAACCTGCTCCGAATGACTGACTTTCAAACTTTCGGCATTAGAGCAATAACTAAATCATTAATTTCCTTTTGTTCTGCACCTGGCTGATGCTGGAAGGAAAGAAGTGTATTGGGTGGTGGGGAATGGGAGTGGCAGTGGAGAGGTGGGATACCTGACCAGGAATAAATAGTAGCAAAGGAATTATCTTCTGGAATTGGAAATTTAATTTTTCAGCTCAATTTTCCAGCACACACTCATGTCTGAAACCTCACCCCTCACCCTTTTTATTTGTCCCTCTGCTTCACATTGATCTTTCTAAGCTTGGTCCCCAGTGTACTCCATATCTCCAGCTGGCTTCACAATTACTCAATATTACTAAACCCTCGTGCAAGGCACAATGCTGGGCCCTGGAGAGGGCCTGAAGGAGCATAAGGTAACAAACATTCCTGCCCTCAAGGTGCTTATTAATGGAGCCCTTCAGATACTCTAGATACATACTAGAGAACTCTACCTTGAGAGTTTATAATACATGCTAAATAAGGTATGCAGTGAGTTTCTACATGAGTTTACACTGAGAACAGCAGTGTGAACAGCAGTGATCAGGGGAAACTCCATTCCATGGAAAACAAAAAGTTTCAGTCTTTCATTTAAAATTTGCTTCTTTTATGTTTCTCACCCATTTTCTTTTGCCTTTTTCATTAAGTTGCTACTTTGGCTATACAATATTGAGTATTCTGGGCACTTAGTAAATGGGATCATTAAGCCTTTTTTAGAATTAGCTGAGGAGCTACAAGTTGAGTATTCTGGTATCAAAGGATGGTGCAGGAGAACCAAGTGCAACTTATTGTAATCATCTTAATTTCAGAAGACCCTTTTCTGATTACTATTTCTAAAGATGTTCAGATAGTTTTAAGGCCACTGTTGATAAAATAGTTTAGATTAGGCCACAGGTTTTAAATTGCAGGTAAAATAAAATCCTACACTCACCAGTGTTCAAAGTGAGCATCAAAGTTCCAGGTTTTACCCTTTATACCAGAATCCCAAGTGTAAAGCAGCTAGACTCTTTTCCTCTACAAAACAATATCTGAACATTTGCCTCACTTTCTTCAACTAAAGAAAAATGATAGGGCCATGAGACATTCTTCTGGAAATTTTTTTAAAAAAGGGATCTGCCTTATATAACTTGACTGGGGCCCTTTTAGAAAGCTCTGATCTCATGCCTTCTGTTTTCTTTGTTTTGTATTCCATTTTGCTCAGCTTCTGGGGCACGCTTTGATTCCCTTTACATATTTTGGATTTGGGGTTTGTCTCATTCCCAACATCCATGTTTTCTTTGCTGATTCTGAATGTAGCTTTGGAGGAGCATGGATGAAATAAGAGTGCAGAGCTTGAGGACATGCCACCCTGTAGCCCATGATGTGTTCTGCTGATTTACCAACTACAGAGATAATCAGTGTGTCCTTTCTTTCATCTAAGACGAGTCATACTTTCTTCCATGGAAAAAGCAGTAGTTTAATCTTAAAAAGAAATTAGGTCCTTTAGAAGAATTGAAGCACTAAAGCAAACTAAATTAAGTTTTGTTACCATTGTGCCCAGCATGGTTATTTGTTCATGGTAGATAGGAGGGTAATTATTTGAAAGCATGTGTTAGGTCATATTTATGCAGTAGAATTGTAGAAATACCAAATTTATAAGATGAAAGAAAGCTTTGAAGCTTCTGCAGATGTTTCGGATCCACTCAATTCAATGTCCTGGTTAATACTGAAATTATGCAAATTTAATATGATGGGGAAATAATGGAGGAAGCCCCTGTTCTTCTACCTGAACGTAGAGTCTACCTTTTGGGAAATGACCAGTTTTGCATATTGGCCTCCCACTCTGGTGGTTTTCAGTCTACAGGTAGATAGTAAGGAAACTGCCTAGAATTGTTTTGGTCCCTCTTGATCAATGGTTAGCAAATTTTAGCTTATATCAGAGTCAGTTTTAGAAAGCTTGTCACTCAAACTCCAATTCCCATTTCAAACTGCCTTTAAGATTTAAATGTTCATCTCTCATTCAGTGTATCAAGACTGACTTAAATTTTCCCTACTCAAAACTAACTTCTTTTTCCAATTTTCCCATTTTGTTAATGCAACATCTTTTTCCCCCCAATTCTCCAGGTTTAGAACTTTTAACTCCTCCATTTCCTTCATCCTTGTACTACCATCTGTCAAGTACTTTCAACACTTCCTTCATGATTTCTGTGATTCATTCCTTCTCCTTTTAACTATTACTACCAGAGTTCAAGTTCTCATCATGCCAGTACTAGATTACTGGAACACTTCTCTGCTTGATTTTCCTACCACTAGTTTTCTCTTCATGGCACTGTTTTACTCTGCTACTAAATTGTTCTGCTTACAGTACTGTTTTGATCATGAGATCTCCTTAAGAACTTAGGAGGATTCCTTTTTGCATACGAGAGCAAGTGCTGACTCTCATCTTGGCACACAGTAGCCTTTTTAATTTGATCCTACCTCAGCTATCCAAACTATCTTTGCAGATCTATTTTTTTCAGTCAGACAAGTCTTCCTGTATGTTGAAGACTTGAGAGAAACTCCTCAAGAACCTTACTTTTTCCTCTCACCTGGCTCCTGGTTTCTTCTCAAGTAAGCTCATTTCAAAAAAATCCATTTGATAGATGCCAATGGACTAGATCCTGTGGTTATTTTTCTCTTATCCAAATTCTGTCCTCTTTAAGGGAGAGCTTAAGATCCATCTCCTTGACAAATCCTGTAGGACTTATTTGGCTGTACCACACAATGTGGCCCTTGATACGATGTCATTTTGTACCACCATTTACTTTGTGTATATGTTATCTCCCTAGTAAGACTAGACCTCCTGGGTTGGACCTAACAGTTTTGGGAAGAACATAGGTGCTCATCAAATACTTGCCAAGTAAGAGGCCATATTTCATATCCATTCTGATGTACCTATGAGGGAAATCTCTGTGCATCTCCATCTAGCACTTTACTCAGTGATCATAAGAAGTGAGTCTCTGTTTCTTGACAATGATCACTTGGGAGCCATTGAACTGCCCTGTCACAAAGGGTTTGGGGGAAACTGTTGTGGCTGTCATTTTAGCGAGAAAGATGGCTCCAGAAACAGGTCTGATAATGCCCAGACAAGGAATCAACTTAGTGACAGACAGCAACTCTAGTAGTTAGGTATTTATTTGGCTGGGAAAGGGGCTTAGCCTCTGAAGTATTTCCGACAGGTGTCGGCTTAGCAATTATATATGCTGCTACTTTCTGAGTTAAGCCTGCCTAAAAACAAAAGTATGATCTGATGACTGGGTGGTTACTCTTGTACCCCTAAGAACTCATTTATAGGCATCTGCACAGAGGTACCCACCCGAACAAACATTAAGAAAAAGCAAAGGAAAGTGCCTGAAGCATAGTCACTGTGTCAACAGAAGTATCAGATAAGGTGGTTTTTATGGAGGGGGTGTGTATGGTGGGGGAAGAGTTGATGCACCTGTGGTTGGTGATTAAGAAACTTGGTGCCACATTATATGGTACTATGAAGCCACCTTATGTCCCAGCCACCCCATGGTGGCTGATGTCATATAATTACCCATTTGCTAACCAGGCCAAGAGGAAATGTATTGGATGAAAGCCAGAGTAAGATAGTGATATCTTAGCTGAGCCATTCAGAACTATTCAGAACTTTTTGCATCTCCTTTTGTTTCTAGTGAGACCATTGTAATTGTTAATCTAATAGTAGCTGATTTTTATAGGTGTCTTGCACTTTTTTTTTTGTTTTGTTTTGTTTATTTGTTTTTTAGAAACAGACTCTTGCTCTGTCACCCAGGCTGGAGTGCAGTGGTGCATGATCTTGGCTCACTGCAACCTCCACCTCCCAGGTTCGAGAGATTCTCCTGATCTCCTGCCTCAGCCTCCCGAGTACTTGGGATTACAGGTGCCCGCCATCATGCCCGGCTAATTTTTGTATTTTTAGTAGAGATGGGGTTTCACCATGTTGGCCAGGCTGGTCTGGAACTCCTGACCTCAAGTGATCTGTCTGCCTTGGCCTCCCAAAATGCTGGGATTATAGGCGTGAGCCACCACGCCCAGCCAGGTGTCATGCACTTTGATGTACCCATTCCTAAGACAACTATGTTTCCATGTAAATGTATTCAGATGAGTTCCCATGGCTCATGCAAGCTGCCAAATTATCTCCTCAAGCAGGAACAGGGTACCGACAATTCCTTTTGGCTGAACTAGGACTGGAGTTAACACCAGACTGACTCAGTTTCTCTGTTAACATTGTTTGAAATTCTGATATCCCTCCAGAGGTTGTTTCTAAAGAGTGCTTAGTGTGAAGTAAGAACCACAAAGAAATGGAGCAAAATGGACCTGAGAGACCAAAAACTCTCATTTTCAATATTAATTTAGCACACATTTATTGATTGCCTTTTATGTTAGAGCATTGTGCTATGTGGGATTATAAAGAAACCCCTGCCCTCAATTTAGTAAGTAAGGGTATAGGCCAGGCATGGTGGCTCACACCTGTAATCTCAGCACTTTGGGAGGGCAAGGCAGGAGAGATCACTTGAGGCCGGAAGTTTGAGACCAGTCTGGTCAACATAACAAGAGTCCACCTCTATTTATTAAAAAAAAAGAAAATATGAAGCAGAGGGTGAAAATTACCATACATAGATACAAACAAGATGTTTGGGGCATTTCAGATGAAGAGGAAGAGATTGTTCATGGAAGAGGTAAACATATGAACTTGCCCTTGAAGGACATATAGGATTTTAATAAGTCACAGAACAGGAATAATAGGCATTCCAAAAGAATGTGAGAGAATAGTAATTCAGTTTGATTTCACAAGTAGTATGGTGCATTGAGGAGGGGGGTGGGGATGAAACTGAAAAGGTAGAGGAGAAGGGAAGGAGCACACACTTTTGAGTGATTACTACGTGCAGGAAGTGCTGGCACTTTAAATATGTTTTATCTCTGAAATGATCTTCTTGAATGGTGTTTTTTGTTGTTGTTGTGTTTTTTGTTTTTTTTTTTTAGAGACAGAGTCTTGCACAGGCTGGAGTGCAGTGGCACAGTCGTAGCTCACTGCAGCCTTGACCTCCTAGGCTCAGGCAATCCTGCAGCCTCAACCTCCTGAGTAGCTGGGACTACAGGCATGTGCCAGCATGCCCAGCTAATATTTTTAAAAATTTGTTGTAGAGATGGGGTCTTGCTATGTTTCCCAGGTTAGTCTTGAATTTCTGGCCTCAAGCAATTCACCCATTTTGGCCTCCCAAAGTTCTCGGATTACAAGCATGAGCCACCATGCCCAGCCTCCATTTTTAAAAGGAGACTTAGACAGGTTAGGTTACCCACAGCTTGGAAGTGATAGAGTTGAAAGGTAAAACCGACTTGAAATTTAATACCAAGTTGTCTGACTGCAGAGTCACTACAGAGCACTGAAGCCTTGATTTGATAGGCTATGGAGTTTGAATTTAATTCAGAAGACAGTGGACAGCCATTGATAGTATTTGAACAAGGCAATGATAGGATCAGTGCTGTGTTTAGGAAGATTGTTCTTGAAATGATAGAGAGCTTTAGAATGGTGAGTGACTAAAGACTAGTTAGAAGTCTGTTGTAATGGTTCTGACTCCGGAGACATAGAAAAGGTAGGTCTCCAAAGACACCAGTCTCACTAGGAGGAGGAATCATAATGACTATGGGGTGCTCAGCCCAAGTCTCTAGGAAAATGGTGGTGTCGCTAACTGAAACAGGTAAGTTAAGAGAGGTTACTGGCTTCGGGAGGAGTGCAGGGAGAATGTGATATTTAGGTTTGGTATATTCAAGTTTGAGGTATCAATATGACTACAGAGAAATAATGTCTAACAAGCATTTTGAAGTACAGAAGATTTGACTCCAGAAACCAATTTGGGAATCATAATTAAAGATACTGGAGTGAATAAAAACCTCAGAAGAGAGATAATAGAGATCAGAGAATACATCTTTAGGAAACATACTTTAATGGAGGGAGAAGAAGAGGAAGAGCAACGAATGAGGACAGTCAGAGAAGTGGAAGAACTAGAATAGTATTACATCACGAGCAACACGTGAAGAGTCAAAAACCCGTAGTCACTGGGTCAGAGGTCATTTAGGGCTATTTGTCTTGCTGTAGCCTCCATCCCTTTCTTAGGAAACAACTGACACCATTACGTTCAAACACACTCATTTTTTTATTTCAACTCTGTTAGGGAGGAAATTCAGAAATCAGGAAAACTGTTTTCCTGTTAAAGATGTGTTTGGTGGTCACATTTTTCACTTAAGCTAGTGAGAGCTGTCAGTTTTACTGCCAGCAAAATAAAGTGCCATTCTGAAGTATTTCACTATGTCATTGGAGGTTTAGTTCCCAAGAAAGCTCTTGTAGTGTCTGTGCTTCTGCCCTTTTACTCTGAGCTGCTTCCTGTGATTTGTCAAGTCTCCCTTCATTAGATTTAGTACCTGAAGTTGATGCCCAGAACTCTGGTCCCAAGCCCAGTATGCATTGCATTGTCTCTTCGAGACTTAGTTACCTAATTTGTAAAATGGGTGGTACTAATAAAGGGAGAATAAAATAGCTAATGAAGGATTATAAAGCACTTTGCTAATATAAAATGCAACATCAAAGCTGAATAATAATCTTAATTTAGGGTGAAAGGTTCCATTAGCAGAGTAAAAATAAAAAGGACAAAGGGTAGTGTTGCTTTGTACCTTGATAACAGTGCATAAATCAAAAGTGCTGCTATTGATCTTCATTGCCCTGTGAACTCTCAACCCAGGAATTTGGCTCCCCTCCCTAACTATCTAAGTACTTCCCTTGCCCACTCAGTCTTTTCATGGTACCTCCCTGAATCTCCTGACAAATACAAACAGGAAATTCTCTTCAGCAAAGCCAGCTTCCTAACTGTGAAGATTCCTCTTCCATTTATCAGCACTTTGATTATCTTTCTGTGTCTCTTATTATTTGTGCATAGCAAGAAAAAGAGGTTTGAACAATTAAGAAGTAACAAAGAGCTCATAGTTCACAAAAAGCAAGTCAAGGGATGTCTGGAATATTTGAACATACAACTGCCTTTGGCATGAGGTGACCTACATACATTCTCAGGGTCAGAGTAGGCTGGAGAGCTGATCAAGCTACCAGGAAGCTGAAGCAAAGGCAGGATGGTGGGATCAAATGTTTCTTCAACTGAAGTCTTTAAAACTTGGGCTTTAGCGAGGCACAGTAGCTCACACCTCAAATCCCAGCACTTTGGGAGGCTGAGGCGGGTGGATCACTTGAGGTCAGGAGTTCAAGACCAGCCTGACCAACATGGTGAAACCCCATCTCTACTAAAAATACAAAAATTAGCTGGGCATCGTGGTGCATGCCTGTATACCCATCACCCAGCTACTAAGGAGGCTGCGGCTGTAGAATCGCTTGAATGTGGGAGGCAGAGGTTGCAGTGAGCTGAGATCATGCCATTGCACTCCAGCCTGGGCAACAAGAGTGAAACTCCATCTCAAAACAAAAAAACAAAAAAACTTGGGCTTCAGCTGTGTGCAGTGGCTCAGGCCTGTGGTCCTAGCCCTTTGGGAAGCTTAGTCAGGAGGATCGCTTGAGGCCAGAATTCGGAGACCAGCCTGAGCAAGATAGGGAGACCCTGTCTCTACCAAAAACAGAAATTAAAAAAATTAGCCAGGATTGGTGGCGTGCTCCTGTAGTCTCAGCCACTCATGGGGCTGAGATGTGATCCTCCTAGGTTTGGGGCTGGGAGGTCGAGGCTGCAGCAAGTCATGATTATACCACCGCACTCCAGCATGGGTGACAGAGTGAGATCCTGTCTCAAAAACAAAGAAAAACAAACAAAAAACTTGGGCTTCAGATATATCCGCTTTTCAAGGAATAAAGGACAGAAAACAAAATGTAATTCATCTCTCATCCCACCAAAGGTAAGAAAAACCCACTCAGGAAAAATATGGAATATTATTGGGAGTGAACTGACTCTAAGTTTTCCCAGAGCTTTTCTGAGCAGATCTCTGGGCCGAGTCCTCATAAAATTTTGGTAGGGACTGAAGTTCACTGCAGACAGCTGACACTATGGCCTGAAGCCAGTGGGGAACAAGAGTTTCTTTCTGTCAATACTGCAGGGATTTTTTTAAAAATTGTTTGTAATAGTCTCTAAATGGCTTCTCTCAAAAAATAGCTTCTCATTAAATCTGGGAGAGAGACTGAAGGGCCCAAAATGACAAGAGTACTTCCAAAGCAATACAGCAAGAGCAAAGTCGTCCACCCATTCATTCCACATTCCCCCCATCTTTATGTGCTGTGCTCTGTGTATTCCCATGCCCTGTATGTTGTCTGACGAATGGCCTTAAGACCCTGTGCATTGAGCATGTGTATACACTGCTGTAGTCTACAGTCAGGTGTTACTTGCCTGAGAACAGAATTCATTTCCTCTGGAGTGGGAGGCTGTTGCTTTCTTCCCCATTCAGGGTTATGCATAACTCAGCAGCACATTGATACTGAGAGGAGACAATAAAAGAGTAACAGGCTGCGTTATTCAACAGGAGATTCTCTGGAAAGAAGTGAGTTTTTTTCAGGGTTGTGGAGGAGATCTGGGCATGATAGTGAAAAGGAAAGAAGAGAACTCTGCCTTGTGATGAGGTGAAGATATGCTAAAGCTGACTTTGAAACTGAAACTTACAGGGAGTATACAGAAAGTTTCTGAAGAGAAAGCGGAACTCTGAAAATAATCATATCCTGATAAAATGACAAGGCAACCACCAGATTTATTTTACCTCACATAATCAGATGATTCAACATGCATTTTTCTTAGCATCTACTGTGTACGTGGCATTATGTAAGTGATGAATAAGACCTAGTCCCTGACCTCAAGGAGCTCAGATTCTACTTTGCAGGGATGAGGAAAGAACTAATGTTTTATTGAGCTAAGAACCAGGCATTCTGCTGGAGGAAATAGGTAAGAGGGTGGGTCACAACAGAGTACTGACCCACAGTAAGAGGTAAGTGTCATTTAAGAATTTTGAATAGATGGCTTTGGGTGAACATATGAGGGAAAGTGTTTAATATTGGGGACTGAGGGCTGGTCAAAGGATTAGAGAAGGGCCCAATTTGGACTGGGATGGGGAGTCAAGGGTAAAAAGAAGTGGAGAGCTATAGGATTGGAGTTCTCAGAGTCTTTGGCTCACAGAGGATAGAAGAGGTACCATTTTTTTTTCTCTATAGAACGAAGAAAATAGGGAAATGTCCATGGGCAGAGAAAAAATAAAGGAATTTGGCAGAGAACCAAACTATCTTCCCATCATACATTTTCTGTAAAAGACTTCTTAGGAGCTAAGACAGTGTTTTTCTGCTTTCATTCTCTTTAATGCCTAGAATTCTGCCATAAAAGGCTATTTATGTATCTTACTTTTTAGTTCCTAGGAGTGCAAGAGATGCTACTATTAGGAATTTCTAAAATATTCAGAGGATGGAAATACCAGCTGGCACCAATGCCGAGATATCCAGGCACCATCCATAGCGACCCAGTGAAATGCTGAGCCCCAAATGGCAATCCCTCCCAGGCTCTCCCAGAGCCATCTCACTGTTTCTTTTATCCCCTGCCTGGAAGGCTATACTGTGGGTGGGAATAAAAATCCACTCTCCTGTTGCATCTAGGCAGCTGCCAGCTGTCTGTTTGCCTTGTTCTTTGCTGGCAAATCATTAAACAGTCCCCCCCAAAGCAGGCCTCTTCCCTAGGGCCACTCCATGGACAGAGATTCAGAGCTGTGGTCAAAGGGCTGTCAGCAGTCAGGCCAGAGCCCTTGGGCTGTCTCCAACACAAGCCCTTCCTGGCTGCTGCCTCTTCTGAACAGAAGCCTCCTTGGCCTAATGTCAACCCCCCAGTGGCTTCTGAGGAGAAACTCTGGGCATCTGAGTTGGCTGGTGGTTTGAATAATTTTATCCTTTTCCTCCCGAAGTAGTTTCTCAGTGCAACTACCCCTGTGATGTCTTTATTGTTTCTTTATTGAAGCCCAGGCCCATCCTCCACATTTTTTCTGCTTTGCAGTATAAATACAATATTGTGTGTTACTACCCAGGAGCTGGGGACTGGGACCAGCCGAGCAAACTTCATCGTTTCATCCCATCCCCCACCTACATTGTGCCAATGCAAATCTGAGTGTAGAATATTTCATTGAGCCAGTCCACTTGGAGATAGCATCTGCCCTCAAAGGGCTTATAAGCTCCAGGGCTTGCCAGTTGTGGAAGACAGTAGTATGGAGCAAAGTTTGCAGGACACCTTAAAATCCCTACAGCCTCTGAGCAGGAGACTAAACCTGAAAGACCTGGAATATGTGTGAAGTAACCATGTTAATGAAGCTATTTCCCACTCTTGCATTGAAATCACCAGACTTAGCAATGCTCAAGTAGCTCTGCTGGTAGTCCAGGTGGGCCTCAGGCATATTTAAACAAATGATCTGGTTTCCTTAAGTTTCATTTCTTTGGTGTTTTTCACAGGGACTGTCTGGCTTTAGTCTTTGGCCTTTTGAGCATTGAAATCTTAACCTAAATAATTACTAAAAAATAAACACTATCTGTTTCTAGTAGGTTTTAAGATTCCTACCATCTCTGGCATGAATTTGGCTGGAACAGGAACAGCAAAATCATAAAGCAGACTGTGTCAAGGCTGTTTGCAAGTAGCACATTGGGTTAGGTGTGAGAGCTCAGATAACCACTTCGTTGTGGTAAGAGCAAAGGCCATCCGTCAGAAGCGCACTAGACAAAGCCTCCACAGACCCTTCTCCTGGACATGTGAAAATTAGGTATTACTCCTAGCAATACTTGCCATCTGTGTCAAGACCTCAGCCTTTCTGCAGAGGACTTCTTTGGATAAGACCTAGCTAAACAAGGGGCCTCAGTGGTACTCCCTATAAGATGGAGGTCAGTGAGAGTGGCAAGATCTTTCCTGGGACAGTGGTCAGAACTCAGCTGACTTGCCAGGACTAATTAGATATGATTTTTGAATGGTTGAGCCCTGAGTTCCTCACCTAGTGGAGAAAAGGAATCCAGAACACATGACTGGGTTACCTTTTGAGGTCTTGATCTTCATAGGCCTCAGAACTTGGTCTTCTATTTCATGGCCTTGCTTCTAAAGATCCCTGATGTAACCAAAATGATCTTTGATGGGCTCCCCTCTTCTTTGCTCCTAACTTCATGAGTAGCTTCCTAGTGCCTTTGTAGCTGGAGGTCATTCTGACTGAGTGGGGACAAACCCTGTTTCTGTGTGAGAATATAATGATATAAAAACTCTACTTCTTGGGTGGCTGGGATTTTTTTGCCTTCTCTCTGTCTGATTACCACCCAAAAAGCTTTCTTCTCAGCCGGGTGCAGTGGTTCATGCCTGTAATCCCAGCACTTTGGGAGGCTGAGGTGGGCGGATCATGAAGTCAGGAGTTTGAGACCAGCTTGGCCAACATGTTGAAACCCTGTCTCTACTGAAAATACAAAAAAATAGCCGGGTATGGTGGCAGGTGCCTGTAATCCCAGCTACTCGGGAGGCTGAGGCAGAAGAATCACTTGAACCCAGAAGGCAGAGGTTGCAGTGAGCTGAGATCATGCCATTGCACTCTAGCCTGGATGACAGAGCGAAACTCTCTCAAAAATTAAAAAAAAAACAAAAAAAAACAAAAAAAACCTTTCTTCTCTGATATCACTTTATTTCAAAACCAGCTCAGATAATTAGTTCTTCTACTTACCTTCCTACACTTGCTTACGAGTGCACTTATGACCCGTGAATTGCCATACAAAGATGTCAGGCAGAGTGTGTGGTCAGGAAAATGGGGCCATTTTCGTGTAAAGAAGTCCAGTGGCATCATGGAGCACCAGCACAGTCTGAGATGAGGACAGATGAATTTAGAAATTGAAGAATGGCATCTGTAACACGGGGCGAGGGAGGGAGGAAAATGGCCATCTGGCTGAATGACCATTATTTGGGTCTGAGCTTCTCTGACCTCTAATTTCAGGACACACCTTTTTCATCCTAAAGCAACAGGGACTTTTCATTGGGAAAGCATCTCTGAGCAGCGTCTGGGTCTGGCTGCCTTTGTTGTGTCTAGGAGAGGAGATGAGATAAACCTGGAGGAGAGGAAGGAAGCCGAGGCTGGTAGGCAGAGCACACAGAGCAAACAGATCCTGCTTCTGTCTTGTTAAGAATGATTCGAGTTTGAAAATTCTATAAATGGGGACTCTGAAGCCTTCCACTGTGATCCCAGGCATTTGTTACAGTACTCACCTAATGTTTGTCATGCACAGAACACCATCCCAGGGTGCATACCTGGAGGCATTGTGACCAAGTAGACGAGGGACCGGGGGACCTCAACCTCCTTTAACTAGGTGTAAACTAGCTTAACTAACTTTAACTAGGTGGGCAATCTGTAACTTGAGTCTTGCTTTCTTCACCTGTGAAAGGCAAATTTTGGAAGTCCATTATGGGTGTGAACCAGGCTCAACTGTTAGCAATTCACATCTCTTTTATAAACTACATGGCAACTGGATTCAAATCAAGTTTTATTCTTTCTTTGACCAAACACTAAGGGCCTATGATATGCAGAGCCCCAAACTGGAGTTTCAGTGAGCTCAGTTTCCCCCTCAGATTTTGCACCCTGCTTCCTGTTAGATTCCGGAACAGCATTTCCGTTCTGTCTTGTCAGATTTCTTGCTCACCAGCACCCCTGTACCCTGAGGGAGGTTTCCTGAATCAAGTGAGAAATCATGGAGGCCTCTTCATCCCCTGCTAGTGTCCACTCCCATCAGATGGCCCAAGGTTATGCTTCTTTCTCCCCACCAACATTATTTTGTTTTGTAGCTTAAAAAATTACACGATGAAGCAGAAATACACCTTGCTGGTAGAATAGTTTTTAAAAAGTAGACAGCACACCTGTAATCCCAGCACTTTGGGAGACTGAGGGGGTGGATTGCTTGAGCTCAGGAGTTCAAGGCCATGGGCAATATGGTGAAACCTTGTCTCTTAGCCAGGCTGGTGAGGCACGCCTGTAGTCCCAGCACTTTGGGAGGCTGAGGCAGGAGGATTGCTTGAGCACGGGAGGTTGAGGCTGCAGTGAGCTGAGACTGTGCCACCACACTCCAGCTTGGGTGACAGAGCAAGACCGTGTCTCAAAAATAAAATAAACAGATAAACCCCCTCTTGACAATTCCCCAGCCTCCTACCTTGATTCATGGAAACTCAGTTATCCCAAAGAGATAGTGACAAGTTTATGTAAGATTTCAAAAGAGGTCTTGAGATTCCCAAATCTAAGCCTGAACGATCGCCATTAGGATCTAACCTGTAGATGTGAGCTTCACTCACTTTGGCAAGGTGACCAAGCTGGGCCTCAGTGGCAGGGCTATTCTGGTTCCAGGATCCGGAAGCAGCAACTTCAGGCCAATCTGTTTTTTTTTCCCACCCCACTATCTGCAGGAGCTTTACTTTATGATGCCGGTGTGTCCTCCTACTTGAGATAAAAGTTCAGGTAATGAAGGTTGTCCAGGAAAGGATGATTGTAAAGGAGGTTGTGCAGGAAAGGGTGATTGTAAAATCTGAAAAGAGGAAATGGGGAGAAGGATGCCTTTGATGCCTGGCCAATGTTCCTGTTTACAAAGGCAAAATTGTAGCAAGCAGTAAAGTTACCTGTCCAAGGCCTGGGTGAAGGTCTGTACGTGGAATCAGGGAATTAAGAGATGATTGCAGCAGAGGTTGGGGAAGGAGAGTGCCTGGGAAACAGGAGACAGTGAAGAAATGCTTGCAGAAGGACACACCCAAAGAGGAGGAGATGCCATGGATAAGGGAAGACCAGCATTAAGTTCCAGGCTCAGTTGAGCCCTGGAATGCCCTTTGTGAGGAGGTAATAAGATCACATGGCTTCCTTCATGAGAAGGAGGCAGACTGAGAACTGGAAGAGCTTGTTCAGTGGGGTTTGGAGGGCTGAGAACAGAAAGGAAGTGGCTGTGGGTAATGAGCTGCCCCAGACTGTACCTTGCAGAACACTAGCGTTTAGAGGCACTGTTGATTCCCAAAGGAGGAAGGGGTCGGAAAGGGCATTATTTCTTCCAGGAATAAGAAGGGACTTTATTATTACAGATGCAGTAATAAAAACAGCTGCCATTAAGTGAGCACTTACTGTCAGGCTCTGTGCTAGGCACTTATAACCATTATCTCCAGTCTTCACAGAAGCATTTTTGTTTCCATTCCAAAGATGAGCAATGTAAGGCTCAGAAAGGTTAAGTAACATGCCCAAGGTCACACAGGTAAAGGATGGGGTCAGAATTTGAACCCTAGGTCTGTCTTGGGAGGGAGGGGGGAAAATCAGAACAAATAAGGAGGACAGAGGGAGAATAGACTGAGGAATATGAAATACAACACACACCACCAAAGGATAGACAGTTCTCATGTCTTTACACAGGGGTATAAAATGTATATGCAAAGCCGAATTCTGAGTCACAATGACCTGACTCATGCTTGAAAGCAGGTGCCTCTTAATTTGCCCCTCATGGTAGCCTGTGGGACAGGGGCAGTCTAACTCCTGGCCTTTGAGAAAGTCAGACTACCAATCCTCAGCCTCATCAAGTTTCTATGCCCCCTCCACAATCACACCCTTTTCAAATCAGGCAAGCTCATTTCTCCTGACCTTCCCTTGGTGTCATTGAGGGGACAGGTGGCCTAGTATAGAAATCATGTTTACATCTTCATGATTAGGAGACCTTGGATTCCAAGGAGACAGATGTATTTGCATCTGTTTTCTCAAGAGCCCTCCTCCTGGCTGAAAATTCCCCCGAGCTTCCTGTGTTATGTCCAAGGAGTGCTGATGCTATGTTTCTAGGTACTGAACTGAGTTCTAGTTCAAAAGGTGACTTTTTGGTTTCAATTTGAGAATACTTGAAAAGCTCTCGTTGTAAAGAGTCAAACCATACAAAAGTATAATGAGTATGGTCGTCATGCCACAGTTATGATTGTACTAGAAAGATCATGTTACTTTATTTTTTTATCAAATCTAACACCAAGGTCCTGTCCCATTAGGTGCGTAGACATTTGTTTTCAGGGGCACTTCTCCTCACAGAGTAGCACAAAAGTCCCAGGGTTTTATGAAAACTAAGATATCTAAGGGACCCCTCTGACATGTGTCCATGCTGGCCAACACAGATACGTTCCTTGTCCAAGCACAGGCGTTCCCTTGAAATCCACTCAGGCACATCATCTCTCCAAGGGGCCAGCCTCCTGGGTCTAGTGCTCTGTCCTTCTCCAGGGACCCACCCCTTCTGGGGCACAGGCTGCAGCTTCTCACTACTCAGCACGGCTCCACATCCCTCACACTGGCTCCAGACCCCTCCTCTTTGCCCTCCCGGTTATGAGACTTTGACTCCTCCCCCTCACCCCATGCCCTTCTGCCTTCAGGACACTCACACTTCCACAGGGAGTTCAGTTTTTCTACGAAAGCCAGGAAGGGAAGTCTTTAAACAACATTTGCTTTTGGCAAATGCCTGAAGGTGAAGCCATCTTCTTGGAAGGGAAGGAGGGAAAAGACACAAAACAAAATATAAATAGCTGTCATTCTTTTTTATTCTTCTACAACAGCAAAAAACAACAAACAAAACCCTCAAATCTCATGTGTTATCCTGTGATGGAAGTATTCAAAGCAAAACACCAAAGTGCCTCTTTACTACCCCTCTCTAATTCCTCTCCCAGAGCAATCATTATCAGGATTTTGCTGTGTTCTGTCTTGTCTTCATAGTTAGCTATCATCAGTTATCTGGTTGTACACTTTCAATATTTAATCAACAAATATTGATTGAGTGCCCACAAAGTAACAGGCATTGAGGCTAGACTCAGTCATCATCTGGGGAAGGAGGGAAGTAGGCGGACAATTACAATACAGTGGGGTAAGTTAGGCTTAGGGAAATGCAGACAGAGCAGCGAGTGCCAAAGGTGTTTGGGGAAATGAAGCAAGTTATTATTTCTGGAGCATAGGTCGCAAGGCAGGAGGAGCTATGGGAAGGGAATGTTAAGCCATGAGGCAGGGCCCCAGATCAGGCAGAGCCTTTTAAGCTGTGTTGAAGAGTACAGACTTTGTTTCGGGAGCTATGAGGAGCCTTGTTTTAAGTAGAAGAGTTAACATGCTCAAGTTAGCATTTTAGACCACTTGGGCTGCAATGTAGAGAACTGAATGGGATGAAGTAACCCTAGGTAGTAGGTTATGTCAGTAAAGAGGGTTGGCAGTGATGGTGGCCTGTATTAGAATAGCGATAGTGAGAATGGAAGGAAGAATAAAATAAGACGAACATTTAGGAGGTGGAATTGTTAGAATTTGGCGATTGGATATTAGTGGTTGGAGTGGGGGGTGAAGGAGACGGAGGCTAGGAGGACGACATCTGGCTTGGGTAATAGATGGATGGTGCTTCCAATCCCTGAGACGGCAAACACTGGAGGAGCAGTTTGGGGGATAGGATAATTTCAGTCTTGGACATGCCAAGTCTGAGGTGTTCCATTTGAGACGATTAAGGTAGGAACTTCCAGGGGGCTGTTAGACATAAGGGTCTGGAGCTCAAAAGAAGACTAAACTGAAGATATGTAATCACTGACCTCTGTGTGGACACCATGGCCATGGGATTGGCTGCGGTCACCCCAGAGAAGGTATCAAGAGTGAAAAGAGAAGAAGGCCTAAGACAGAATCCCAGGGATCCCCACCAACATTTTAGGGGCTTGTATTTGGGCCCTTATGCTTTAGTAAGATAAATTTTCTTAGTATTGAGTTGGGGGGAAGGTCCTATGTTTTCAAAATAAAATGTAAATTGTTCCTAATTTTTTTAAACCTTATCCTACTGCTACTTTCCATTTTTTCCCTAATCTCCTCCACTTACTAGCTGGGTAATCTTGGGCATGTTAGTTAACCTTTTAGTGGCTCAGTTTCCTCATCTTTAAAATGGGGACAATAACAATTTCTACCTGATAGTGTTATGAGGATGAAAAGAGTTAATGTGCAAAAGTGCATAGAACCATCACTGGCCCACAGTATTTACCCAGTAAATATAAACTGTGCCGTCCTCATCCTGTCATTAGCATGGAGAAGGAGGGTTAATGCTGTGTTCATTTGAAGCTCCATGGCTCCGACGATGCAGTCAGACAGAGTTGAGTTCAAATCTTGTGTGACCTTGATTTCTCTCAGCCTCAAGCTTCTCTTCTTTAAGTGGCTATCATAACGGTAGTGGGGAGATGGAGATGGTTAATGGGTTAAAAAAAAAATAGTTACAATGAATGAAAAAGACCTAGTATTTGATAGTACAACAGGGAGACTATAGTCAGCAACAATTTTAAGTTTAAAAATAACTAAAAGAGTATAATTCAGTTCTTTGTAATACAAAGGATTAATGCTTGAGGGGACGGATACTCCATTGTCCATGCTGTGATTATGTATTGCATGCCTGTATCAAAACATCTCATGTATCCCATAAATATATACACCTACTCTGTGCTCATAAAAATATATATATTTTAAAAATGGCTATGATAACACCTACCTTATAGTGAAATAATGTCTAAAAGCCCTGTCACACAGGAGGCCTTTCCTGATGGTTAATTTCCTTCCATTCCTTCTTCACAGTTGTTAATTCAGAACCCGGCAAGTTTGGTAACTGACACCAGGTCTTTTTTTCCCTTCCACCTTGTCAGAGGTGTCCTACAATGCAGCATTGAGCTGTAGATGCTGGTTCCCTGTTAAAACTTGGGGAAGAGTGCTGGTTAAATATCTGCAGACACTCTGTAGGAACTTCTCCGTAGTGACTTTCCCCTCTCCCAGTGAGCAGCATCTCGGACTCATCAGGAGAAGGCTGGACCCTGGGGGGGGACGGTGGAGAAGCAAGCAGAGCAGAGCCTTCTGTGGCTGCGATTTGTCCTTCCTCAGACAAGGCCTCCACCTTCTGCTCTGGTGGAGCAGCTGCCTTCCACACCCCACCACACCAGACTCTCCTCCACAGTCTTCAGAGAAATTGGTCTCCAGTGCAAATCTGTGGTCCCTGCTCTGTGGTCTGACTCTTGCGGATCCTTCCAGCCTCCCTTCCATGCCAGCCTCCCTTTTGTGCCAGCCTCCAAGGCAGGATCCTGTCCTACCTTACCTTTCATGCCAGACCTTACCACCCACAATCTCCCTCAGTCTCGTGCCGGGCCTCTGTTCCTTGGCGCAGTGACTTCCTCTGCCAGGAATGTGCCTCCTCAACCCTGCTCCCTTTCGTTGGTCCCTGGGGTGAACCCATACCTAGTTAGCCTTCAAGGAAGCTCTCCAGTCACCTCTTGTGAAAAGTGCTCTGCTTCCCATACTTAGTGTCAGCCGTCCCTCCTTGTGCCCTCCTATAGGCCCTTGCATCGTAAAATCACACTACAATGTATTTGCATGCTTGTCGTTTGAGCTACTTTAAGGCAAGGAGCCTCTCTTACTCATCATTAACTCCTCACTGCACTGGACAGAGCCTGACACCAAGGGGGCCTTCCGTGTTGGCAGAACAAAGAAATGAATGGATGCATGGACAGACGGAGACACTAATGGAGCTTGTTGAGACAGGGGCTATAGCTGCACTGATGTGAGACACCTTCATCCTCATGCCCCAGCCTTCTTCTGGGGGCAGGGGCACATAATAACATTTCTCCCCACACTAAACCTTGCTCACTACCAGACTAGTAGGCCTTAAACTCTGGGAGCAAGAATGGAACTCCCTCCTATCTCAGCACCCTCTGCCCAGAGATTTTGATTCAAGGCAAGGGACTGCATATTTACTGAGAACCTACTATGTTCAAGGCACCGCAGTGATACAGTGAGAGGAAATAGCCTGAAAGTGCTTCCAGAAACTGTGCTTTTAAACCCGTCATTGACATTATCTTCATAAACATCTTTATAAATTCAAGATTCTCTCTGGATCCTCTGATGGTTCTTTCTGAAAGTCCTTCAGACTTCAACAGTAGTAGAGGGGGAAGTGTGGGCAGCTCTCCAATAAGACATCTCTTCCTTGCCAGGATACATGGGGTTTCTACTACATAGGAGTCCCTGGCCCATAGGATTATTCAGGGCCAAATAAATCATACTTTGTTCTCATCGCAGTCTGACATTTTATTTAAGGAAAATTAGATTCAAATGGGTGTACAAATCACCATGAATGAGAAGAGAGTTAGAGTAAGGTGGTCTCATCCCTTTGATGAGGAGACCCTCAGATTTATGTCGGCACATTCCCCTTTATTCATTGTTCTGCACCAGCTGGGCTCAGAGGCACAAGGTCTTGGACAGGACCTGCCATATCCTCAGAGCAGATGGGCTGAGCTGGCTCCACCTCCACAGCGTCATATCTGGGACCAGGGTGAGCTGTCAAGTCTTATGTTTTAGCCAAGCCTCATTGCAAGATAGTCTCACCTGGCACCATACTTGATCCCAGGATGGGCACAGGGCAGAAGCAAAAAAGGGGCTAGTGAGAAGCAAGGCAGCACCGAGTGAGAAGACCCGGCCTCCTGAGAAATGGGAATCTACAAGCCAACAGCTGCCCGGGGGCATCCCGAGGAGGCAGGAGGCACCAGCAGCACCCATCACTGCCCATGGGAATTCTGAAAGCACTGATACGGGCACACATGGATATTCTCTTAGCCTGGGGCTTGGGGAGCAGGTAGTTGGATCAGGAGGTAGAAAGGCTGGGGCCAGGAGAGGAGCCCTTTGCATCTGGCCAGTTTAGGTAGGTAGGGATTGTTGGATTTGAAGGTTGTTAGAGTTGCTTTGCAGCAAGCTCTTCATTTAGGTCACCTCTAGGACACCCTCTCCCTCCCATCTGCCTCCGCTCTCTGTGTCCTTGGCCCCAGCATCACTGAAATGACAAACAGTAGTCAACTAGCTTACTATGAGGCAATCCAATCATAAGGCCTACTCTTTTGTGGCACCAAGAGACCTGCCTGGTACCTCCCTAGAACAACATAGAGGTGCTTGGTTCTCACAGCTCACTCCTGCTGCCTAAAGCCTCCCTAACCCAAGTCTGTCTCTTCTGCAGTCCCACCCCCCTGTACCTGTGCAATGCCAGTGATGACGACAATCTGGAGCCTGGATTCATCAGCATCGTCAAGCTGGAGAGTCCCCGACGGGCCCCCCGCCCCTGCCTGTCACTGGCTAGCAAGGTAGGCTCACACTTTGCCCTACACACACCTGGAACTTCTCCCAGCTCTGGGCTGTGAGAAGACCCTGTGATCTCTTGTCCCCATGCTTCCTAGAGTGAGGTACTGGATTCACTCAAGTTTCCCTAACCCATGACTGGTCTGACAGAAGTGGAAGTTCACACCTCTGTTCTTTCTCCTCCAGCTAGCACCAGCAGGACTTTTTGACCTTTATCCCAGCATGTTTCCCATCCTATCTCCTTGCCATCACTTGGGAGTTCCTGAGTCCCTTCCCCTGCTCAGCATCAGAGCAAAGAAGGGGCCAACTGAAAGGATTGTTCCATCTTTTAGAAATATATACTGGGCCAGGCACGGTGGCTCACGCCTGTAATCCCAGCATTTTGGGAGGCCGACGCGGGTGGATCACAAGGTCAAGAGATCGAGATCATCCTGGCCAACATGGTGAAACCCCGTCTCTACTAAAAATACAAAAATTAGCTGGGTGTGGTGGTGCGTGCCTGTAGTCCCAGCTATTCAGGAGGCTGAGGCAGGAGAATCGCTTGAACCCAGAAGGCGGAGGTTGCAGTGAGCCAAGATTGCACCACTGCACTCCAGCCTGGGTGACAGAGTGAGACTCCATCTCAAAAAAAAAGGAAAAGAAAAAAAAAGAAATATACACTGAGCACTATGCAAGAACAGCAGAAATAGAAACCATTGCCCCACCCTGAGAAAGTTCACACTTTTCCCTTGAGGTTGCAAACTAGTGGCTTACAAGCTGTGTTTGGCTTGCAGACACGTTGTATTTAACCCTCACAGTGACTTTTCAATGTGTAAATTAATTGCCACATTTAAAAATTAAAAATGTTTATATAAAAACTCAGATTTTCAGTTTCTCTAGAAGAAAGCTGAAAAGCACATGGCTATAGGCCATGGTTGGTGGGAGCTGGGCTGGGGCTGCCCCCTTTCCACAGCTGTGGGCCTCTTTTTTGCTTTGCTCCACCCTGGCCTGCTACCTCGCAGGGCCTCTAGACCTTTGCCTGTGACTCCTGCTTTAACTAACAATAGCAGTTACTGTTTTCTGTGTGCTTACAATGTGCCACGTGGACATGAGACAGATTCTTTGTATGTGTTATTCACTTTTCAGGACAATCAGGAAAAGTAGGCATTATTATTCTCCATGTGACGTATGAGACAAGTGAAGATCAGAAAAATGAACTTGCTGGATGACACAATTAGGAAGGCGGGGGAGCTGAGCTTTGAATCCAGTACTGTCTGTTTCTTAAAACTAGGTTCAATCTCTCTGTGGCCTCCCTGCTAGCTGGAAATCTGAATGTATATGTGGAGTGTAGTTAGATTGTTTGTGGCACACACGGTATGCTCCCAAGGGTGGTAAGAGAGGAGAGTGACACTCCCGGCCTTTGTGCTAGCTTGCTGTCTCAGGGCCAGATCCCTTGTGGATCTCCTGGTCCTCTGGTCCTCCTGGGCGCAAGGAAACAGCCTGGGTTCTTTTTTTTTTTTTTTGGAGACAGAGTCTGGCTCTGTTGCCCAGACGGGAGTGCAGTGACATGATTTTGGCTTACTGAAACCTTCGCCTCCTGGGTTCAAGCAATTCTCCTGCCTCAGCCACCCAAGTAGCTGGGACTACAGGCACATGCTGCCACACCCAGCTAATTTTTTTTTATTTTAGCAGAGATGGGGTTTCACCATGTTGCCCAGGCTGGTATGGAACTCCTGAGCTCAGGCAATCCGCCCGCCTTGGCCTCCCAAAGTACTGGGATTACAGGCGTGAACCACTGCGCTTGGCCCAGCCTGAGTCTCTACCTCATCCTATGGCAGGCAGGGATGTGGGCAGGATTCTGAATGTGGGTGAAGATATTCACCTGGCCTGGCCATGCTGACGAGGAAGGGGACTCTAGAGTCAGTGGGAAGCAGGGGATCAGGACGCACTTGGAGGAGCAGGGGAGTGTGGCATCTCTGCAAGGTTGTGAGCCTTCGTGGCAGCAGAGTTGTTAGGCTGCAGCTGCCTGCCCTACTTCTGGATGTTTCATTTCCCTTGCTTTATAAAATATGGGCAAGTGTCATTCATTTATTCATTTGGTAAACAAGTTCCCAGTGCCTGTACTGCATTAGATGGCGAGTGAGTGTGTGTGTGTGCACGCACACATACATGTGAGAGAGAGAGAGAGATGGGGAAGAAGGGTTCAGAGAAGCTTTGCTGTGATTTTTTCCTCCTCCTCCTCCTTCTTCTCCTTCTCATTACCTATTATAAGAGGAATTTATGTTTATCCTAGATATTTTACAGAAAAGTGTAAGTAAGCTCATGGAAACATCTAGAATTCTGCCATACAGAGTTTCTGCTCCTCTTTTGTTTGTTAATGTATTTATCTTTAGAGATGAAGTCTCACTCTGTCACCTAGGCTGGAGTGCAGTGGCATGATCCTGGCTCACTGCAGCCTTGAACTCCTGGGCTCAAGTGATCCTCCTGCCCCAGCCTCCTGGGACTAGAGGTGTGCACCACTATGCCCAGGTAATTTTTTTTTCATATTTATTTTTTAGAGATGGAGTCTTGCTTTGTTGCCCAGGCTAGTCTTGAACTCCTGGGCTCAAGCGATCCTCTTGCCTCAGCCTCCCAGTGCATTGAGATTACAGGCATGAACCACCATGCCCAGCCAGATGTTCTTTTAAAACAATATGATTTCACAGATCTGTGAACACTTGGCAAAGTGTAAGGATGCTTCCACATAGGAGGTTTTCTTCCTGCCTTCTGGAGGCCCATATCCCTGTAGGAGAGATGAAACATGTACATAGACACTGTGAAGCAAGGAACATATATATGGTCAGGGCCCTTTGAGGTACTTAACTTTGTTGGGCCTTTGTTTCCATCACCATAACATAGGACTTTTTTTCCTACCCCCATGATTATCATGAGGATGAAAATAATGTATGTCAAGCGATTCTCCTGCCTCAGCCTCCTGAGTAGCATGCCACCACACCCAGCTAATTTTTGTATTTTAGTAGAGACGGGGTTTCACCATGTTGGCCAGGATGGTCTCGATCTCCTGACCTCGTGATCCACCTGCCTTGGCCTCCCAATGTGCTGGGATTACAGGTGTGAGCCACTGCACCTGGCCAGTAATATGAGTCTTAGAGCTACTTCCAGTATTTCAGAAGTTCCATAGGCTTATCTCAAGTACTTGGTTTTGTTTTGATTGGAATTCTATTAGTTGAACTGAACGTGTTAATACAAGTTATAGGAAAATGAATTGTAAGTAATAAATGTAGTTTGGTAGAACATCTTTTTTTCTTTTTTTAGACAGAGTCTCACTCTGTCCCCCAGGCTGGAGTGCAGTGGCTCGATGGCGGCCCCTTGCAACCTCTACGTCCAAGGTTCAAGCGATTCTCCTGCATCAGCCTCCCGAGTAGCTGGGATTACTGTCGTGTGCCACCACACCTGGCTAATTTTTGTATTTTTAGTAGAGACAGGGTTTCACCATGTTGCCCAGGCTGGTCTCAATCTCCTGACCTCAAGTGATCTGCCTGCCTCAGCAGAGCTGCAGGGGATCAGTGGTTCCTCCCAAAGTGCTGGGATTGGATTACAGGCATGAGCCACTGCACCTAGCTGAACATCCGTTTTTCTTAAAATGTGACTCATGAGCGGTATAAGGGAAAGATGGGGTCTCAGGGGAGGAAAAGTTTGGAAACCACTGATCCCCTGCAGCTCTGCTTTGGCTTTTCCTGTTGGTGTCAGTGGTGTGGTCACCAGTGACAGAGCTGGGGCTTTCAAGCCAGATTGCCCTGGCCTTGGAGCCTGGCTCCTCCACTGCCCCTCAGTGTGACCTGGACATTTTAGCTCACCTCTCTAAGCTTCTGTTTCCTCATAGGGGAATTACGGACTTATATGTACTTATGAGGATTTAATGAGACAGTACACATGGAAGCTTTAGTCCCATGCCGAGCACATGGTAGCCACTCAATAAATGATTGCAGTTATCATCACGGTCATCATCATGGGCATCATCATTTCATGCTTTTGTAGTTAACGAGGTTGGGTGTTTTTCCTTCCATTTGTTATCTCTCTTATTTTTTTCTGAAACCTTCACCATAATTCTTCTGGACACTTCCATTCTTGTCACCACCCCCACTACCCTCTCCACCCTCCATCCAGTTGCCCAGATTGGTTTCTGTTTCTTTATTAGCAGCTCCACAGCCATCCTGGTGATAAGCCTTATCACCTCATGCCTGAACTCGTACAGTGGCTTTTGCCTGCTAGAAGGAGCTAGATCTGGAGAAAAGCAGATGGGTGCAAGCCCTGCCTCTCTTACCATGGTGGCCACTACCTGGTAGTAAAGAACAGGCAGTCTGAAGGCTGAGGTCATGGATGGAAATTCTGCCTCCACTGCTTCTCAGTTCGTGACCCTGTGCAAATTATTCAGGCACTCTGAGCCTCCGTTTCCCAACTCATTGGGGCTGATGACTGTCTTATAGAGTTGTGAGGAGTAAACGAAATCACATGTGGAAAACACGTAGTATTAATAATAGTTGATATAAGGGCCGGGTGCCGTGGCTCACGCCTGTAATCCCAGCACTTTGGGAGGCAGGCGGATCTCGAAGTCAGGAGTTTGAGACCAGCCTGGCCAACATGGTGAAACCCTGTCTCTACTAAAAATAAAAAAACTAGCTGGGTGTAGTGGTGTGCATCTGTAGTCCTAGCTACTCGGAAGGCTGAGGCAGGAGAATCGCTTGAATCCGGGAGGCGGAGGTTGCAGTGAGCCGAGATCATGCCACTGCACTCCAGTCTGGTGACAGAGCGTAGCCAGGCCTGGTAGCATACACCTGTAATCCCAGCTGCTTGGGAGGCTGAGGCAGAAGAATCTTTTGAACCTGAGAGGCGGAGATTGCCATCAGTCCAGATTGCGCCACCATACTCCAGCCTGGGCAACAGAGTGAGACTCTGTCTCAAAAAAAAATTAATTAATTTTAAAAAATTAATAAAAATAATAATAGTTGATATAATAATAACTAACACTGAAGCAACCAAATGTGCCAGGCACTGTTATAAATGCTTTGTGTGGATTCATTTATGTAGTCCTCATAACAACCCTATGGATTAGGTCCTGTTATTATCCCAGTTTACAGAAAAAGAAAACAGACATAGAGTAGTGAAGTGACTTGCCCAAAGTCTCACAGCTAATTGTATCAGAGCCAGGATTCAACTCTAGGCAGTCTGGGCCCTGGATCTCAATAAAGGTTTATATTCCTTTTCTGTCCTTTCACCCTTAACTTTCAAGCCCAGAGGAATCCCCACCTTTGCTACTGAATCTTTCCTTCCCTGCCCAGCCAGCCCAGTAGGAGCAGAAATCCCTCCTGGGGGCATGGCTTCAGCGGGTAGGGTGTCTGTGCATGCTTTCAACATTATCTTCTGCTAAGTCCGGGTTTCAGGGAGCTGCCTGGTGGGTGGAGGGGGAGAGGCCAAGGGTCCTTCCTGCCCCACCCCTACCTCAAAGTAAGCAGCCTCACTTTTATCTGCTTTGTATATTGAAGATTTGTGCCAGATTTTGTGTGTGTGTGTTGGTGGAGGGGACGGTGGAGGGGGAGAGCCTTCTGGAGTGAAAAAGGTTTGGAAACTTCTGTTTCTTTTCCTTTGCGCTGTAGAATATTATCATAAGCATATAGTTCTGTGTATGTGCCTTGTCTCCACCACTATATTATGAGCTGTTTTGGAGGGTCTGGCCTTCCCTGGCTTGGTGCTCTGGGAACAGTAAGGGCTTCATTTCTGATGAGTGGAAGATACACGGGGACTCTTGTCTAGAGAGGAAAATCTAAGACCCAGAGAAATGAGGCTGACCGTGAGTCCGGCAAGTAAGAGGCAGCATTGCAACTCACTCTCATGGCCCTCTCTGTCATGGCTCCTATTGCTAGAGGCTGTGGCAGCCTTGCCTGCTGCCCCTAGGGCTGGCCAACTCTGAAGCTTCCAAAGAGCTCTCTGGGTTCTTTCTAAAACTGCCTTCCTGTCCCGAGGGCCTGCCCCGTCCTCTCTGCTTTCCAGATTCCACTCCCCAAAATAGTGCTTTTTTCCTTTTTGCCTCCCACTGACTTTCTTGGGGTCAGGTGGACAGGAGGCATAGATAGCCCTAGATTGGGCTGCTATATGTCTCCAGATCTTGCTTTTTATTCCTAGAATTCTGGACAGAGGGACCCACTGCCTGAAAGTCCTGTTTGTTTTCCCCTGTTGGCCAATGCTCTGGGCTCTTTGATCACTTTACAACTTTGTAATTATGGGCTGTAATGGGCTGGAGTGTTTGAATGTCACAGTAATTGCCTTCCACTGTTCCTACCCCCAATTCTTCAAAGAGAGAGGGGTGGGGAAGTAACAAAATCTCCAAAGAAGAAAGTCTTTGCCCTGTGCTCTTCCAGGCCAGGGTGGGTCCAAGGTCTTGTTCTAGGGACGTGAAAACTAAGGCCTGGGAATCTCAATTCTGTGACTACTGGGGTGACCTCTCCTGTCCCTTGGCCAAATCCTGGAATAGGAGATCACCAGTAGGGTTCCCCTGCCAGAGATTCTGTTTCCCCTGGTACTTCACCCATACCCTGGCTAGGAGGGTTCTGAAGATTGGAAAGCCTCTGCCTGCCTGGAGAAGCTTAGAGGGGGTGGACTTCCTTGGAGGGAGTAGGGAAGATGGAAGCCATGAACCTCTCAACTTCTTCAGCAATTCCATTCTGGAATTGACTGATCCTGTGACTTTCCAGTCAATTAGCTTGGTAAGCCTGGGACCTAGGAAAGTTACCCTCCTAATCAAAATGAGTCCCCACTTGAGTGTTTCCTCTGCTGCTGTCTGGGGAGTGGAGAGCAGGGAGCTGGAGCAAGGAGCTGCTCCCAGTCTGCCTGGCAGGAGACCTGCCCTGACAGGCTCTCCCTGGGAAGACAGGCAGAGATCAAAGTGCTGAGCCTGTGAGTAAGTCCCAGCTGGCTCTTCTTGCTGCCACCATTACTTGCAGGAGGGTTAACTCCTTCACTGCCTGTGGGAAGACCCCAGAGACTTGGGGTGGGGTGGGGGTACCCAGGGATGTGAAATCACAGCCTGATGCCATTAGAAGATGAACCTTTGCCCTAGGGAGGAAGGCTGAGGGGTGGCCGTGCTGGCCCAGGAGGCCCCAGGCCAAGGCCAGGAGCAGCTCCTCACTGTGCCTGTTAGTTGTTTGCCGTTGTGCCTCCCCCCTCCCCCACCTTTAGCTCTTATCTCCCTTTCCTTGCTCCCCTCCCCCTCCACACACCCTGGATTCCTGCTTTTGTTCTCCTCTCGCTCTCCGTTTTGCCTGGTTGGCTAGATTCTGCTTTCTCAAGCTACTCTTGGAGCCCTTGGTGAACAGGCACGTGTGCACATTCACCACGTGGGACTAGAGTCCTTCCCCACTTGTGTCTCTAATGCCACCGTAAGGGAGAGGACGAAAGGATAAAGCACTGGACAGGGACTCCTCTAAGTCCTTGAACTGGAGCCAGAGAAAGACTTGGCAGAGTAGAGTGTGGCAGGGAGAGGGAGCCCATGAGATGGGCTGAGACTGGGGCTTTGTGAGGGTAGCCTTGGGTCAGAGTGCTGTCCCAGGCTCTTATACCTTTGCCTGAGCTCGGGAGATGCCCTGCAGGCAGGGCTGGGTCCTGAAAAGCCCAGCTCCATCCAAAGGAGAGCTCTGCTTCCCCAAAGCCCAGCTCCATCTGAGGGAGAATTCTGCTTCTCTCCTTTCCCCTTCTTCCTCTTTTCTCCTCCTAAGGGGTGCAGGTCACTCCTGCTCTTTGTGCTCACACCTCTTAGTGAAGGCAGGCTGATTGTACCCTGAGGGCAAGGGCTGTGTCTTACTTGTCTTTAGCCCTAGAGCCAGGTCCACCACCTGGCACCCAGTAAACCCTCCTTAAGGGTTTGTTCCATTACAAAAGGAAATGCTAGATATTATCCTGTGAAGGCAGTGGGGACCAGAGTGAGCTCAGGAGGCAGAATAGGAGATCCTAGACCCACTGACCCCCTGCATACGTAGATGTGAGCGTGCAGAGGTGCAGTGTCAGCAAAATCCTAGGAAGGGACAGATGTGTGAGGGTGAGGCTAGGCTGTGGCTGGGCTCTGTCCTTCTCCGAGCCTAGCCCAACCTCTGCTGTGTGCCTCTGCAGGCCCGGATGGCAGGTGAGCGAGGAGCCAGTGCTGTCCTGTTTGATATCACTGAGGATCGAGCTGCTGCTGAGCAGGTACCCAGGGACATGCGGGTGTTCAAGGAGGGGGCTGGATGGAGGAAGATAACGCTCTCAGAGGGGAGGGAAGGGCAGGGAGAAGTCACAGCAGCCCTGTGGGCACCTTCCCCCTGTAGCTGCAGCAGCCGCTGGGGCTGACCTGGCCAGTAGTGTTGATCTGGGGTAATGACGCTGAGAAGCTGATGGAGTTTGTGTACAAGAACCGAAAGGCCCATGTGAGGATCGAGCTGAAGGAGCCCCCGGCCTGGGTAAGCACACAAGACCTCCAGACCTTGCCCTGCACTCACCCCCACTTTGTCCTGTGGCAACTCCCACCAAAAGCCCTTAGACTCCTGGAGCTGAGAGAGATCCTAGAAACCGTCTAGTTCAACTGCATCCATCAGCTGTGTGCCACTGGGCAAGTTTCTCCCCCATCTTTGGGCCTCATCTGCAGAATGAACAGATCAGGACAGATGAGTTCTAAAGTTCTTTACAGCTCTGTGGCTTCATGGCATGGAATAGCAGAGACAGAATGAAACCCTGGTCTCCTGATCCCTAACGCATGACCCCTGGTTGGGGCTTCTCTACTGGCCAAGAACCTCACCCAGCTGCTCACTGGCAAGAAGCTCCCACCTTCCAGAGGGGTCCCTTTCTCTTTTCCCCAAGCACATGGGTTTTGAGATAGTACTTTTCCCAGCTGGCATCTGGACGACCCTCTCTGAGTGCCCTTGAGCAGGGAAGGCCCACCTAATCCCACTTGCAGGTTCCTCCCCATCCCCCTCAGATGGAGGACTTGAGGTAACATCCAGTTAGCCATGTGCCTCCTGAACCTCCTGTGTGTCCTCTAGAATTGACCCAGCTCCTCCCGGAAGTATGACCTTTCCCTCTCTGCTCACTCCCTAGCCAGACTATGATGTGTGGATCCTTCTGACAGTGGTGGGCACCATCTTTGTGGTCATCCTGGCTTCGGTGCTGCGCATCCGGTGTCACCCCCGCCGCAGCAGGCCGGTGAGCAGTGTGGGCTCTTTGTGGCGGTGAACATGTGCACGTGTGTGGGTGGGTGGGGAGCAGGAGGGAGAACGTGAGGAAGGAAGGCACCTTTATACCCATAAAACTGTTTACATCAAAATACCCCAGCATCTGTCTTTGTTGATTTCCAGCAGCCTCTCCTCATATTATTCATTCAACAAATACACCAAGTTCTATTACATGTCGGGCACTGTTCCAGGTGCTGAGGGAAGTACAGTGAACAAAATGACAAAAAACCTCTACCTTCAAAGAGCTTTCACCCTAGGGGGGAGAAAACAGACAATAAACAAACTAAATAAATAAAATCCATAATGTTTTAGATGGTGGTATGTACTATGGAGAAAAAATAATAATGCTGATAGCAAAGTGGGGGAGGGAATACAAGGGAAAAGGGTTAATTTTTAAAAGCAAGTGCCAGGAAGGCCACACTGAGAAGATGGCATTGCAGCAAAGACCCTAAATGGGTGAGGGAGTGATGTGTGCAGGTGTCTGAGGAGAAAGGGATCCAGGCGGAAAGAACAGTAAGTGCAAAGGCCTTGAGGCAGAAATGTGCCTGGTGTGTCTGAGGAACAGCATGAAGCTGTCTGGAATAGAGTGAGTGAGATGGCAGAGTAGCCGGTGGGGGCCCAGTTACAGGTCATTTGTTTTTTCCCGTGGGTGAAACAGGAGCCATTGGAGTGTTGTGAGGGAAGGGGCATCACAATCTGACTTATGTTTTAACAAGATCATTCTTGCTGTTGCAATGAGAACAGACTACAAGGAGGCAAGGCTGGAAGCAGAGAAGCCAGCTAAAAGGCTATCGCAGGAATCCAGGTGACAGTAATGGTATCTTGGGATTAGGAAGGTGGCAGTTAAAATGGTGAGGAATAGTTAGGTTCTGGGTATATTTTGAAGACAAAGCCAACAGATTTAGTAATGGATTGTTTGTGGGGTGTGAGAGAGAGGACTTAAGGATGGCACCAGGATTTTTGGCCTGAGCGATTAAGAGAATGGAGTTGCCATTTGCTGTAACGGGGAAGCCTGGGGGAAGCCAGGCCTGTGGTTAGAGATTAGCCCATGGTTAATAGGATGGGGCATATCAGTTTGAAATGCCTATTAGATGTCCAAGTTGAAATGTCAAGCAGCAGTGGGATAAAAAGTTTCTCTCATGGGACATCCAAGGAAGAAAAGCTAACGGTATAAGCACGTGGGTGGACTGGGAGGGCTCGGCGTGCTTGACAGAGCCACGTGTGAGCTCCGAGGAGATGGACTCCTGAGGATGTTCAGTTGGCCATGTGATCTACCGGAGTCCAAGCTGGGGTCCAGAGAGGAAGGGAAGGGGAGCCCATGCCCCACTCTGAGCCCCATTCCTCTTCCCAGGATCCACTTCAGCAGAGAACAGCCTGGGCCATCAGCCAGCTGGCCACCAGGAGGTACCAGGCCAGCTGCAGGCGGGCTCGAGGTAAGAGGCCAGACTCAGGGAGCAGCTGCAGCTCAGCCCCCGTGTGTGCCATCTGCCTGGAGGAGTTCTCTGAGGGGGGAGGTAAGGCAGCCCTTGTGGTTCACCTCCATGACCAGACTGGGGAGATTGAAGCTGGGGCAGGGGTGGACAGGCTTAGGGCTAGGATGGGGACCCTGGCTACGTCTGCTTCCCATGTATCCTGCATGAGGCATAGATCAGGGGCCAGCCTGAGGTTTGGTCACTTTTCTGGCCTTCCAGTGAAAGAGCACTGTCGTTTGTTGAGAGTGTACCACGTGCCAGGCTGCAGGGGTGCTTTGGATGCATTATCTCATTTTAGACCCATGGCAATGAAGGGTGGGGTTAGATTCATTTTTTATCTTCATTCTACAGCGGAAAACTGTCTGTTAAGAAACTTGCCCAAAGTCATGCAGCTAAGTGCAAAATCCAGGTCTACGTGGTACAAAAGCTCATACAGCTCCTATTCTACTGTGAAGTCTTTTGCAAGTAGATAATAGCAAGAAGGAAAGGCCTAAGGGAGTTGGGGGATATCCTGATTCCTGGCAATTCCTGTGGCTCCGGAAACCTTTGATTTGGACTCCCTCTTTCTCTCCAGGAACTACGGGTCATTTCCTGCCTCCATGAATTCCATCGTAACTGCGTGGACCCCTGGTTACATCAGCATCGGACTTGCCCCCTCTGCATGTTCAACATCATAGGTAGGAGGTGGGCCGAGGACTCCCCTGTGTGAGGGCAGATGGGTCTAGAATGTGACTCCCTGTGGGAAAGGGTTGAGCCTCGAAGCTGGGGGAGAAAGCAGAACTGCCACCATAGTTGTATAGGCTGTGCACTGTGCCAGAGTGCCTCAGTTGAGGGGAAGGGTCATTCACAGTATAGATATTTTTATTATTGTAAAATTATTTGTATTTCATGACAAGTTTGTTGATTCTAAATCTGGGTGATTTGTATGTTTATTATTCTATTTTTCTGGCAATAAAGTATCCTAACAAAATCAGTATGTTAAGATAATTTTCTAAAAGATGAAAGTGAAATGAATATCTTGAGGAAAGAGAACCTTTTTCTAAAGTACCCACAGGTGCCCTATGGGCTGGCAGTGGTCCTGGGTGAAAGAGCTCCAAATGGCTGACGGGAGAAGCAGGGATTGACACACATAGCGGGCCTCCCCGGGCAGACAGCCTGACTGGAGGGAATGAGAAAGTCCCAGAGCACAGTCAGGTTAGGCACGTCCTTGGTCCCCCAAACTCTGAGCTCACAGGCTACGCAGGGTCAAATAGATTAGCTACAGCCATATCTTTCTGAATGCATTCTCTATAGGTTTGTAGAGTTAAACATCTGTGCTCTTGGTTCTTTTTTTCAGAGGGAGATTCATTTTCCCAGTCCCTAGGACCCTCTCGATCTTACCAAGAACCAGGTCGAAGACTCCACCTCATTCGCCAGCATCCTGGCCATGCCCACTACCACCTCCCTGCTGCCTACCTGTTGGGCCCTTCCCGGAGTGCAGTGGCTCGGCCCCCACGACCTGGTCCCTTCCTGCCATCCCAGGAGCCAGGCATGGGCCCTCGGCATCACCGCCTCCCCAGAGCTGCACATCCCTGGGCTCCAGGAGAGCAGCAGCACCTGGCAGGGGCCCCACACCCCTATGCACAGGGCTGGGGACTGAGCCACCTCCAGTGCACCTCACAGCACCCTGCTGCTTGCCCAGTGCCCTTGCGCCGGGCCAGACACCCCGACAGCAGTGGATCTGGAGAAAGCTATTGCACAGAACGCAGTGGGTACCTGGCAGATGGGCCAGCCAGTGACTCCAGCTCAGGGCCCTGTCATGGCTCTTCCAGTGACTCTGTGGTCAACTGCACAGACATCAGCCTACAGGGCATCCATGGCAGCAGCTCTACTTTCTGCAGCTCCCTGAGCAGTGACTTTGACCCCTTGGTGTACTGCAGCCCTGAAGGGGATCCCCAGCAGGTGGACATGCAGCCCAGCGTGACCTCTCGGCCTCGTTCCTTAGATTCAGTGGTGCCCAGAGGGGAAACCCAGGTTTGCAGCCATGTCCACTACCACCGCCACCAGCACCACCACTACAAAAGGCGGTTCCAGTGGCATGGCAGGAAGCCTGGCCCCGAAACTGGGGTCCCCCAGTCCAGGCCTCCTATTCCTCGGACACGGCCCCAGCCGGAGCCACCTTCTCCTGATCAGCAAGTCACCAGATCCGACTCAGCAGCCCCTTTGGGGCAGCTCTCTAACCCGCAGAGGCCCAGGGCCCTGCCCTGAGCCAGTCCCTGGCCCAGGTGAAGCCTCCAGCATCCGCCCCAGTACCAGCAGTCTTTTCAACTTGCAAAAATCCAGCCTCTCTGCCCGACACCCACAGAGGAAACGGAGGGGGGGTCCCTCTGAGCCCACCCCTGCTTCTCGGCCCCAGGATGCAACTGTGCACCCAGCTTGCCAGATTTTTCCCCATTACAGCCCCAACCAGGCATATCCTTGGTCCCCAGAGACACACCCCTTGATCTTTGGACCTTCAGGACTGGACAGGAGGCTGCTATCAGAAACCCCAGGCCCCTGTTACTCAAATTCACAGCCAGTGTGGTTGTGTCTGGCTCCTCGACGGCCCCTGGAAGCACATCCACCTGGGGAGGGGCCTTCTGAATGGAGTTCTGACACTGCAGAGGGCAGGCCGTGCCCCTATCCACACTGCCAGGTGCTGCCGGCCCAGCCTGGTGAGTTTTCACGGGGAGGTGGGTGTGGTAGGGAGAAGAGACTAGAGCTGAATATTTCAGGACAGATGAAGTCAGCCAACAAAGGGCTGATGGAAGTTGAGAAGGATACAGCAGAAGTGATTTGAAAATACTTAACCATTGGGACAGCATAGCATGCTGGCTAGAGTGCTGGAACACCCCAGCTCTAAAAGGTGCTACCCCTTCAGTTGGCAGATCACAGGGAGGTCCTAGGGAGGTGCCGGTGTCGCTGAGGCATTAGAAAGGCACTTGGAAGACCGGGTGCAGTGGCTCATGCCTGTAATCCTAGCACTGTGGGAGGCCGAGATGGGTGGATCCCTTGAGGCCGGGAGTTCAAGACCAGCCTGGCCAACATGATGAAACCCCGTCTCTACTAAAAATACAAAAATTAGCCGCATGGCAGCATGTGCCTGTAATCCTAGCTACTCGGGAGGCCGAGGCAGGAGAATCATGTGAACCTGGGAGGCGGAGGTTGCAGTGAGCCGAGGTGGTGCCACTGCACTCCAGCCTGGGCAACAAAGCGAGACTCCGTCCCCCCCGCCAAAAAAAGAGGTACTTGGAGTGGTCTGGGGCAGCAGCTCAAACTTAAATGTTTCTATATTTTAATTACTGGTTTAGTTCTACCAATGCTCACAGCTCAGTATTAGTTCCAAATACAAAGAAGGCCAAGAAGTGTTCCTTGGGGAGAACATGATCTTATCGTAGAACTAATTACAGATAACCATAATACTAGACTCTACAAGAAGAGATATGTGAGTAACGAGAAAAAGAGAGCGAGAGAGAGAAATCACAGGTGGTTCCCAGCAGCCCTGTGGGGCCTTCGGTTTTCTCTCTCCTGCTGTAGTAAAAGAACAGAGGACTTCCCCTTCCATGCACCATTATCAATAAGACTGACCTCAATTTCTTGGGGATTCAGTGCATCCCTATATTATAACAAGTGATGATCATGTAAGTTCTCAACTTTAACATGGTATTTACTTGCCCACATACCCCTCTTCCCCATCCAGGACCTTCCACCTTCCACTCTTCCCCATCTTCCCCCATTGTGTGGATGACACAGCTCTTTGTCTACAGCCATCACTAGGAGAACCCTTCTACCCTAGGAGGTGACCCAAAGGTCCTGAAATATTTCTCAGTGTAGGAATTCTTCATGTAGGACCTGGAGCTGCTCTCATCCATTCATTCATTTCCTCCCTCCTTCCCTCGTTTTTTTCCTTCTGACTATATGCCTGCTTTGTGCTAGGTTCCAGGCTAGGCTCTGAGGACATGAAACTTGCCATCCAGGAAGTCCCGGTCCATGGGGGAGAGAGCCACGTGCCGCAAGCTTTGGCTATGTGTTTGTAATTCCGTTCGGGCCCTGTCGTGTGTACTCTCAGTGCTGCCAGTGCCAGACCACTACCTCCCTTTCTCTCAAACTCAGAACTAGTTTCAGTGCCTCTCTTTTCCTTGCCTCTCACATCTAATCAGTGCCAGGTTCTGTTAACTGTATCTTGGCTAGCTTTATCATGTTCTCCTCAAGTCCAGTACTGGCCCTGCCAGTGTCTTCGGTATAGCCTAAAGATCGATGCAGGAGCCTCCTAGCTCTTCCCTTCCCTCTTACAGGGCCTTGAAGGCTGAGTGTTGCTCATCCAGTATGTCCCATAGAGTTGTGTGCCACAGCCCTCCTGCTCACCTACCCTCCCTATTGCTGCCAGTGTCATCTGCATTACAATAAGCTATCCAGAAGTCTTCAGATGTTCTGTTTTGTCCACAGAGAGGAAAAATCCAGCCTGCTCTGGCCTCCAAGGTTCCCACATCAGCCAGCCCCCATCTTCCTTCTCAATCTTATTTTCTACTCTCTTCTATCTCTTCCCCCAGGCAATGCTTTAGCCAAACTGGGTAAACACTTCTGTAGCCCAGAATATTCTCCTACCTTCCCTATTCCCATAAATCTAATTCGTATCTATTCCTACAGAATCAGCTCATTTATCCCCCACTTCCAGGAAGCCTTTCCTGATTGCTGCACTTGGCCCTGGTGGATCTCCTTCCTTAATGGATCTCTCATGACTACTGTCCTGTCTCACTAGTGTAATGGCCATTTGCTTTCATACTTTCTCTCCAAAAACGTTACCAGGTCCCTGCTTCTTCTTTTTGGTCTTCTATTTGGCATATGGTAGCAGACTAAATTCACAAAGAATGCTTAATATTTATTGGGTGAATAAGTTAATAGTAAGTATTGGTAACACATTGGTTGCTATATATATTTCTTTAGATTTTTTTTTCTCTCCCCTATGTTCCCTTAGCTTTCAATCTAACCACCCTTTCCAGTCTCTGCTCCTCCCTCCCTGTGGTCCCCTCCCAGCCACACTCTCCTGCACGTGAGAGCAGCAGAAGCCTGGCCTGACCCTCAATGACCTCCTTCCTCTCCTCTCTCTAAATACAGGCTCAGAGGAGGAACTCGAGGAGCTGTGTGAACAGGCTGTGTGAGATGTTCAGGCCTAGCTCCAACTAAGAGTGTGCTCCAGATGAGTTTGGGCCCTGCCTGGCACAGAGTCCTGCTCCGGGGGAGACGAAAGGACCATAGCAAACACGTCTTTTTGCCATACTTCCTAGAAGCACTGGAAGAGGATTGGTGATGGTGGAGGGCAAGATGGTGCTGTTTCTGGCTCCAGCTCCAGACCTTCTCTGCAGAACACACCTGCAGCGCAGCAAGTCTGTGTCCAGCCAGGCAACCAGCTCCTGCTTGTGGCATGTGTGGGCTGGATCCCTTGAAGGCTGAGTTTTTTGAGGGCAGAAAGCTAGCTATGGGTAGCCAGGTGTTACAAAGGTGCTGCTCCTTCCCTGACCCCTACTAGATCTCCCTCACCCCAGGCCTCATGTTCATACCAGCCAGTGGGTTCAGCAGAACACATGACACCTTATCAACTCCCTCCTCAGGTGAGCTCTGCACACCAGCTTTGGCCCCTCCCCCAGTAAGGCTGCTACATCAGGGCAACCCTGGCTCTATCATTCCTTTTTTGCCAAAAGGACCAGGAGCATAGGTAAGCCCTGAGCACTAAAAGGAGGGGGTCCCCGAAGCTTTCCCATTCTAGTGTGTAGTTCTGTCCCTGAGGTGGGTACTGCAGAAGAACCCTTCTTGCTTCAGCAGCCTTAGCTCCTCTGGGGGTTTAGAGTAAGAATACTGGAGAGGGAAAAACTCCTCTTTGAAGATTTCCTGTCTCAGAGTGGAAAGGAGAGAATTTCTGCTGGACTTCATCTGGGCAGAGGGAGGAAGGATGGAATGAAGGTAGAAAAGGCAGAATTACAGCTGAGCAGGGACAACGCAGAGTTCTCTGGGAGAAGTTTTGTCTCAGAGCAGGGATGGAGAATGGGGGAGAACCAAGGAAAAGCAAAGTGTGACCCTTGGGTTTGGAGGGCCCAGATGCCCAGCTCCCCAGTATAAGCCATGCAGGCCAGGGACCCACAGGAGAGTGGATTAGAGCACAAGTCTAGCCTAGGCCAGGGCTGAGGGGCCTCCACAGGGTGACATTCACCCCAGGGCAGCCTGATCACTGTTGGCCCCTCAGGCATTATCCCATTTGGAATGTGAATGTGGGGACAAAGTGGTCACAGGCCCCCACCTGGGAACCTTTTTCCCTGTTAGTGGGGAGACTAGCACCTCAGCACCCACATGGGTATTTATATCTGAACCAGACAGAAAGATGCTTGAATCAGGCACTACGTTGAGAAATGTATTTATTTGCTAATATATTTATCCACAAATGTGGTCTGGTCTTGTGGTTTTGTTCTGTCATGACTGTCACTCAGGGTAAGAACTTCATCTCTTTCTACATCAAGAGAAATAAATTATTTCTGTTATCAGAGGCCAGGCTCCGATTTATCAAAGGATAGGGTAGAGTAGAGGGTTTGGCAATAAGAAATGGTTTGTAAGCCCCTAAAAGTGTGGCTTAGTGACATTAGGGAAAGAGAAAGCGTGACTGGATGCCCACTGTGATTCAGTCATACTATTATACTGTTCACTTCACACATTATGATGCTTCGGTGACTTGACTTTGTGACCTTGGGCAAATACTCTGTGTCTCGATTTTTCAGTCCATAAAATGGGCCTGCTTCATAGTTGCTGCAGGACTTAGGTGAGATAGCAGAGAGCAGAAAACGTTCCAAAGTGGAAAGTTTTATTCAGTGATAGAAAACATCCAAACCTGTCACAAAGCCCATCTGAACACAGCATGGGACCGGCAACAAGAAGCAAGCCTACCCGGAAGCAGCTCAGTTTCAATCAGGAGGCTGGCCTGGAAGGACAGAGCAGCGGGGCCTGAAACTATTTATATCCCAAAGCTCCTTTCAGATAAATACAAATGACTGTGTTCTGCCTGCACTCGGGCTATTGCGAGGACGAACAGAGCTGGTGCTCCGTTGGCCTGAAGTCTCCAGGGGCAGGAGGGGCCTCTGTCGCTTCCTCACACGGCACAAGTGCCCCTTCTGCTTCTCCGAGAAAGGTTTGGTAGGGGTGGTGGTGGTTTGGTGCCCACAGAACAAGGCATTTTGCTTCCTATACGTGAAATGAAAGGGGAAAAAAGGACACTACTCTACAAATATTCTTTAGTAAAGGAACCGTTGTCTGAGTGCTAAGAACTGCGCAAACTATAAATTATCCGCCGGAACGAGCAAACAGACATATAGTTTTAAAAGATAAATACGCATTTTTTCCCGCCGTAGCTACCAAGCCAGCATTCCTGCGGGAGGCAAGTGGAAACCCTATAGCGCTCTCGCAGTTAGGAAGGAGGGGTGGGGCTGTCCCTGGATTTGTCCTGGGTCTCTGCAGAGATAATCCAGAGGAAGACACTGGATTCACTGCCCCAATGCTTCTAAAACGGGAAGACCAAAAAAAAAAAAAACAAAAAACACTTCGGGCTACCCTGGGGAACGGGACGGGAGCCCCATGCCAGCAGCACAGATCAGCACAATCAAACGGCCCGCGTCGCGGCGCTGCGGCTCAGGCCGACGCACTCCCGCGCGGGCACAGCCGCCCGCTCCGCCCCCCCGGGGACCCGCCGACTACCCTACACCGCCTCCGCCTCACCCTCCGCAGGCCCAGGTGGCGAGGACGCGCCCCTGCCCAGGTGGCAGCCGGCCGCCCCGCCTCCCGCCTGCCGGTGGGAGAAACCATCTCATCTGGCGGGGGTAGGGGCGGAGCCAGCGCCCGCCCACACCGGAAGAGGAAGTGTTAAGCGCCAGAAGTGGCGGGCATTCTGGGTAACGAGCTGTTTACTTCCTGCGGGTGTGTAGGCTGTGGCAGTCTTCATCTCTGTTGCTCTTCCCATCGGAGAAGATGGCCCTGGAGACCGTGCCGAAGGATCTGCGGCATCTGCGGGCCTGTCTGCTGTGTTCACTGGTCAAGGTGTCAGTCGGGGACCTGGTTGTAGGGTCCATGGGGGACCAAGATGGGGGAATGAGGGCGAAACGGGGCTGTGGGACAGTAAAAAGTAAGGTCCAGGACTCAGAGGTGGCAGCGGGAGGAGAAGCCGAAGGAGGCCATTGTTTACCTCGTAGGGTCGCGGGCAGGTCTTGCAGCTGAGGCTGCTTTGAATCCTCAGCTCTTAGGCGTTCGGTGGACTTATGTTGAAGCCGAAAGACACTGGGAGTCAGAGGCGGGTGGGGATCCTCGGCTGAGTGAGTAGTTGGAAAGGGTGCCTGAGCCTGAGGAGACTAGAGAAGGGAATAGATAAAACGGAATTGGGAACAAGAGAGGAAGGAGTGGGAGGGTGGGACTTAGGAATGGAGCTTCGGGAGTAGTAGGTGGGGAACCTGAGGAAACAAGTAGTCAACATAGGGAAACAAGAAATTGAGCAGGTTGAAGTACCGAGAAAGCTACTTTTTCTTTTGGTCTTGTTTATGCTTATCTCTTCTTTTCCTTTATTTTTCTTCACTCCCAGACTATAGACCAGTTTGAATATGATGGTTGTGACAATTGTGATGCATATCTACAAATGAAGGGTAACCGCGAAATGGTATACGACTGCACCAGCTCTTCCTTTGATGGGTAAGCCGCTTCAGATTCCATCATTTCTTCGGCATTACCCCACCCCACCCAGAGAAGTAAATGCTGGGCAAGTATTAATCCTACTTGGTCCAACTGTTCGTTTTTTGTTTGTTTTGGAGGGTTATTTTGTGGGTTTTTTTTTTTTTTTCTTTGAGACAGGGTTTCGCTCTATGGGTCAGGCTAGAGTGAAGTGGCATGATCATAGCTTACCGCAGCCTTGAGCGATCCTCCCACTTCAGCCTCCCAAAGTGCTGGGATTATAGGTGTAAGCCACTGCGTCCAGCCTCAACAGTTATTTTGAGATACACTAGTGCTATGTATCTAATACGGTAACCACTAGCCACATGTAGCTACTGAGCACTTGAAATGTGTCTAGTCCAAATTAGGACATGCTTAAGTATAAAATGTACCCCAGATTTCAAAGACTTAACATGAAAAGAAAATATAATCTTACTGTTTGTTGAATGCATGAAAAATTTTTTTTTAAATGAAGGGAAGCGGGGAGGTACAGTAATGGTAGGTCATTGCCCAAAAGCTGTTGCCTTTTTTTTTTCCTTTTCTTGAGACGGAGTTTCACTATTGTTGCTCAGGCTGGAGGGCAATGGCGCGATCTTCGCTCACTGCAACCTCCACCTCCTAGGTTCAAGCGATTCTCCTACCTCAGGCTCCCGAGTAGCTGGGATTACAGGTGCTCGCCACCATGCCCAGCTAATTTTTGTGTTTTTTTTTTAGTAGAGACTAGGTTTCACCATGTTGGCCAGCTGGTCTTGAACTCCTGACCTCAGGTGATCCGCTCACCTTGGCCTCCCAAAGTGCTGGGATTACAGGTATGAGCCGCCATGCCCAGCCAAAAGCTGTTGCTTTTAGACATCCCTAAGAGACCCTATAGGAATAGTTTACCTCGGCAAGATTGTACAGTGGGGAGAAGAAGAAAGGAGAGAAACTTAAGTAGTCAGGTCTCACTTCTTCCCTAAGGTTGGAGCCAGAAGACAGTAGTCTTTAGGGGTTAGGGAGGTAATATTAAACTTCTTTTGGCCTCTAGGCCAATTAAGGGTTTTACACAAACTGGGCTCAAACCCAATACTTGATAAAGTTCTTTCAAGATGGGCCAACACCATTCCTTCTTTGATTTCCTTAAGGGAGGAATAAAAGACTGGGCAAAAGAGTTGGCTTGGAGCCTTTACTTCCCACACATGCATATGCATACTCATACTTAGGTCCCTTTGTTCATTTGTTAGCACAGTACCAATCAGTGCTAACAATTGAATGAAGGGACTCTGATCTATGGGTAAAGTAGTTGCTATGAGAGATGTCAAGAGTTACACAATGAGATAATTACTAGTAAGAGAGACACTGAAGTTTTGCATATTGAGGTTGTTTTTTTTTATTGTGCTAAGATAAACATAAAAAGTTTACCATTTTAGCCATTTTATTTTATTTATTTATTTATTTATTTATTATTATTATTATTATTATTATTCGAGATAGAGTCTCACTCTATCACCCAGGCCAGAGTGCAGTGGCACAATCTTAGCTCATTGCAACCTCCGCCTCTCAGAATCAAGCAATTCTCTGCGTCAGCCTCCTAAGTAGCTGGGATTACAGGTGCCCGCCACCACGTCTGGCTAATTTTTAAATGTTTAATAGAGACGGAGTTTCACCATCTTGGCCAGGCTGGTCTTGAACTCCTGACCTCATGATCCACCCGCCTTAGCCTCCCAAAGTGCTGGGATTACAGGCGTGAGCCACTGTGCCTGGCCTTTTTTTTTTTTTGAGACAGAGTCTCACTCTTGTTGCCCAGGCTGGAGTGCAGTGGCGCAGTCTCAGCTCACTGCAACCTCCGTCCCCGAGTTCAAGCAGTTCTCTGCCTCAGCCTCCTGAGTAGCTGGGACTACAGGTGCCCAACCCCACGCTGAGCTAATTTTTGTATTTTCTAGTAGAGACGGGTTTTCACCATGTTGGCCAGGCTGGTCTCAAACTCCTGACCTCAGGTGATCTGCCCACCTCAGCCTCCCAAAGTGCTGGGATTACAGGTGTGAGCCTCCACGCCCGGCACCATTTTAAAATATACAATTCAGTGGCATTGGTGCATACCCACTGTTGTGCAGCCATCACCACTATCCATCTCCAGGACTTTTTTCATCTGTCCCCATTAAACACTGGCTCCTCATTCTTTCCCTCCCCTCCTGTTCCTGACAACCACCATGCTTTGTCTCTATGAATTTGACCACCTTAGATACCCTTAGGTGCCTGTGGGTTCATTCAGTAGCATTTTGTAGCTGCTTTCACTTTGCATAATATCTTCAAGGTTCATTCATATTGTAGCATGCAACAGAATTTCCCTCCTTTTCTGAGCTGAATAATATTCCTTTGTATGTGTATATACCATGTTCTGTTGCCCATTCATCCATCAATGATATCTTGGGTTCCTTCTCCCTTTTGGCTGTTTGTGAATAATACTTCTGTGAACATTGGTATACAAGTATGTGTTCAAGTTCCAGCTTTTCATTATTTTCAGTACAGATGCTCCTCAACTTAGGGTGAGTTACAACCTAATAAGCCCATCATAAGTTGAAAATATAAGCCAGGAGTGCATTTACCACACCTAACCTACGGAATATCATAGCTTAGCCTACTTCAGATGTGCTCAGAACACTTACGTTACTGTGGCTGACTAGAAGCTATGGCTCCCTGCTGCTGTGCAGCATTGTGACGGAATATTGTACTGAATTGCTAGCCTGGAGAAGAACAAAATTTAAAATTTGAAAATGATTTCTACTGAATGTATGTCACTTTTGCACCATCATAAATTTGAGAAATCTTCAGTTGAATTACCGTAGGTCGGAGATCATCTGTATATCCAGAAGTGAAATTGCTAGATCATATGATATCAGTGTTTCGCCTTTTGAGGAACTGTCATACTGTTTAGCAACTGCACCATTTTCTGTTCCCACCAACAGTGTCCACAGGTTCTAATTTCTCCCCATCCTCACCAGCACTTGTTATTTATTAGTAATAGCTCTCCTAATGAGTGTGACTCTGGTGTCCCATTTCGCCAATGAACGGTGATGTTGAGCCCCTTCTCCTGTGGTTATAGCCATTTGTATAGCTTTGGAGAAATGCCTGTTCACAGCCTTTGCTCATTTTTGACTTCAGTTGTTTTTTTTTGTTGTTGAGTTGTAGGAATTATTGGTATATTCTAGTGCATGTTAGGTCTTAAAGAGTGGGCAGATTAAAGATCAGAGGAGGGCTATTTGACCTTAGCCAAAATTGGAAGAGGTAGTACTTTCCTCTTGAGGAAAGAAGTTTGGGATTCTTTAGGAAGTTGAGGTGAGAGCGAGAACATTCCAAATAAAGGGAGTGACTAGAACAAAGGCATAGGATGGGGAACACCAGGATATGTTTGGAGAACAGTGGGAATTCTGTTTAGGTTAAATCATAAGGTTGGGCTATAGGGACCCTAAGGCTAAAAAGACAGATTGCGAAGGACAGAGAAGAATATACTTGTGGTCAGGAGGATGGCCTGCATACATGCCTATCTCAGATCAGTCTGCAGGGTTAGGGGCTAGTGTTCTGCTTGTCACCTCTGGAGGTAGGGTCCCTTCCATTTACAGTGCATGCCTGAGAATGTAGGATTTGGATGGGAAGGGAATCATCTCAAATGAGAATCCAAGATTGTTACTGAGAGAAGAGGGTAGGCATATTGAGGAGGCAGTCATCAAATGTCAGTGCTTAGACCCAATACAATAGGCAATCAGTAATCATTTGACTGAATGCATTGAATGACAAAAATACTTATCCGTCTTGCTCAGTCAGCATCTTCTAGCCCTGGAGCCTTACCATTCCTCTGGAATCAGAGCTACCAGGGAAGGACTATTAGGATAATGAGCAGAGCTAATGCTTATTTAGCACCTACTCTGTGCTCGTCTTTGAGCTAGGTGTTTTTCATGTATTACCTCAACCTTTCAGTCTCAGCTTACTGATGAGGTTCTGAGAAAGGTCCCCATATGTACAGGGCATTAGAGGAAGAGCTTGGCCAAGTTGAACTCATTTCTGGTAGGAGGATCCATTGTTTCTTACCCTTCTCTTTGCACTAGGCCCTAGACCCCTTGTAGTTGTGTAGTTGTGACCAGTAGTATTGGCCCTCTAGTCCTAAAACTGTCTCATTTTCTAGGGAATCTGTAGGCTAATTGTGAGCCGAGTGAGATAATCTTTTGGGGGATGGAAACGGACCAGTGGCTGGCAGGCCAGGGACATGAGAACGAAGAACTTTTGTCAGTCCTAGCTTTGCATCAGCCTCATCCCAACATCAGAAAGCAGTTTTCCCTGCTTTCCAGTGGAGACTCAATACTTGGCTTTTTTCCTGGATTCCTCTCCCAGAACTGAGCTCAGGCTCAGGGGAGGCTCAGGCTGACTCTCCCTTTCTTTTCCCGCCCTAGAATCATTGCGATGATGAGTCCAGAGGACAGCTGGGTCTCCAAGTGGCAGCGAGTCAGTAAGTGTCGCCCTTTCCTTTTGGCTTAGTTGTAGTGTTGTTACTGTTCCTCAGGTCCATTAGAGAGTCTGAAATCAGCGGGGTGAGCGACCTCAGGGGTGGGGAAGATCAGGCTGCAGGAAAGACAAGGAAGCAGTGTCCTGTGCCTCGTCACTTCACACTCGTAGCCAGAAGAAGGGAGAGCTCTTGTCTTGGAGTTGCATCACGTCTTCAGTGTTTAGCTCAAGCTTCCATTTGGTCTTCATTTAACTCACTTCCCGTAATCTCGTATCTTTTTTTCTTCTCTCTCAGGTAACTTTAAGCCAGGTGTTTATGCAGTGTCAGTCACTGGTCGCCTGCCCCAAGGTAATAATAATAACAGCCTATGTTCGTTTACTATAAAGATCTGCAGACATTTTTTATCTGAATGAATGCCAATTCTTACTTACAACTCTGTGAGGCTCAGCATTTTACAGATGGGGGAACCACGCACAAAGAGGTTAAATCACTTCCCAGAGGTCACCCAGCTGGTAAATGAGGAGGCAGGATTGGAATCCCAGGCATTCTGGCTCCAGAATGTTTGCTGTTTTAGGTTTTTATTTTTTTAGAGACAGGGTTTCACTGTGTTGCCCAGGCTGGACTCTGTTAACTCCTGGGCTCATGCGCTCCTCCCACCTCCGCCTCCTGAGTAGCCGGGACTACAGGTCCCTGGCCTTTGCTTTTGATGACGACATGTATCCCTCTTTTTCTTCTCATTCTTACCAAACACTTGCCCGGGTCTTCACTGGTAACAAGCCAACTAAGCAGGACTTTTTTTTTTTCTTTTTTTTGAGACAGGGTCTCGCTCTGTCACTCAGGCTGAAGTATAGTGGCGTGATCATAGCTCACTGCAGCCTTGAACTCATGGACTCAAGGGATCCTCCGCCTCAGCCTCCCAAATAGCTGGGACTACAGGTGCCAGCCACTATGCCTGGCTAATTGTTAAAAAAAATTTTGTAGAGATGGTGCCTTGCTCTGTAGCCCTGGCTGGTCTTGAACTCCTGGCCTCAAGTGATCCTCCCACCTTGACCTCCCAAAGTGCTGAGATTACAGGTGTAAGCCATCATGGCTGGCCAAGCAGGACTACTGATAAATAGTCTAGGAACTTCGGTTTGCTTATAGTACCCCCTCAGGGTGGCAGCTGAGTGGCCTATCTTATCCTTCTGAATCTTCCCTCACAGAGCTGTTTATTTTCCTGCCGCAGGAATCGTGCGGGAGCTGAAAAGTCGAGGAGTGGCCTACAAATCCAGAGACACAGCTATAAAGACCTAGCAAGATGCAGGGCTGCCAGCATCTTCGCTCTCCACCTCCTGCCTCTGCTTATTTTTTGTTCTGGAACTAAATGGGCAGAACTTCAAATACTTCCTACCCTCCGATTCAGACTCAGCCGACTGTTGAGAAAGCAGCACATCATTTGATCATTTTTTCTTCCTTGGACTACAGGTGGGGGTGGGAGGGATTTGGGTTGGTAGATTAACAGATGGAATTGGGGAGAGAGTAGGATGCTGATTTTCCTACCCATGGCCCAGGGCTGCGCCTTGCCCATGCTGAGGACTCTAGGTTAAATATCAATAAATATGAACCTCTAGAAAGTTCTTAAGGACATGACAACTGCCTTGCCTCCCTCTTCCGTTCTGTTAGGCACAGTAAGAGCTTATTTGCCCTGTAAGAACCTTCCCAGAGCAGCAGAGGCCCTTCTACTCCCACTTGACTGTCTCAGCCTCCAGGATTGCAGCCTTTCTAGTGTGCTTCCTATCAGAAGGTGCTGTCCAGAGGCTCGGTAGCCCCATCAACTTGGTGGCCCTGGTGTCTCGCACCTGTATCCTCCTGCCCATGAGACCTGGCACAGCAGTATTCCTTGAAGAAATCCTGAGGCTTCATGTTTAATAATTCTTTTCCCCCGCTGCTCATCTGTTTTTCTTCTCTTTACTGCTCTTCCTATACCTTAGGCCAGTCTCATGGACTCACATTTTACATTTTTCTAACTGGAGGCCCTTGGGCCGTGGGTGACTGCTGGGTCCTAGTCTGCCTTGTTTGTGCCCCCTGTAGGAGGTAGTCCTTTTCTCCTTCAGCCTAGTGAGGGACCTTGGGTAACACCCCATTTTTTGGGCCAACGTGAGTTACTTGTTTTAGGATAAAAAAACTTACCACAAATTCTCATTTACTTAAATTTCCACAGAAGTCCTGTTAGTGTCCCTGTTTTTATTTCCCTGACTTCCTTGTTCTCCCTCTGTAAAAAGAGAATGATTACACCCTGCCTGTTTACCTCAGGATTGTTGTGACTGTAGAAACGAAGCTATGTGAAAATTATGTAATTATTAGAAAGGTGAAATCCTTTTGTTCTCCTTTTGGGCCGTTTTTCAATACATAGAATATGTGCACGATCTGCCAGAACAGCAGGGGAAATGCCGAGAACCACAGCTGCAGGGTGAGCCGTGAGTGAGCACAGCTGCCTGTGCTAGGGCTTTGTGTCTCAGCCACCTGGTGTTGCTCTTGAGTTGATTTTGCTTGTTACCTGTGGCCTGGAGTGTGTAGGAAGGAGGAGAGTGCTGACCTGACTCTGATTACTTTGTCTGTTCCCCTTCCTTGTCCTCACGTAGGCCTATGGGAGGGAAACTGGGACTGGCCGGACTCTTCAAACCAAAACCATTTTCTCTGGTGCCTTCAAGCTCTGAGGTAATGGTTGGATAACCCCAACTCCAAACTGAGTTTCTCAAGGATTTCCCCAGCCCAGCAAACTGAGAAAGCTCCCTGGGTGGTGATTTCTGTTCAATTTCAACTTCAAAGCAACACTGCCAGGCTAGAGCTTACATCCTGCAGGAAAGAAGTGGGTTTCGGCAAGAGTGCCTAGGCTGTGCAGCCAACACCCAACTTTCACTCGCTTCTCAAAAAGTCCCTTGGAAAGCCCCAGCTGCTGTCCTGGGTGTCTGACCCCGGACGTGGCTGCTTGGTGAGAATGGAAACAGTTGTGGGGAGGGGAGGCGAGAGCAGCTTGCACAAATAACCACACTCGGGCTGCCTCAGCCCCACACTGAACTGGGCCCTAACTGACAGTCTCACAGGAAGCAAAAGACATAGCATAGGCATTGATGCTTGTGGGGGAAGGGTGGCCTGTTTTCCTTCCTGGATTCTACAGACTGTGCCAAGTGGGCTCTGCCTGGGAGCTGCTGCTGAATTGGCTTTTTTGCTTTCTCTGGTACTTGAACATGCAGGTGGTGCCACTCAGCAACCCAGACAGGCAGAAAGGTACTGGAGTCCCGTCCCCTACTGGGAGCCCAAAGAAACTAACCCAAGGACTTGGTTCAGAGCTCCCTGGGCGTGGGCGGTACTGGTACCCCTGCCTTTCATTCCATGGCCATGAGGGTGGCTATGAGAGCTATATCCTGCTCACTGGCCCATTGTGTCTGTCAGTTTCAGTCCCATTCTGGCTGCCGAAGTTCTGAGTCTGCACAGCGTCTTAAGATCTCTCCTTGTCTTGCTGGGTAGTTTGGCTTCTCTCCATCAGAAAAAGCAAGCCTCCTCCCTAGCTCAGCAAGGACAGACACGAGTCAGACAGAGACTAGGAACAGTAGCCAGGCTGCCTTCCCCTTGCCTGCCCGTGCCTCATTCTCTGCTCCCCTCCTCACCACATGCTGCGGAGTTAGGGTCTCGCAGAACACTGAGGAGCTCGGTGGCAGTGCACTGATAATGCAGCCTCCAGCCCTAGAAAGGACTGGTAGCTGATAGAGCAAGGGTCTGGAAGGTCTGATCTTGGAGGGGGAGCAGTTTCACCAGGGTTGGGAACTGAGGCTTTGCTCTTGGTGTGGCTCCTGCCTTGTTATTCCTAGTGTCTGCAGCCTGCTACTACTTGATCCTCAGGTCTCCTCCCTGACATCTGGTCTCTATCAAAGAGGCAGGTAATTCATGTTTAAGAATAGACTCATAGCCAGGCGCGGTGGCTCACGTCTGTAATCCCAGCACTTTGGGAGGCCAAGGTGGGTGGATCACCTGAGGTCAGAAATGGAGACTAGCCTGACCAACATGGTGAAACTCTGTCTGTACTAAAAAAAATACAAAATTAGCTGGGCATGGTGGTGGGTGCCTGTAATCCCAGCTACTTGGAGAATCGCTTGAACCTGGAAGACGGAGGTTGCAGTGAGCTAAGATCACAGCATTGCACTCCAGCCTGGGCAACAAGAGTGAAACTCTGTCTCAAAAAAAAAAAATGAAACAGACTGATAACTTTGTCTGGAAGTCTGGTTCATGTTTTGTATCAGTGAAGTCTTTCATGTAAATAGCATTTTACACTTGACAAAGGTGCTGGGTGCTGTGGCTCACACCTGTAATCCCAGCACTTTGGGAGGTTAGAGCAGGCAGATCAGTATAAACCTAGGATGTGAGACCAGCCTGAGCAACATGGCAAAAGCCCATCTCTACAAAAAATTAGCCAGGCATGGTGGCATACACCTATAGTTCAGCTACTCAGGAGGCTGAGGTGGGAGGATTGCATGAGCCTGGGAGTTTGAGGCTGCAGTGAGCCGTGATTGCGCCACTGCACTCCAGCCTGGGTGACAGCAAGACTGTGTCAAAAAACAAAACAAACCCATACACAGTTGACAGAGGGCTTTCACATCCACTACCTCATTTGATCCTCACAAAAACCTTGGAACTAGTTAACATTTCTTACTTGGTGATGAGACTGAGGCTCAAAGAGTTAAAAGTACCTTGACCAGCCACAGTGGCTCACGCCTGTAATCCCAACACTTTGTGAGGCCAAGGCAGCTGGTTCACAAGGTCAGGAGTTCAAGACCAGCCTGGCCAACAGGTTGAAACCCTGTCTCTACTAAATATACAAAAACTAGCCAGTGTGGTGGGTTGAACCTGTAATCCCAGCTACATGGGAGGCTGAGGCAAGAGAATTGCTTGAACCTGGGAGGCAGAAGTTGCAGTGAGCCAAGATCACACCACTGCACTCCAGCCTGGGCGACAGAGCAAGACTGTCTTGGTGTTGGGGGAGGAGTTAAAAGTGTCTCGGCCATAATCAAGTAGTAGAGCCTCAGCTCAAGAAATACAATGCCCACATCAAGTTTAGGGCTACTAACTGTGACACAGTTATCCACAAACAGCAAGTTTTGTTCTGTGAGTGTCCATGGAACCAGTGTAAGGCATTAGCTTCTGAGTGAAGTTATTACAACACATTGTCCCTACACGTTGGGCCCACCAACCACTCTAATCCTGTCACTCTAGTCCCTAAGTCTAAAATTAGCCAAAGAGATGGAGGCAGTGGGGCAATGAGCCAGGGAGGAAATCCTTGGGATTTACTCAAGGATCCCTGTGCAGGGCATTGGGAAACCAGTCTAGTACTTCACGAGTTCCCCTGGCTGCATCTTCTGTTCCCCTCCTGCTGACCTGTGCCCCACACCTCCCAACCTCTGTTTTTCCTCCTCACTTCCCCTCCATCTACAGATGGATGATGGCACCATCACACCCCACTGGACACTGAGACTTGTGTGATGAAAACACATGTATCCAACTAAAGGCAGAGTCCCGGCCCTGCTGCCTCCACCAGCCACCAACCCTGTGACTTTTCTGTCACCTTCTCTAAAATGAAGTTTCTTGCCTGTGAAGTGCAGGTGACAAAACCATGATGTTAAGTGGTGGATCGTGGTGAGCTGTGATCGATGGGGGGTGGAGGAGAGCGTGAGAAGCACCTAAGGTGCTGGTTATGTATTTTTTCTTTTTCTCTTTTTTGAGACAGGGTCTCACTCTGTCGCCCAGGCTGCAACGCAGCCTCAACCTCCTGGGCTCAGTTGATGCTCCCACCTCAGTGCCCCAAGTAGCTGGGTCTACAGGCGTGCACCACCACATCCAGCTAAGTTTTGTATTTTGGTAGAGATGGGGTTTTGTCATGCTGCTCAGGCTGGTCTTGAACTCCTAGGCTCAGGCTCCCAAAGTTCTGGGTCTACAGGCGTGAGCCCGCACGCCTGGCCTTTTATCTTGATCTTCTTGATGCTAGTTATATAGGTTAGTTCACTTTCTGAAAACTTGTTATATACTTAGGATTTGTTTACTTTTCTGTTTGTATGTTATACTTCAAATGAAAAGTTTTCTTTGGCTGGGTGTGGTGGCTCACGCCTGTAATCCCAGCACTTTGGGAGGCTGAAGCGGGTGGATTGCTTGAGCTCAGGAGTTTGAGATCAGCCTGGGCAACATGGTGAGACCCTGTCTCTACTAAAAAAAAAATTAAGAATTAGCTGGGCGCGGTGGCATGCACCTGTAGTCGCAGCTACCTGGGAGGCTGAGGCAGGAGGATCACTTGAGCCCAGGAGGTCAAGAGTGCAGTGAGTCCTGATTGTGCCACTACATTCTAGCCTGGGCAACAGAGCAAGACCCTGTCTCAAAAAAAAAAAAATCAAATACAATAATTTAGGCAAAAGCAATGTGAGAGTTATAAACTAAGGAATTGTCATTATCCAAGGTTGTCTATCTCTAGGTAAGTTCTAGATAGATGTGACAAGAATTTCATCCTTCAAGCATTGTTGGGTAATAAGTGTTCCACCACATCTATCATACATAAATACATCCAAACTGAATCAAAACAGAAACATTTTCCTTTACGCACTGTGCTTTTTTTAAAGACAGGGTCTTGTTCTGTTGCCCAGGCAGGAGTGCAGTGGCATGATCGTAGCTCACTGCAGCCTCAAACTCCTGGGTTCAATCAATCCTCTCACTTCAGTCCCCAGAGTATCTTAAAATACAGGTGTGCACCGCTCCACCCAGCTAATTTGGGGGTTTTGTATTTTTTGTAGAGACAGGGTTTCAAATTCCTGGCATCAGGTGTTCCTTTGGCCTCAGCCTCCTAAAGTGCTGGGATTATATGCATGAGCCACTGTGCCTGGCCAAGGTTTTCTTTAATTTTAATTTTTTTTTTTTTTTTTTTTTTTTTGAGATAGAGTCTTGCTGTGTCACCCAGGCTAGAGTGCAGCGGTGCAATCTTGGCTCACTGCAACCTCTACCTCCCGGGTTTAAGCAATTCTTTCTGCTTCAGCCTCCCGAGTAGCTGGAATTACAAGCTTCTGCCACTGTCTTGGCCAGGCTGGTCTTGAACTCCTGACCTCATGATCCACCCGCCTCTGCCTCCCAAAGTGCTGGGAATTCAGGTGTGAGCCACCATGCCCAGCCTAATTTTAATCTTTATGTTCTTGTTTTTTTATAAGATAAAGTATTGGTTTGGGTTTTTTTTGTTTTGTTTTTTTGGTGGTTCTTTTTTTTAGACAGGGTCTCACTGTGTTGCCCAGGCTGGCCTTGAATTCCTGGGCTCAAGAGATTCTCCGGCCTCAGCCTCCCAGGTAGCTGGGACTACAGGCATGTGCCACTACACCCAGCTTAAATTTTTAAAAATGTTTTATACTTCCTTGCTATTTGGACACAAGATTCTCAATGTGATTTAACCTGATTCGGCCCGAAGTCATTGTTGCAAACCTCCATTTTTGTATTGCAGTGAAATGGTTCTGGGACTGACTCTTTTTCTACCTCCTGGATTCATATCAGCGTGTCAGCTGTCACTTCTGTTGCTCATGTGTGGCTGTCCCCCTTCCAGTCTTGTTTGAGCTAGGAGAACAGACAGCCACACTTGGTAAAAACTGCTGTAGGGTTCGCCGGTAAGGCTGAGACTGGGGAGAGGAGCACATGGCTGCCTGCCTCAGTCTTGGGATTTCGAGGCCTTCACCAGTGGGAAGCAAGATGCAGAGTGCTGAGGCTATAGAATAGGGAAGGCAGACCACAGAACATCAGGACTGGGGGCATCATGACTTAGGCTGGCTCCTCACTTTACAGGGGAGAGGACTGAGCCCCAGAGACTGGTCAGCTTGCCTTCAGGAGCGGGTCACTGCTGCTGTGCATGTCCTACACTACCTCGCTCAGTGCTCCTTGTTTAAAGATACTGTTTCTCTGCCATAAGATCCCAGGAAGTGGGAGCTGAGTGCAGAGAACACTCTGCCTTGCTACGGGTACCAGGATGCCAGATCCTCTGAGAAATAGGATGGAAAACATTTCCCCTCTATGCCTTGGCACCCCCTACCCCAACCTGTTCCCAACCCTCTGCCTTCCGGGAAGAGGGTAGACATTATGGTGTCCTGGAGAGGGAACTTGAAGTCCAAGGAACTTTCCTTGGGGGTCTATCTATGGCTGATAGAGGCCTGGGCCTCTAAGAAGTCAGGGAGCTGGCTGGTCCATTTTGAAAGCTCCTATGTGCTGCTTCCGGTCAATGCACTCTCCTTCCTGCAAACTGAGCTCTTGTGCTACGGAGTGAGCATGAGGAAAGGGAAGGAGCAGCTTCAGACAGCAGGGTAGGGGAGCCTCAGCTTCTCTCCAAAATGGGTCCCTCATCCCTCCTCCAAACCCAGCGACTACCACCCTTTCAGCCCCTTCCCCCATCTCGGAAAATACCTGGAAGGAAGTGAGTGCTCTGGGGCCACTAGCCAGAAGTGGGAGTTTAACTGTCACCTCATCCCTGGGGGCTTGAGTAGCAGAAGGCAGAGGGAGAAATGCAAATCCATGCTCAGGAGGGAGAAGAACTCCTGAGAGGAAGCAAGTGGCAGCCAGAGCCCAGCCTTCCTCCTGGGCCAGGTGGTCCCGGCAGGGGCTGGGGAGGCCTGAAGCAGGCCCTGGACAAGCCAGCAGTCGGCCACCCTGTGCAGTTAGCTGCAGCACTTTCTCTGGTCAGCTGAACAGACTCACTTCCTCTGCCCTGCACCCCAGAGCCTGAAGATGGAGGGCGGGGTCTCAGGAGTAGGGGTGGGGCATGGTCTGGAGTCTCAGGAAGGTGAGGAGATGCAGGAGAAATGAAGTGGGGTATGTCCCTGGGGAATCAGCTGGAGGCGGCAGCCATCAGTCTCTTCTGCTTTTGCGGCAAGGGGGACTAAGCTTAGATTCAGGAATCCCTCAGGCCTCCGCACCTCCCCCTACCTTGTTCTACACACCAGGGGCCAAAGTTGAGAACCACATGGTGTCCTTGCAAAGGGATCTTTTCCAGCAACTGGAAACAAGAATCTGAGAAGCAGCCTTTGGCCTTGTGCCTCTACAGCAATGATCTGTTACAGCCATATGACCATTTCCGGGTTCAAAATGGGCCACCTCTGTTACTGCATTTGACCCTCAGTGCCATCCCACGAGGCAATATTATTCCCCTTTCACAGATGAGAAAACTGAGTTTCCATTACATCTCTTGCCACAGTCAGTGGCCTGTGGAAGCCTTTTCCATTTGCACAACGCTGCTGTCCCTATGGCCTCCCTTCAGTTCTGCCTGGCGGATGGGGATCAATGGACTGTAACTGGGGCAGGGGCATGGGGGTCCTCCTGGTTTTCCTTTTTCTCCCTTGAGCCCCAGCCTGCAGGTGGGACTCTGGGGTTGCAGGTACACTGACCTTAGTAACAAAGCCTCCTTGGGGGTCAGGGCTTCCATGCTTCCTGTGCTCACCCACCGTGGGACCCCTCGAGGAGGGACTGGGGCCCCTGCCGCCCACCCCCATTTTGCCCCAGCTTCTCCCCTCCCCCTCCCCCGGAGCCGCAGCCCCATGACGCAGTCACTGGTGCCCCATTGGCCTGCCCCAGCGCATTTGCCCTTATTTGGCCAGGCGGGCTCCAGGCTGGGTCTCCACCCCCGGCCCAGCCCCCGCAGGCCTGTCTCTCTCACTTCGTCTTTTTGAGGTTTGGCTCTGGGGCTCTGGGGCCCTGGCGGGCGTCGCTTCAAACGCACTTTCTGGTTGAGTCACTTTTTAACGGCTCTAGTGCTGTGAGTTGCTGCTGCTGCTGCTGCTGGGCCCCTGGCCTTGGGGGCCAGCCCTCCCCCATCTGACTGCTTAGTAGGTTCTGAAGGAAAGGGCTGGGGAGGCCATCTGCTGCTGGAGAGACTGCGGACCATCTGGCTACCCAGTTAGGCCCCTCTGCTTCCCCACCCACAAGCCTGGGGCAGAGGGTCTGTCCTGGGTCACTCCCACTGCTTTTTCCAATGGGGTGGTCAGGGGAGAACAGGCCCTCACAGAAGACTTGTTCCTTTGGGGGCTCTGAATTGAGCTCCCTCAGGGGAACAGAAACGGATGCCCGATTTTCAGGAAGGTGAAACTTAACCTCGCTGAGTTTCCGGTTCCTCATCTCTGAGATGTGGGGATAACATCACTTACCTCACTGGGTCAGCATGCCGATCAAGTGAGATTCAGATTGAGTGTGTTTTATCAAGTTCTCTAGCTGCCTGGGCTGCCTCCCTTCCCCCAGCCCTGTGTGCAGAACGTGGAGGTGAACGGGATGAATCCAGGCTGGTTCACGGGGCCATCTGCACTGAGCAATCTCTTTCCACCTCTCAACGCCTTTTCCAGTGGGCCTGGGATATGAGGAATCCCATTGGCGGCAGGAGGCTGCCAGGAGGAAATAGACCCCAACTGGGGACAGGAGGCTGCCAGGAGGAAATAGACCCCAACTGGGGACAGGAGGCTGCCAGGAGGAAATAGACCCCAACTGGGGACAGGAGGCTGCCAGGAGGAAATAGACCCCAACTGGGGACAGGAGGCTGCCAGGAGGAAATAGCCCTTTGCCCCTTGTTTCCAGACAAGGGGAGAATGGTACCAGAGCCCTTCCTAGCCCCCACTGCCTTCTCTGCATTTTGGATGGTGTGCCCAGGACCTAGCTGGGAAGATCCCATGGCTGCCCGGGGGTGGGGGATGGGGGAGGGGTTGGGCAGGATTTGGAACACAGATACTGACTGCTGCTTCCTCCTGCGAGGTCCCTGGGCTCCTGTGCTCCTGGGGACTTACTAGAGCACAAACTGGTCCTTTGGTCAACTCCCTTCCCATTTTTATAGATGAAGAAACAGGCTGGGGTTTAGGGGCAGATTCAGTGACTGGCCCAGAATTGTACTATAAATCATCACAGGGTGAGGAATAGACCCCTAGTCTCTTGACACAGAATTTTATTCTCTGCTTCGTGGTCCTGATGTTGGGACAGGGAGTTGGGCTGATGAGGGATCATAGTGGGTTCCAGGCAGAAAACCAGCTCTTGGACCTCTCCCCGCCCCCACCACACACACAGAGTTTATTTGCAGCAGTTAGAACTGGAGCAGGTGCAGCTATGCAAGTTAAACCAGCCCCTGTGTGTGGAGAGTCCAGAGGGAGCTTTCTCTCATTTCTCCACTTGTGTCCCTAGGAGATCCCAGAGGAGAAAGCTTCTGGTTTCACGGCCACTCCCCCAGCAGTGGTCAGGGTGGACTTCTTCCTCACACACACACCCCTTTTCCACCCAGTCCATAATGTCTTTTCCCAGATGTTGTGGCAAAAATCCTGAACTTGGCCCTAACTTGTTTTGTGACCTCAGGCTGCCTTCTGCCTCTCTCTGGACTTGCAGCTCTGTTTCCTGACTCGGGACCAGTTGCTGCCTAACCTTACTGCTTAGAAGTCCTTGGATTGCTGGGCGTGGTGGCTCACACCTGTAATCCCAGCACTTTGGGAGGCCGAGGTGGGCAGATCTTGAGGTCAGGATATCGAGACCATCCTCGCCAACATGGTGAAACCCTGTCTCTACTAAAAATTCACAAAATAGCTGGGCATGGTTGTGCATGCCTGTAGTCCCTGCTTCTCCGAAGGCTGAGGCAGGAGAATCGCTTGAACCTGGGAGGCGGACGTTGCAGTGACTGACATCGTGCCATTGCATTCCAGCCTGGCGAGAGAGCAAGACTCCGTCTCAAAAAAAAGGTCATTGGATCTTATGATCCCAGCAGAGCTGAGCCGGAACCCTGCCCTAGTGCAAAGGGGCCTCCTATTGGGTGGGCCACCGTGCACTGGAGCTGCCCCTTGCCAGACAGTAGAGCAGGAGAGTGTGAAGTTAAACCTAGAGGAGTCTGGGCCGAGCAGGCAGGGGCTGAGGGGGCGGCCAGCTTGCCTGCCCTCCTTGCCTGGAGGCCCTTCAGCACTCCTTGTGCTCCCAAGCTCTGAGATGAGGCAGAAATCTTCCTAGGTACTGAGATGACCTCTGTAGGGGACATGCGCTGTCTTAGGTTCTTAAGTCACTTCCCTCTCTTGGCACCTGCTTCCCTTGGCTGCCCCTCCAGGGAGATGGGGAAAGGGTCTCAACATTTGGGACTATTGACTCCAATTGGCTTTAGCCCCATTTTGCAATGCTAGGGGCTCAGTTTCCCTCCTTTGTGGCCAGGCCTGTCCCCAACCGTAGCTCACTGGAGTGTGGGCCTGCTCCGCCTTCTGGACTTCCTGTTTGTGAGTGGTTAGGTCTGTGGCTTCTCTCTTGTTGTCTCTTCACAAGGCAGGTTATCTGGGCTGCCATCTCTGCCTGCCTGCTTGTCTGCCTGTGAGTGAGGGCCCCAGGCCCATGCAGATGGCAGGGAGGCTTGGTTTTCCTTTCTACCTTCATATGCGGACAGTGAGCTCCTGTCATTTCTTCCACCTCTGGGCCTGCTCTCCTTACAGGCGTTAGGCCTTCAAAAGGCCATTTTCTCTCTGTTGCTCCTCCCTGCCCAGTCTCTCCTTCTAAACCATTTTCCACCTGTGCTCATGTTCTCCAGGAAGCCTTCTCTGATGGGACTCCTGTGACTCTAAGGTTACCACTGCAGCATCCAACATCCCAGCCCCCTGGGCCCTGACAGCCCTCACCTGGACGGCCTTGTGCCTGCTGCTGTTATTCTGTGAGATGTAGATGTGTGTGTCTCCTTCACCCTCAGATTCAGTGCTCACTGGAAGCAGGAGCCAAGTGTCCCCATCAGACCTGAAGCTCTGCCCTTGCTTTTGTCACTTACACGGGCACACGCACTCTTACACACTGCCTATCAGGCTGGGAGTGCCCAAGGACGGGTCCTGTGTCCTTTTCTCCTCTTCATGGCTCACCTTTGCCTACCCACCGCCTCGACTTGGCACGCAGAGATAGCTGTTCCCCAGGTCGGTAGGGTGTGGGTGGGAGTGCCAGGATCTTTCCAGGATCCCAAGCCCAGAATCCTCTATCCTGGTGAAGGGCTGTTGCCACCTTGTTCCTGCTGTCCCTACCCCCTGCTTCCTCTGAGCAGGAATCTGAATGTCACAACCAGAGAGGGCCGTAGGGGACATCTGACAGTGAGTCCGGGTGAGCTGAGGCTGCCCAGTGACAGCCTGCTTGAACCTGGACTGGGTACCAGCGAGGCAGAGTTTGAAGTATCAACTTGAACTCCTGTCTCCTCCACAAAGACATCAAGGGTTTGGTTGACCTCATCCTGGAGAACTCAGGCCACAGGTGACTTTGGGGGCAGGAGTGCCCCCCTCTCACAGAGGTGCCTGTGTTTTGAAGCCACCCCCAACTCCTTCCAATTACCCTGCCAAGCACTTGCCCCAGAGTCCCTGGTGAGCCTCTCTGTGTCTTTTGGGGAGGAGCAGGTGTGTCCAGCAGTGTTGATAGGCCTTGCTCTAGGTGTGTGTGCAGGCCTGTGGGCTGTGTTGGCAACAGTGTGTCTGTGTCTGAATGTTTGGGGCTCTCTGGGCAGCCATGTGTGTGCATGTGTGTCTCCATGTAGGCACTGGCTGCCCTTCCCTCAGGCACACACAGGCCACGCATCTGGGTGGTGGCAGCCTCCATCAGGCTCCAGTCCAGCAGCCTTGTTCCACTCACAGGTGTACGGCCCATTCCATGTATCCTAGCCATTCTCACAAACTTTCTTATTGTCTCTGTATTCTTTTTTTTTTTTTTTTTAGATGGAATCTGTCTCTGCCGCCCAGGCTGGAGTGCAGTGTTGGGATCCCGGCTCACTGCAACCTCTGCCTTCCGGGTTCAAGCAGTTCTTCTCCCTCAGCCTCCTGAGTAGCTGGGATTACAGGCATGTGCCACTATGCTCAGCTAATTTTTTTGTATTTTTAGTAGAGATGGTGTTTCGCCATGTTGCCCAGGCTGGTCTCAAACTCCTGGCCTCAGGTGATCCGCCCTCCTCGGCCTCCCAAAGTGTACCATTACAGGCGTGAGCCACCTCACCCAGCCCTCTGTATTCTTATTTTAGCCTCTGACCCTTCCCCTGTCTTTGATTTTGTCTCTGGCCCTGTCTCATTTCTGTTTTGAGGCCCAGCAGAGCTGGGAGTCATCGCTGGGCTGGGGAAAAGTCCAGGTGCAGGGACCCGAACCTCTTCTCATTCCCCTCCTTCGGCCCCAGCCTCAGGATGGGAACCAGCGGAGGGTTCAGCCTCTCCAGAAACCCCCTGACCCCAGAAGCTCTGTCAACAGAGAAGCTGGACCCAAAGCTGTCTTCTCAAAAAAAGAAAATAGATAAATAGAAATAAAAATGATTGGTGGTCTTTGGGCATTGAGGTCACATAGAGAAAATCAGCCTCTGTTGTCACAGGGCGGCAGGCATCAGGGGCACCTCGCCCTGCTAAGGACAGGAGAGGGGCTGGACTGGAGACTGTGGAGCACCATGTGCCCCTTGGAACCTCTGCTCTGACTTGCCCTGGCTCCCATTCTGTGACTCTCTTTTGCTGGGATACGAGGCCTCTGAAGTGAGGGCGGTGAAGACACCCTAAGTAGGAGTAGAGGGTGAGATGCTCTCAGGGGAGGAGCCCTGAAGAATGGGGGTCCAGGAACCCAGGTTACTGCACCACTTTGATATTCTTATCCTCTTATCGCCCAGGGCAGCCACTTCCCCCTCCACCCAGGTCGGAGGCCGCGGTGGTCTCTTAAAGGAGTATCGCTCCATTTCTGGCCAGCTGGCCCTACATGGCAGCCCTCCTCACCACTTTCTCTTTAGACTCAAGCGGGTGAAAGGCCCTGTTCCCCCTTTCTCTGTCCCATTTTAGGGGCCTGGAAATGGGGGAAACATTCCAGGTTGAAGGACCCCCTTCCTGGAGGGAAGGATGTGGGGCCATCTCCTGCCCCACTGCCCCCATGCCAATCCTCTTCTAGGCCCTGAATCTGACAGCTCCTTGAGGTCTGTGTGGGCCTAAATGGAGGACGCAGAGAAGAGGTCCCCAGCCTTCTGGGAAGGAGTCACTGGGTGGTTTTCTCTCTCTCACTCCTACCTCCCCCAAGCCCATTCTCTTGCTTCCAGAGCTAGGCCCACTGAGAGGCTTGGAGAATGCTCTGGGGAAGATGCGTGGGCCGGGCTCAGCCCACCCTGTCCCCTGCCTAGCCCCACACCCTGCTCCCCCTCCCCCAGCCAGGGGCCCTGGGCTGGGCAGCTCCTGCCTTCCCCATGGGGAAAGCGGGGGTGGCATGCAGGTGGGTGGGCCCCATGCCCACATCCGGTGGCCGCCAGAACCTTCCCCTCGAGCCTCTTCCCTCCACTCCTCCAAGTCCCCTCTCTCCCCGTAGCACCTGTGCCCTGCCTTAGGACCTGGTCCTCACGGCAACTCTGCCCTGCCCTCCTGTCCCCACAGGCCCCGAGGAGAACATGAACACCTAGCCTAGTGCCAGCAGGCCCACTGAGCCTGAGTGTGCCCCCTGCACTGTGCCCTACAGGCTGAGGCTGGAGGAGGGGTGGCTCTGCGGGGTGCTGAGGACAACTTCCTCCATGGAGAGTGTGCTGGCCCTGACACGCAGAAGAGCCAGGGCTTGGCCTGAGTGCTGGGAAGGGAAGGGAGTTTTCTGGGCTGGGATCAGCACCGGTGGGGCTCAGAGTGAAGGCGCTTTTCTTGTGCTGGAATTCTGGACTCCCCTGTTTTGGGCACTCACCAAACGCCCTGTTGGGGAGCCCTGGCCTTCTGGGGTCACCCCAGTGCCCTGAGTCAGTCCCAGGCTTTTGAGTCATCCCTTGGAGCTGGTGCCTTGGGGGGAAGGGCAGCTGGGGCCGGAAGCCACCTGCCCAGGGCATGAGAGAGGGTCCCCAGCCCTCCCTCGGGCCCACCCCGCTCTGTTTCCTGTCAGTCTGTCCTCCCCAGGGAGGGAGGAAGGGAGGGAGGGCGCTCATCCCCTGCGGGCGGGAGTGGGGCGGGCTCTGGACCGTTGGGCGCCCTGAGCTCTGGCCCACGTGGCCTCGCCTTGCCTCGGGGTTATAAGCCCTGCCCTCCCTGAAGGGAACCCCACTTCGGAGCCTGGAGCACAGGGGCACTCTCCTCTGCCCTGCAGCCTCAGGTAAGGGCCTGACATTCACTGCTGCCCCAACTGGGGCTCCTGGACTCAGGGTCTCAAGGGGCTTGGGCTGCTCGTCCGGGTGGAGATGCATGGGGGTTGGCAAGGAGCTCTGGTGCGAGGCTGATGCGGGAAGCTCAGGGCAAAGTGCCTCGAAACTCTCTAGTCAAGGAAGGTAAAATGGCTCCTGGACCCCAGTGGGGAAAAAGGTGTCCAAGGAGGAGGGCTGGAGACTAGGGCGGGGATGGCAGAGGGTGGACAGAGGCTGGGAAGTGGGACCGGTGTCTCAAGGGGCGCCAAACTCTTCCTCCGCCCAACATGGCCACTATTTTTGTCAGGATAGCCTTGGGCTCCTGCCAGTGGGGCATCAAGGCAGTGAGAAGATCAGGACTTTGGGCTGGTGGAGAGACTGGGAATGAAGGCCCTGGGGGATCAGGACCTTGGGGGCTGGTGGGGAGTCTGGGGACCGAGGCCTGGGGGGTCAGGACCTTGGGGCTGGTGGGGGAGTCCGGGGACCGAGGCCTGGGGGAGTCAGGACCTTGGGCTGCTATGGAGGCCTGGACTGAGGCCCTGGCTGGGGGGGTGGGCCAGGGGGCAGGACTTGGGCTGGTAAGGAGGCTGGGATTTGAGGCCCTGGGGTATTCAAGACCTTGGGTTGTTGGGGGAGGCGGAGGACCTAGGCCCTGGGGGTCAGGACCTTGGGCTGGTGGGAAGGGTGGAGGGTGGGGACCGAGGCTTTGGGCAGTCAGGACGTCAGGGTGGTGGGCAGGCTGGAGACCAAGACCTTGGCGGGACAGTTGTGGCTGCCTCATTTGGACCCTGGAGGGTGGGTAGCGTGGCTGGGAGTGGCCAGCCAGGGGGCTGAAGAACTAGAGGTGAGGCCTCCAGAGGCCCTGGTCTCTACCTGAGTGTCCCTGAAACTGGGGGGGTTGGGGTGGAGCCTTCAAGGGGGAAGGGAAGAGGGAACCAAAGAGGAAGTGGGGGAGGGAGGTAGAGGAGGCAAGTCCGCCATGCTGAGTCACCGCCCACAAGGCCCAGGGCGGGCCCTCGGGGGGGGGCCCTGGCAGGGTGGGGGGTCTTAGGAAGCCACGAGGAGGGCTGGGGGGCTCTTGGAGCAGGAGTCAGGAAGCCCGGGTGGCCTGAAGAGTACACACCGACGGACAGACAGACAGTGCAGTCACCCATAAAGTAGAAAGCACTACTAACAGCACTGGAGGGTGTAGTGTTTCCTACTTTATGGATGAGTGTACTGTGGGCTTCGGAGATCACGCTGCCACTGCCACCCGCCACCATCCTCCTCTGCGCTTGGGGACCACGTGTGACAGGTGAGCACCTCACACCCCCTCCCTACCCTGCCCAGACGCCTGAAAGGCCTCCATGGCTCTCTCGCCCTTCCTGGTTCTGGACAACTGGGGAAAGGCCCCAGCAGCTCCTCTGCTGCTGCCCTGCAGTCTTGGGGGGATGGGGAGGGCTTGACAGGTGGAGCCCTGATGCGGCCACAGCCTCGAGGACGAGGAAGGGGTGGGAAGGGAGGGTGCGTGGAGGGGAATGGGGGGGCGGTGCCGGGGACCCAATGCTAATAAAGACTGGACTGTGCTTCTCTTTTGTCTGAGACTCTGTTGCTGGGGTGGGGAGCTGAATGCGGGTGGTGGGCACATGGACAGTGTGGGCTCATGGAAGGGCTGGAGGCAGAACCTCTCGCTCCTCCGAGAGAACGTTGGCCCTGCCTATGAGATCAGAAGACGGCTCTGGGCCTGGCCAGGCCACAGCCGGAGGAAAGAAGGACCTGGGGTCATCTGCAGAGAGGGGCAGGGATGTCAGGCATCCTCTCATCCTCTACCCTAGCTCTGGCCCTATCCTGTCCCCCACTCACTCTCTGTACCCTCAAACTGAATGTTGCCTACATCCAGTTTTACTCTACAAAAGTCTATGGGGTCCCGGGTAATATAAGAATTGGGCAAAATCCACTGTGGCACACATGCAGCATCTTTTTTTTTTCTTTTTTGAGTTGGGATCTCACTCTATTGCCCAGGCTGGAGTGCAGTGGTGCGATTTTGGCTCACTGAAACCTCCACCTCCTGAGTTCAAGTGATTCTTCTGCCTCAGCCTCCCAAGTAGCTGGGATTACAGGCATGCGCCACCACACCTGGCTAATTTTGTATTTTTAGTAGAGACAGGGTTTCTCCATGTTGGTCAGGCTGGTCTTGAACTCCTGACCTCAGGTGATCTACCCACCTTGGCCTCCCAAAGTGCTGGGCTTACAGGCATGAGCCATCGCGCCCAGGCCACAGCATCTTATACATAGACAAGGGCACAGGCACTCGTATACAAAGCACACACTGAGATGCAAATGCATCTACACAGTGGCCCCATGCAGTGTGCCAGCAGCACACACAGACACAGACACATGTGACATGACTGGCATGACACAGGGATATACACACACCCAAGGAACATACATATTCAATAGTACATGCAATGATAGAAACATACGACGTGTCTTCCATATAGAAGAGCACACATACAGTGACAATCACATAATAAACCTGGTGGCCACATACACAGACATAGATAGAGACACATTCCTATATGATGATAAATATAGAATACATAGATAGATACATGGTGATATATATAAAGAAAACCATGTCATTTTGCATATTTACATGACTGAGCATGTCATGTATTGTGTGATCAATTACTATATTGTGCCATATAGTAACTTCCATATCTATATATATCATGATGTGTTGTAATTTATAAAGTCACACAACCATAGCCTCACATGCACACAAATGGCACGTACATAGACACAGTGGCAAATAGACATATATGCAATGACATAGAAACACACATACATATACACCCAATGTGTTTTTGTTATGTTTTATTACGTGACTCATAGACACATAATAGCACACACAAATATACACACAACGGTTCCTCCGCAAATACAGAAATAGATCTACATCTAATGTATATATGCTCCTCCTATACACACGCATGCGTATAATGGCGTGTATTTATACTCTGATCTAACCATCAGCAACACATCACGCAGTGGCGTGCGTGTTGAACTACACACTGCTTTGGGGAAGTGAAGATGTCCACTCCTCCCCATGCACCCCCTACCTCCAGTCCCATTGGCTCTTGCCGGGGTGGAGCCCACAGTCAGGCTCCCTGGTTCAGTATCACTACTGCTATTCTGCGGGGGGTGCCACACGAGGGCCCCTGACCTGGGCTGAAACTGGCTTGTTGAATGAGTCCCAGGTTCAGAGGGGAGAGGAGCTGCCTCCTGGGGCCTCTCCCAACACCCCTGTCTCTGGGGACTCCGTCTAGAGCCCTGTCCCTTCCTATAGGCTGACTCCTGGCTAGGGGGCTTCTCACGTCCTTGTCCCCCCCAAACCATTTTTTTCATAGCAACAAGGTCTAAGGCTAGACAGAAGAACTTCCACACAATTTGAGGCAAAGTCAACCCAACAGGCCATGTGGGCTTCCCTGGTGGCCTGGGACAGCCAGGTTGCCCCCCCCCCCCCCCACCAAGAACAATCTGCCAGGAGGAAGTGGAAGCAATTCTCTCAGTCTATTTCTACCTATCTTTGTTTCTGTCTTCCAGTTTTCATTCTCTTGATTTCTGTCTCTCTCTTTGTTTCATCTCCAGTCCCATCTTTTCTAGTTCTGCCCTTCTCCTCGGCTGGATCTCTGTCATACCCTCCCCGGTTCTGTCTCTACCAGTCTCACCCGGTGTGGGGAGGACCATCTGCACCCCGCTCGCCTCTGTACTCCGGAAGGTGTGAGAATGTGTGAAGACAGGATGGGAGGACACATGTGGGAGCCCTGGGCTGACATCCCATGAGAAACCTGCTCTTCCTTCTGTCCCCGACCCTGTCAGCCAGTCCAACCCACCAGTCCAGCGCCATCACCATGGAAACCAGCAGCCGACTTCCTATTGGTGGGTGGGAGGGGAAGGAGGAGGGGGAGGGGAGGGCTGGCTCTCCCCGGCTTGCTCCCCCCCAATTCTGAGGCTCAGCCCTCCTCGGAGCCCACCATCTCGAGGCTCCCGGACTGTAAGGGACCCCTGCAGTCCCCAGAGCTGAGGCCAGCAGGGGCCGAGACTATGAGGCAAGCAGCCCATCGACCCAGGCCTCCTTAGGACCAGCCCTGCCACCCAGCAAGCGAGACAGCAGCAGCAGAGAGCGGAGCCGGGAGATAAAGGACCACAGCGGACCACTGGGGATCACCCCCAGCAGCTCCTGAAGCCCCTGGCCGGGCTGAGGGGTTGCGATGGATGGCCAGACACACAGACACTGACAGACACACAACAACACCGATGCACACAGCTGCACGACACTGACACACTCAGATACAACCAGTGACAGCATCACATACTGCCACAGCCCTGCAATACAGACACCCACACACACAGAGAAACAACTGGCAACTCTGAAATGGGCAGACAGTGACACACAGCACCACCCCCCCTCAACACACAGAAGTGGGGGCACCCATCTTCCCGACACACAAGACAGCATTGAGCTGCACGGACAGACCTGGAGACACACGCACACCCTCACCCAGGCGCAGCTGTCGGTGGCCTGTGCACATCTTCCCCACCCCCCACGGGGGACACCCTTGCTCCTCCACATACTCGCGCACATCCACAGCCACCAGCAAACATAGCTCACATACCCCCGGCTCCAGCTCCGGCAGCCCTGGCGCCTTCTGCAGCCTCCTTTGTGGGTGGGGAAGAGCTGAGCCAACCTTGGATGGAGCGTCGGTGAAGCAAGAGCTCAGAGGGGGAGAGGAGCCGGCCTGGCATGACCCTCACCAGCCCCCCCATCTGGCTGGGTGATGTCCCCCGGCCCGGGTTCTGGAACCCCTTGGCAGTACCATGGAGCAACTGAGAACCCTCCCACGGCCTGGGGACCCTGGAGCCATGGAGCCATGGGCACTGCCCACCTGGCAGAGCTGGACTCCAGGTCGAGGGAGTGAATCTGGCGGTGCAGCCCCAAGGGTCGCCGACATTCCTCCGGCAGCTCTGCAGCTCCGAGAACTGCGGTCTGAGGAGAGTTCCGAGCCCAAAGGAGCCCAGAGCTCCAGGCCCATGGGGGGCACTGACTCTGAAGGAGCAGAGGCTGGTCTACCCAGTCTGGGCCATCAAGCATCAAGCTCTGGACCCACCTGCCTGAGGCCAGAGGATGAGGAAGTAGAGGCTTTCCCGAAGGTAAGGGATCTGTAGGGGGCTGGGGCCTGCAGGGTGGGGGTCTCTCACCGTGTCCTCCAGCCTGGCTGGGAGGTGAGACATGGTATGCATCCCCACTGCCCACCTCTCCTCTCTTGGCCTGTCTGTGGGTCTGACTCTGTGGCTGTTTGTCCTGTCTTCATCAAGCAGAAATCTTGGGGGCTCCATTTCTTTCGGCATTTGTCTGTCCTTCTGACTCTCTCTGCCTGTCTGTCTGTATCTGGCCCTGCTGCTGCCCTGTCACTCTCTGTGCCTCCCCCCTGACAGTGTGTCTGTCTGTCTGTGTCTCTTCCTCCATGAGTCTGTCTGTCCCTGGGGGCTGGGAGTACAGGGGGAGTGTGGAGGTGTATGGTAGAATCAGTAGAAGAAGCAGTTTGAGGGGAGGGGCTTTGTGCTGGGCTGAGCCAGGGTTGAGGTGGAGCAGGCTTCTGTAGAAGAGGGAGGGAACAGGACTTTAGGGGAGGGCAGGGAAGTCTGGAGGGATGGGAGTGGGAACTCCAGCTGGCATTTCCCTGGAGGAGAAGATGCATAGGAGTGGGAAGGATCAGGGGAGAGCAGGAAGGTCCCGGGGTTGGGGGTGCCTGTGTGGATGGAGGACTGGACAGTTCCTTCGCCTAGGCCTCCTCTGGCCCTCTCTGAAGGCCTGGGACCTAAGGGGGAACCGTTTCATCTCCATGTCTCCTTGGACCATGGATGGGGGGTGCTTCCACATGGAAGGCTCTGCTGGGTGACTGGGTTTCTGAGGTGCTGTCCTCGGTCCTTTCCCACGCCAGGCCAAGCTGAACATGGGCTTCGGGGGACAGGCCCAATCTGGAGCTGCTGAGGGCCCTGGGGGGAGCTGCAGCAGCGCTGTGCCATCCTTAAGGAGGAAAACCAGATGCTGGTGAGGCTTGGAGACTGGGGTCCTGCGTTCTGGCTGGAGCCAGGCCCTCAGAGCACTCCTCACCCCATGACCATCTCTCCAGGTGGGGGCTCCATGGAGGTGACAAAACCCAAGACCCAGAGAGAGTAAACCCCTGCCTAGAGTTGCCAAGGACCCCATTGTGAGCCTAGGGCTATAGCCCAAGTCCTGGGCAATTAGGACTGGGTCTGTGAGGTGTTCCCTACATGCCCCAATTCTGCCTGACCCCTTGTCAGAGAAAGAGCAGCTTCCCTGAGACAGAAGAGAAGGTGCGGAGGCTGAAGAGGAAGAATGCCGAGCTGGCGGTCATTGCCAAGCGCCTGGAGGAGAGGGCCCGAAAGCTGCAGGAAACGAACCTGAGGGTGGTGAGGACAGGAGGCTGCTGGGTGGAGGCTGGGTGACCAGGGGAGAGGGGGAGCCAGGGCTGGGTCTAAGGGCTGTCTGAAGCTTGGGAGTCACAGACTCAGCACCTAGGAAAGCAAGAATCTAGGGGCTCAGGTGCAGGAAGGGCAGAGGCTGGCCAGGCCAGGAGGCCAAAGGTTTCTGGAGCTGCAGTGGGGAGAGAAGAGCTGGACGGGGAGGTTCCTGAGCAGGCAGGGAGCAGGATTCTGGATTACTATGCGCTGGTGCTGGCAGCAGCCTCCTGCTGAGCTCATCTCAGGGTATAGAGCCGGAGTGGGGGCAGGGATAAGACCCATCACAGTGGCAACCCCAAATTAGCAGCATCCTTTGGTCCTAGAATTGGACGTAGAGTTAATCCTTTCTGACTGCTGGGATCGGGTAAAGTGAGGCTGCTGGTTTTCTGAGACTCCAGACAGGGTGGAAGCAGGTGGCCACCTCCTAGGTTTTCATGCTAACTCCTCCTTTGGGAGGAGATGAGGAGTGGGAGAAGTGCTGCAGCCCTCGGGTGACCATTGGCCTTGCCCCTCCTCTGGCTAGGTGAGTGCCCCCTTGCCCCGGCCGGGGTCCAGCTTGGAGTTGTGTCGGAAGGCCCTAGCCCGCCAGCGAGCCCGGGACCTCAGTGAGACAGCCAGTGCACTGCTGGCCAAGGACAAGCAGATTGCTGCCCTGCAGCGGGAGTGCAGGGAGCTGCAGGCCAGGCTCACCCTGGTGGGCAAGGTGCGAGGAGGCCCTGCTCACCTCTTCCAGCTCGGCCCTGCACAAGGCCATCTGCCTGTCGTGGGATGCGGACAAGATGTTAATGAGATGCAAATAAAACGGGAGGGTGGAGGGTGCTGGGAGTAGGTTCCCCTGGCAACGGCCCAGGTGGGAGAGGGGAGAAGGGGGTGGAGCCATGAGTCCCAGACCTGGGCATTTCTGTGCCCCAGGCTTGAGGTGGTATGCTGGTGGGTCTGGCTGTACGCATCCACACACGCGTTGCGTGAAGGGATGTTCACAAGGCATTTAGCACAGTGCTGGGCACGTTGAGAGCACCCAAGAAATAAATTACTGAGAATGTCCGCATACGGGCTCGCGGGAGCATGTGGGCACACACGCATGCACAGGTACCCAGGCATGTATGCATGGGAGGGTGTGCACATTCCCGCGCATCCGAGCCCCTGCAGCAAAGCGAAGGGATCTGCCGGGGATGGATGGGGCGGGCAAGGGTCAGGCCTGACTCCCCTCTCTGTCCCTGTGCCCTAAACTCAGGAGGGTCCCCAGTGGCTCCACGTGCGGGACTTCGATCGGCTGCTGCGCGAGTCCCAGCGGGAGGTGCTGCGGCTGCAGAGGCAGATCGCGCTGCGCAACCAGCGGGAGACGCCCCCGCGCCCGCCGTCCCGGCCCCCGGGTCCTGCTCCCCAGGCCAGAGCAGGGGCGCCGGCTCCCGGGGCCCCGGGAGAGGTGAGCGCCGGCGCAAGGGCAGGTGTGTGGGTGCGGGCAGATGAGGGGTGGGGAGCGACCACCGGGATCTCCCTTGCACCGTGCTCAGAACCCTAAGGACCCGGTGGTGACGTGCGCATTCCCAGGGCCTGGGGAGCTTTCCCGTCCTGGGCAGGGTCCACCTCCAAGCCTCCCGCGCTCGTACCTGCGCCGTGCCCTTCCGCGGGGGCTCGCGGGTTCCGCCCTCCGTAGGCCTGCGCCCAGCGGGGCCCGGCCGCCCGCCCCTGCCGCGCTGCCAGTGGTACAGCCCGGCAGCAAATCCCTGGTTGCCCTGGCAGCCGCCCGGGGCCCAGCCCGCGCTGCCTCCTCCCGCTGCCGCCGTAGAGTGGGGACGCCCCCGTCAGCGCCCGCCTGGCTGGCCAGGCCTGGCCCCGGCTACCCGGGGGCGGCGGTGCGTCCTCCCCAGCTCCAGGTACAGACGACCCTCACTGAGCGCGGGGCTTAGGCAGCCCCCTGTTTCGAGGGCCAGGGACCCACTCCGGACCCCCAGAACTTAGGGGTCTGGCTTCTCTCCATCATCCTAGGTGGGCAGCAAGTAGGTCCTCCTCCTTCTGGGAAGAGGGCTGGGAGGAGGGACCCGGTAGTGATCTGATAGTGACCAAGACCTCCGGGTAGGGGGGACGCTTCTTGCTCAGATTTTTTCTCTCTGGCTGGCCCTGGAAGGGGAGAGGCACCTCCCATCAAGACCTGTCCTCCCCCAGAGTTTGCACGGATAAATGGAAGGTGTGGTAGGGTGGGCCTGGGGGAAGCCAGGAGGAGGGTCTGGATGGGCTTGTGCTGCTCTAGGCCAAGCCCAGGTTTGGATGATACAGAACCCCTGTCTTGGGGGAGCACCACATCCCCGGGGGGCCCAAGCAGCCTCCTAATTCTCTGCCAGTCGCTGAAGGACACCGGGGACAGTTATTGAGTGCAGAGCAGGGCTGCTGCTGGAAGCTAAAAAGGGAAAGCTTTGGCCTGGATAAAGGACCCGTCTCCCAGGGCACACGTGGGTCCCAGGATCTCAAAGCACTTATGGCTCCAGGACACAGGGGTGCAGCCTTTGTACTTCTGCATCAGCTGGAGAGGATGGGAGGGGGTGAGCAGACAGTGCCCCTCTTTGCTCTTCCCAGGCAGGGACCTCTTGCTGGCTGGGTGATGGGGTGGGAACCTGCCCTGGGCAGGCTGGGCTGGGGCAGGCTGCCCTGGGGCCCTGTTCTCAGGTGTCCGCCCCTTGCCTCTGGGCATTTCTAGGCCACACCCCAGGAGGATGTGGACAACCTACCGGTGGTTCTAGGGGAGCCAGAGAAACAGCAGAGGGTGCAGCAGCTGGTAAGTCCTAGGTCAAGGGTTGGAGGCAGCCTGCTGAGGGCAGATGTACCTTCCCACATGAGGAGCCCTCGGTTCTGACCCCACAGGAATCGGAGCTCAGCAAGAAGCGGAAGAAATGCGAGAGCCTGGAGCAGGAAGCCCGGAAAAAGCAGAGGCGATATGAGGAGCTGGTGAGCTCTTGAGGGCAGCTCAGAGGCGGCTTCTCCCTTCACCCAGGCCAGCCAGGTGGTGGGCTCCCTCTCAGCCTCGCTTCTGCCCCTCCTGCCCTCAAGCACACCTTTTCCCTCCTGCTCCTCAGTGCTTTCCTTTCCTGCCTGGCGCAAGTTCCAGCAGGGGGAGGAAGGCCTGGCCTGGGAGGAGGGTAGGGCCCTCTGTGTGGGGAGAGGGGGGAATGTGAGTGTTGGGCCTCCTCCTGAGAGCTCCTCTGCTCTGCTCTGCTCAGGAACTGCAGCTGAGAGAAGCGCAGAATGAGAATGCCCGCCTGGTGGAGGAGAACTCCCGGCTCAGTGGGAGAGCCACAGAGAAAGAGCAGGTACTGGTTCTGCTGCGGAGACCTGTGCTCCCCTCAGGGCCCCAGTCCCCAGCCAAGGGGCTTTCTCCTCCACCCCTGAGTCGGGGTAGGGGACTGTTCCTGCCGTGAGGGCGCTGGTGGGTCAAGGCTCACGCACCCAGCTCCCTGCCACTGTCCCTTTGCCAGGTGGAGTGGGAGAATGCAGAGCTAAGGGGCCAGCTCCTGGGGGTGACACAGGAGAGGGACTCAGCCCTTCGCAAGAGCCAGGGCCTGCAGAGCAAGCTGGAGAGCCTGGAGCAGGTGCTGAAGGTGAGGGGATGGAGCAGGTCCATTCAGCAGGTGCTGAAGGGGAGGGTGCCGGGCCCTGGCGCGGGGGAGCAAGTGGGACAGTAGAATGTGCTTAGGGAGGGACACTAGCTCTGAGGCCCGGGCCTGGAGCTGCCAGCTGCTCGCCTTCTCCAGACTCAGTTTCCTTTATACTAGGGGGATCTGCAGCAGATGGTGTTGGAAGCTTCCTCACCTTAGACTTCTCTAGAAACAGCCAAGTGGGGGCTCTGGCCTTGACTGGGATCTTGTGTTTCAGCACATGCGGGAGGTGGCCCAGAGGCGGCAGCAGCTGGAGGTGGAGCATGAGCAGGCTCGGCTCAGCCTGCGGGAGAAGCAGGAGGAGGTCCGGAGGCTGCAGCAGGTGGGACCGCTGTGAGGGAAGCTGGCGGGCTGCGGGACGACAGCTTTGCCACTCACTCATTCAACAAGCATTCACCGTGTGCTTGGCACTGTGCTAGGCGGTAGGGAGACTGTGGAGAACAAAGACCAGGTCCCTGACTGTCAGCAAATTCACAGATCCATGAGTGAGCTGATTTCAGACACTGATGAGCACAGTGGTGGAGAAGAACAGGGTGATGTGACAGAGTGACTTGGGATGGGGTGAGGAGCCACTTTAGAGCTCATCAGGGAGACAATTTAGCTTGCCACGTGGGAGTAGTTGCGCATGCTCTGTGGATGGAAGAGCTGGAGGAGTCTGAGACCAGTGTGGCTAGAGGACAGCAAGCGATGGGCAATGTGCGGGCACTGGGCGAGAACCCCATCCTGTCGGGTCTTAACGGCCATGGGAAGAGTTTGGGTATTCTGCTCTGTGAATGGTTAAAAGCTCTTGAAAGATCCTAAGTGGGGGAGTGACATGATCTGAGTCATAATTTTATAGGATCACATGGGTAGTATTGTGGAGGGTGGACTGTGGGAGCAGGCATGGAGCGGGGCCTGGGCGGGAGATGGTGGCTTTCTGGAGAGGGATGCATGCAGTGGAGGTGGAGACAGGTGCCCGGGTTTGGGTTGTGTTTTAGAGATAGAGGTGACACGGGTCCGGCTGGGCGAGGCGGCTCACATCAGATCACTCGAGGTCAGGAGTTTGAGACCAGCCTGGTCAACATGGTGAAGCCCCGTCTCTACCAAAAGTACAAAAATTAGCCAGACATGGTGGTGTGTGCTTGTAACCCCAGCTACTCGAGAGGCTGAGGCAGGAGAATCCCTTGAACCCAAGAGGCGGAGGTTGTGGTGAGCTGAGATGGCACCACTGCACCGCAGCCTGGGTGGCAGAACAAGACTCCATCTTAAAAAAAAAAAAAAAGAATTGATGGGGCTCCCTGTGGGATTCCAGTTGAATCCCTTCTCTGTCAGCCATCTGCTGTAGAAACCCTGGTGGAGGGTGGGGCTTTTCACACCCCGAAAGCTGAAGGATGAAGGGGCAGTAGATCTGAGAGGTCAGGAATCCCCGAGTGCTGAGTTCCGTTTTGGTCGCGTTTGGGCTGCGTGTTAAACATTCATGTACTTGGATACATGAGCCTGGGGTTATGGGCGGGCTGGTCTTGGCGCTATTTGGAGCCATCAGTGTGCTTAGTTGGAGGGGTAGATGGGAGCCCTAGGGAGAGAGTAGACAGTATAAACTGGGCCCAGCACTGGCTCCAGGGGCACCCTAACATTGAAAATGGGGGGGCAGGGAGCAGGCAAAAGAGACTGAGAGGGAGCATCCAGAGAGGTAGGAAGGAAACCGGGAGGATGGTTGCCCAGGAAAGAGGGGAGCAGAGTCAGGTCACACCTCTCCTGGACCCCTGGCTGAGGGTGGGTGTTCGGGAGGGAGAAATCCTTCCGCCTCCCCGCTTCCCTATCCCTCTCTCCTCTCTCCCCACCCTTTTCTTTCTCCCAGCTTCTTCCTCCCCCTGCCTCAGTCCTTTCCCCTCCTCCCCTCCCCTCTCATCCCTCTCTGCTCCATCCCATTCCTTATCCTTCCCTCCAGCATTTTGGTTCCTCCCACCTGTAGGCCCAGGCGGAAGCCAAGAGGGAACATGAAGGGGCCGTGCAGCTGCTGGAGGTAGGACCCCTGGAAGTGGCCCCTGTTCCACCATCTTGGGAGGAAGGCAGGGGAGCACCAGATAGAGCTGGGATGGACTATGGCGGTGGGGAGAGGGGGTGGGCACGGCTGAGCAGGGGGCTCCTAAGCCTGGTGGAGCAGCCTCCCATTGCTGCCACTCCCAGAGGCTGCCTTCACCCCGAGATAGCCTTCCGTTTAGGGACCGCTAGTCAGTCCAGGGAGCGGACTGGATGGCGTCTGCTTAGGCCCCCTTGTCCCCCGCCCTCTCTGGGTTAGCGACCCACAGGCTCAGGGGTCTAACCTGCTCTCTGCTTCCTTTCCTGCCACAGTCTACCCTGGATTCCATGCAGGTAGCGCCCCCCTCTCCGCTTCCCTGCACCTCTCTAGGCTGGCTGAGCTGCAGCTCCTCCTTCAGGGCCCAGGCAGTCCTCGTCTCTCCCCCCAGCAGAGGGGGTGTCACGGGGAGCAGACCTGAGAATCCATAGGGAGTGGGGTTCCTGCAGGACAAGTGCCGCTGTCCCCTCCTCCAGGCCTGCCACCGTGTCTGGCAGACACAGGGCCTCCCCTCTCTAGCCGCCCTGAGCATGAGGAAGTTCATCCCCATCTAACTCAGGAGCCTCTCCCCTATTGGCCAGAGAGAGACCCTGCTTTTGGGACTCTCCTCAGGCCTGAGAAAACTTCCTGGCCATTGGCCCATTCCCATCACGAAGACATCTCTGCTCCCCCTGTGGCACTTCCTGGCCCCTTCTCTGAGGGAAGGGGTTTGGGTTGCTGACTGGGAGGGTGATGGGTGGTGGAGCTGAGAAAACTCTCGGGCGATGGTGGTGATGATGGGGTAGGAATGATCCCTGATGGCCTAGAAAGTAGCCAGAGGCAGAAGTGCCATTGCCTCCAGCCCGAGTGTTGTTGAGTGTGTGGCAGGCCCGGCCTTTGCTCTGAAGGGGCCTGGGGTGAAGATGCCCCAGGACACGGCCCGGAACTTCTCCCTCAGCTCTGATGCGTTCAGGGCAGCGGCAAGGCTGGTGCCAAGGCCTGGGGCTGGGTGAACGGATGTGACCTGAAACCCAGTGTAGGGCTGTGTGGAGATGGCATGGGCTGGCACTGGGCAGCTTTGTGGGGCCTGGTGGCTCATGGTGGGTCTTGGCCAGGCCCGGGTTCGAGAGCTCGAGGAACAGTGCCGCAGCCAAACAGAGCGCTTCAGCCTCCTGGCTCAGGAACTCCAGGCCTTCCGCCTGCACCCGGGCCCCTTGGATCTGCTCACCTCTGCCCTGGACTGCGGGGACGCTTGGAGACCGCCCACCACCCCCCTGCTGCTGCTCCACCCCCCCAGCCCTGCGGGGGGTCTGGCCCCAAAGGTACGGGGGGACACCAGTGGTGTTGGCCTGGAATCTCCAGACCTGGGCTTTTGTATAGAGCAGGGAGTTCAGGATCAGAGAAGGCCAGCAACTCATCCAAAGTCACACAGCAGGTTAGAGTCGTGCCTGGCTAGAACCAGGTTCTGTTGGGGAAAGAATAAAGCCCAGGGGGAGTGACTGTCCAGAGTCTGGTCCAGGCATCTTGGGTCATTGTTCTTCCAAAACGATCTGAGTGGTCAGGGCTAGGAGTTGGGTGCTAGGAGTCAGTAGCAGGTAGTGTGATCTTGTTGAGTAGGGGCTTGGGAGTCAGCTGGATCTGGTGGTCCCAGCTCCACTCATCTGACAGTCGCTTTGATTTGAGAATGCGGCTTAACCTCTCTGGGCCACAGTTTCTTAAGCTGAAAGACAGGAATAATTAAATGCATCTCATCAAGCTGCTTTGACAATCATGTGAAATAATATACGTAAATCAGCTATACCTCTATTTAGTAAGTTTCTTGCTAAATATTTCCCTTTTAGTAAGGAAGCCCGGTTGTGGAAGGCCTGGCCCCCATATCCAAGAAGCACCACCCTATCTCCCTGGTCCCTCCTCAGGCCACAGACCCCAAGCCCACGTGCCATCTTCTCTTTAGACCTTGATCTCCCCGCCGGGTTCCCCTGGGCGCTGCACCCCAAAGTCTTCTGAGCCTGCCCCCTGCTACCCTCACTGGGGTCCCTCGAAGGACAACCAAGAAGGCAGAGTCTCTCTCCAACTCCTCCCGCTCCGAGTCTATCCACAATAGCCCCAAGTCATGCCCTACACCTGAGGTTAGTGCTGGGGTGGGGCCTGAAGTTCTGGCTTTGGCTTGGGGGAAGGGGGCAAGGCAGGTGGCCCTGACCTCTTCTGGGATCCTCGGGAGTTGGGTGGCAACTTCTGGGGTCTCAAGTTGGGAGGTAGGAGGCCTGTGGATTCCTCCCGTGGGCGAGGGGCTCAGGTGGAGCCATCCCTGCTCTCCACGGCCTGCCTGCAAGCCCCACCTGGGACCACCCCACCTGGGACCGCCCCTGGGAGGCCCAGGGAGGCTCTGGAGTGCTGGGCTGGATGGAGGTGACACTAGGGCACCAGGGTCTGCATAATGAGACTGGTCCTAAGAGCGTCTGTAGTGAAAGCAGGTGGTTGTGTGAGAAAGAGCACATGCTCCAGGATTCCAATCCCAGCCTTGCCTTAGGCAAGTCACTGAGCCTTTCTGGGCTTCGGTCTCCTTATCTGAATCTTGGAGCTAATAAAACCTGCCTTCTAAGGTTGTAGTGAGGGTTAAATGAGTAAGGAATGTGCCTGTTTCAGTGCTGGGCACACAGTAGATGCTCAACAGGGGGCAGCTGTTATTATTACTAAGTTCCTGGACATTACTCATAGCTCATCTCATCAACTCATCCTTCTTTCTACCCCAAAACCGCAGAAGGTGGAGAGGGCAGGTCAGGAGCAGCTCTGCGAGCCTAACATTCAGAAAGTTAGAATGCAGCCCTGGGCCTCTACTGCCCCCTCGTGGGGTAGAAGGGTGGTGCCGGCTTCGGATGTGGTCGTGGAGAGGCTGCCTGCTTGTTCTCCTTCTCCCAGGCGTTGGCAGAGAAGAGAAGACAGCCTGTTCCCCCAGGCCACCGCGGCAATCTCAACAGTGGTCTCAATAGGGGTGCCCCGAGGCTGGGGTGCCCTGAGGTGTGGGAAGTAGACAGCAAGTTCTGAGTTCCAGAGCTGAACGGCAGAACACTGTCACTTGGCTAGAAGCAGGGACCTCTCAGGCTCCTTCAGCCTCCTTGCTTCCAGAGATTTACAGTTGGGGTGCTTTGCGAAGGTTCTTTTTTTTTTTTTTAATTTTTTTAATTTTTAAAAATTTGAGACAGGGTCTCGCTCTATGGCCCAGGCTGCAGTGCAGTGGCCTGATCTCAGCTCACTGCAACCTCTGCCTCCAGGCTCAAGTGATCCTCCCACCTCTGTCTCCCAAGTAGCTGGGACCACAGGCGTGCACCACCACACACAGCTAATTTTTGTATTTTTAGTAGAGATGGGGTTTTGTTATGCTTCCCAGGCTGATCTCAAACTCCTAGCTCAAGGGACCCACCTGCCTCAGCTTGCCAAAGTGCTGGGATTATACGCATGAGCCACTGCATCTGGCAACTTTGCTAAGTTTTTACCTTAAGGAGCCAAACCGCTGTTGACATCCACTCCCCACGCCAGCATGACCTGTGCCCCTCTGAGAGGGGGGTAAGTGGCCTTATTTCCTGGAGGGTGCAGTAGAGGCCCAGGGGAAGGGTTAGAGTTATCACCACTGCCTCTGCCCAGGGAAGCTGGGCTCTGCCCGGGCCTGCTTCAGGTACTGAGAGGGCATCAGGAGACCCTCCCCACTGGCCTCGTGCAGCATGGATGTACTCACTTTCCCTCCTCAAAGCAATAGGTCCTCTGGCTCAGCCTAGAAACCTGCCTCGTTGGTGTTGGGCCCCAGGCCCCGAAGAGGAATCAGCCCTTTCTGTTTGCCCCCAGGTGGACACAGCCAGTGAGGTAGAGGAGCTGGAGGCAGACAGTGTCTCCCTGCTTCCAGCCGCGCCAGAGGGCAGCCGGGGGAGGAGCCAGGATCCAGGTCTTCCTAGCGCGTTATAGGTGGGTCCCTCACCCTCACCGCCCCGAACTCACCCCCAGCATTTGGGGTGTATGCAAGGAGGGGGCCGGGTGGAGATAGAGGCCTCTGGAAGTGGTGGGGGTGGTACAGGCCCCAGTGGACCTATTCATATAACCTAGTTAAGCCAGAGTGGGCGCAGTGAGGTCTGTGATTTGCTAGTAGTGGACAACCACAACCAAGTCTCCATAAAGGCTCAGTGCAGTGGGGGGAGAGAAGATGCGACATGGGAGTGGAAAGTAGGTCACTCTCCTCCTCCTCCTCTGTGCCTCCCCCAATAGCTACAACCCCTTTGAGGGCCCCAATGAGAATCCAGAAGCAGAGCTTCCGCTGACAGCTGGCGAGTACATCTACATCTATGGCAACATGGATGAGGATGGCTTTTTTGAAGGTAGGAAGGTAGTGGGGGTCATTCTGTCCATTCCCCTGCCTCTGAGCCCATGTTCCCAAAGACCTCCATCTGTCTGTTCGTCCGTCCATCCATCCATCCATCCATCCATCCATCCATCCATCCATCCTGTCTGTCCAGCCTACTTAGCTCACCTTAACACTTTGGACTCAGCTAAAAGGCATACAGAGACCTGGTGGCCATTGGGGAAAGAGAAAGAAGGGGGTCTGGCTCCAAGCAGGACAGGACAGCATAGTCCAGATGGTGGGGAGAGTGTTTCAGGAGATTTTGGCCAGATTCATTTTTGTGTGGATAGTCAGGGCATGGCAGTGTTTCACACTAGTGGCACCTGAGGTCAGGTTTGCAGCGTAGATTTGATGCTGGACTCCAGTCAGGTATGAGAAGGAGGAATCAGGGTAAAGATCCCAAGGGAAGGTGTTTGTGAGCAGTTAGTGGCTGTCAGGGCCCAGGCAGGGTGAGCTTCAGGACTGTGCTGCAGCTCCTGTGAGGAGTCAGAGGACTGATGAGGCGACTGAGGCAGAGGCCTCATTAAGACTGGGCACCATGGGCCTGTGGAAGACATGCCCTTGGGAGACTCTCTCGGGATGGCCATGGCTGGGGTACCACCAGGCTGAGTCCGTCAGCAGCAGAGAGGATGACACTGTGTAGAGAATTGGAGGGGGTATGGACAGGGCAGGGTGAGAGCCACAGGTGTATGTAGAGATTTAGGAACGGGCTTAGCTCTGAAACTGTAACCCTGGAAGCTTGGGAGCCTGCTCAGCTCCTTTTCCCTGGGTCCTCTGCCTGTTATTTGAGGAGCTGCTGGGACTCATGGTACCTGGCTTTGTGCAGTTAAACTCCCTACAAGGGTAGATTACAAAGATCAAGATTAATAAAAACCTTTCAGGAAAACTATACTTTACCAATGAAGAAAAAAAAAGCCCAAATCAAAAACCAAAACCCAAACACCTTTTTTTGGAGGGGGGGACGCAAGACATAAGTATTAACTAACCACAGATGACTAGAATTTGAACTCTGCGATCTGGGATAAACTGGGATAGATGTAAAGGCCCGTAGACCTCTGGGGGTGAGATGCCGTATTCCCTGTCCAGCCTTAGCTGAAGGACTGCTTCCTCTACGTCTGGGCCACCTAGGCTGTTCTCAGCCGTGTGGGCTTCTGGAGCCTGTGCCTGCCTCTGGCCCAGGCTCCAGCTTCAGCCCTGCAGGCTGGAGATCCTCTTAGTGTGAAGACCCTGCCTTTCATCTCCACTCCACAGTGTTAGCGCTTATGATCGCCTCCCAGGGCTGCAGGAACACATTTCCACCGAGTGGCTTCAACAATAGACATTGATTCTCTCACTGGCCTCTTCTGGCGGCCAGGAGTCTGAAATGAAGGCATTGGTAGAAGTGCATGCCCTGTGGGGGGTCTCGGGGGAGGTTCCGTTCCTTGTCTCTTTCAGCTTCTGGTGGCTGCAGTTGTTCCTTGGCTGATGGCCACCTCACTCCAGTTTCTGTGTCATCATCACCTCCTCCTCTCAGTGTGTCAGGGTTTCTCCTCTGCGTGTCTCTTATAAGAACACTTGTCATTAGATTTAGGACCCACCCAGACAATCTAGGATGATCTCATCTCAAGATCCTTCACTTAATTACATCCGAAAAGACTCTTTTTCCAATAAGGGCATGTTCACAAGTTCCAGGGATTAGAACATGGACATGTTTTTGGGGTGGCCACCATTCAACCCTCTACAGTGTTAATTGTATCATCGAATTTATTGACAGTCCCTATTGTTTCTTCAAATTTCCTTACTTTTTTTTTTTTTTTTTCCTAGCATAGGCAGAGAGAGGGGTGGAGGTGGGGGGCACAAATGACTGTTGGGGAACTCCAGGCCCCCCTGCAGCTCAGACCTGCCTATACTCTCCCCCTCTGCCCTAAGCCCTGGCTTGCGCTCCCGCTTCCTCCCAATAAGGCACACCAGCTACCAGCTGTCTGTTCCCTGAGAATTTTTTTTCTTCTTAAATTGGCCATGACATGACATGCTGGGTGCCCGGCTTCCCTGACATCCCTCAATCAAACAACAGCAGCAAATGTTTAAAAATACTCTCTCATCAGGTCTTCAGGAGAACTGACACAGGTAACAAAACGTAATCATTGGTGGCTGCCTGGATTGACTGCTGTCAGTCATGCTCCTAGATGCAAGCCTGCTGGGGTCCTGGTCCTTCTGGAACCTACAAGTGACTCTTTTCGCTAGCACTTACTTCCTTTATCTCTAAAGCTTCCTTCCCTTACCCTGCCGAGTTGGTTCTCTGTCTCTCCCTCTGTGGATGTCTGCTGTTCACAAAGGGAAGTTGAGGGACACCCCAGCCCCCACTCCTCAGACCCAGGTGAAAATCAGTAGAATTTTTTTTTTTTTTTTTTTTTTTTGAGACAGCATCTTGCTCTGTCGCCCAGGCTGGAGTGCAGTGGCTCAATTACGGCTCACTTGCAGCCTCTGCCTCCCGGGTTCAAGAGATTGTCCCACCTCAGCCTCCTGAGCAGCTGCAATTACAGGCGTGCTACCTCTCCCAGCTAATTTTTGCATTTTTTGTAGAGATGGGGTTTTGCCATGTTGCCCAGGCTGGTCGCAAACTCCTGGGCTCAAGCGATCTGCCTGCCTCTGCCTCCTGAAGTGCTGGGATTATGGGCATAAGCCACCAAGCCCAGCCAGTTTTCTCATCTTGACCTGCTTATTTTTTAAAACTTTAATATGAAATTATTATTATTGCAATTTTTAACACAAAAGTTTTTTCAAATGTATAGAATAGCACAATGACCACTTATATACCCACTACCTAGATTCAACAATTGTTAATATTTTCGAATATTTGCCTTATCTATATGTAGGTTAAAAATTATTTTAAGGCCAGGCGTGGTGGCTCACGGCTGTAATCCCAGCACTTTGGGAGGCCGAGGTGGGCAGATCACCTGAGGTCAGGAGTTTGAGACCAGCCTGGTCAACATGGTGAAACCATGTCTACTAAAAATACAAAAAATAGCTGGGCATGATGGTGCATGCCTGTAATCCCAGCTACTTGGAAGGCTGAGGCAGGAGAATCACTTGAGCCCAGGAGGCGGAGGTTGCAGTGAGCCGAGATCGTGCCATTGCATTCCAGCCTGGGCAGCAAGAGCGAAACTGCGTCTCAAAAAAAAAAAAAAAAAAAGGATTTAAAAAACGTTATGACATTTTACCTTGAAATACTCAACATGCTTACTTAGAACATCTCCTCCATCCTTGCAGCCCCAGCGTCACCTGGGAGCTTATTAAAACCAAGACTCTCAGCCCCATCCAGACCCAACTGAGTTAGAATCTGTATTTTAACAAATCTCCAGCTGCTTCATATGGATATTAAAATTGAAGGAGCTCTGTCCTAAACAACCAAAATGCTATTATCAGACCTACCTCTATCCAGGTCTTTGCTGCTCTTGTCTTTTAAAAGAATTAACAGTGAAACGTTGATTTGAATAAAATGCTTAAGATCACCCACTAGCAGTTGCTAAAATGCATTTACTATACCGTTTTTTCTTTATCCCGTCTCTGTCTTTCCCTGCTCTGTCCGTTCCTGTCCTCCTCCTGCCAGGCGAGCTCATGGATGGCCGAAGGGGCCTGGTCCCTTCCAATTTTGTAGAGCGTGTGTCGGACGATGACCTCCTGACCTCCCTCCCTCCGGAGCTGGCTGACTTGTCCCACAGCTCAGGCCCTGAACTCAGTTTCTTGAGTGTGGGTGGGGGTGGCAACAGTAGCGGGGGGCCAAAGCAGCGGGGGATGGAGCCAGCCCAGACCCGAGGAGGAGGATGCAGGGGACGAGCTCAGTCTGAGCCCATCGCCGGAGGGCCTGGGCGAGCCTCCTGCTGTGCCTTACCCCCGCCGTCTGGTGGTCCTCAAGCAGCTGGCCCACAGTGTGGTGCTGGCCTGGGAGCTGCCTCCAGAGCGAGTGGAGCTACACGGCTTCCATATCTCTGTGAATGGGGGAGCTGCGACAGGCCCTGGGGCCCGAGGGCGCCACCCAAGGCTGTGCTGGAGAACCTGGACCTGCGGGCCGGGCCCCTTCACATTTCTGTCCAGGCCCTGACCAGCCGGGGCAGCTCCGACCCACTGCGCTGTTGCTTGGCGGTGGGTGCCCGGGCCGGAGTGGTACCCAGCCAGCTGCGGGTCCATCGGTTGACAGCCACATCTGCTGAGATCACCTGGGTGCCCGGCAATAGCAACTTGGCCCACGCCATCTACCTCAATGGGGAGAGTGCCCACCTGCCCGCCCCAGTACCTACTGGGCCACCTTCTGCCACTTACGGCCTGGCACACCCTATCAGGCCCGAGTGGAGGCTCAGCTCCCACCCGAAGGGCCCTGGGAACCAGGCTGGGAGAGGCCGGAGCAGCGGGCTGCCACCCTGCAGTTCACCACACTCCCAGCAGGTATGTGGGCTTGGGCCCTGATGTCCAGAACACCCAGGAGACCAGGCCACGGTGATGGAAGAGGGGACCCTGGTCTTATTGTCGTTATCAGGGAAATGGCAAATTGGGCAGGTATCTCTGACGGGGGAGCATCCTGCAGCACTGGGTCTTGTGACTCCCTGCCCCCCAGGCCCGCCCGATGCCCCCCCTGGATGTGCAGATCGAACCTGGGCCCTCCCCTGGGATCCTGATCATCAGCTGGCTCCCAGTCACCATTGATGCTGCTGGTACATCCAACGGTGTCCGGGTCACAGGCTATGCCATCTACGCTGATGGGCAGAAGGTATGGCTCTGCCCGCTCTACCCTGGGAGTGAAGGTGGATCCCTCCTAGCTATGCCCAGAGACCTAAGCTCTCTGGCCTGGCACAGAGATGCCCAGCCCCTGGCATTTTGGCACCAGGAAGCAGATGAGTTAAGAACATGGGCTTTGGCAGCACGTGATGGATTTTAGAACTGTTCCACCATAGAAGCCATGGGCCAGGAGGACACAGTGAGATGGGTCACGCAGAGGGCTTAGCACCGTGCCTGGCGTAACACTAGCTGCCGCTGCTGGCAGTGTGTCCTCTCGCTTGGCTGTCTCAGCCTCTGCTTCTCATCTCCTGCCCTTCCGCCCTGCAGATCATGGAGGTGGCCTCGCCCACGGCAGGCAGTGTGCTGGTGGAGCTGTCCCAGCTGCAGCTGCTGCAGGTGTGCCGCGAGGTGGTCGTGCGCACCATGTCGCCCCACGCCGAGTCGGCAGACTCCATCCCGGCTCCTGTCACTCCCGCCCTGGCTCCGGCCAGCCTGCCGGCTCGAGTCTCCTGCCCCTCACCACGACCAGGCCCAGAGGCCAGAGCACCTCTTGCTTCAGCCTCCCCAGGGCCTGGTGACCCCAGCTCTCCTCTCCAGCCCTCTGCTCCCCTTGGAACTCAAGAGCCCCCAGGAGCACCCCCTGCAAGCCCTTCCAGAGAGCTGCCAAAAGGGGTCCACGAGGACCCTCCCACACCTTGCTCCCAGGTACCCTGTCCAGGGAGAGGCGAGCAGGTGCTGGCTGGGAGAGGGGCCTGGGTTTGGGCCCTTCCTCAGTGCTCTCTGTTCCAGGAGGAGGCTGGGGCAGCGGTGCTGGGCACCTCAGAGGAGAGGACAGCCACCACGTCTACTCTGGGTGAGAAGGACCCTGGCCCCGCAGTTCCCTCACTGGCTGAGCAGGAGGCCGAGTGGACTGCAGGAGAGGCCTGCCCGGCCCCCAGCTCCGCCCAGGGAGCACTAGCCCCGCAGGAGCTGAACACAGAGATGTGCCAAGGAGGAGACCCAGGGTCTGGGCTGAGGCCCAGGGCTGAGGTAGGGCTTCGGGGACACACTGTGTCACTTCAAAGGGCCTGCCTGCCTACCTTCTGCCAGCCCACATCCGGCTTTCTCTGCCTGTCCTCTGCTCTGGTGTTGCTCTGATGCCTTTGCTCTGCCGTGTGTCTGTTTTTCTTCTCGGATTTCTCTGTCCCATGTGGCTCCCATTTCCCCTTCTCCCACCCTGCTCCTGACCCATTGTGTACGTCCTCCATTTAGGGCATGGCTCTTTCTCCGTCTGCCAAAGGACCCCTGTTATTGTGGCTGGGGCTGGCCCTGCCCAGAGCCCCCTGTGCCCCCTCACTGCCCTCCCCATCTCTCCTGCCTTGCCTCGCCTCTTGCAGAAGGAGGACACGGCAGAGCTCGGGGTTCATCTGGTGAACTCCCTGGTGGACCACAGCCGAAACTCAGACCTGTCAGACATCCAGGAGGAAGAGGAAGAGGAGGAGGAGGAAGAGGAGCTGGGTTCCAGGACTTGCTCCTTCCAGAAGCAGGTTGCTGGCAACAGCACCAGGGAGAATGGAGCCAAGGTAATGGGGTAGGGATGGGGTGCTGGGCCCCAGGCCTCAGACTCTGGGGCCTCCACCCTGTGCGTCAGCAGCTGCTCTGACTGCCACTGAGTGCCAGCAACACTGGAAGTCTGTGGCCTGGGCCTTGTCCTAAGCAGGAGATGGGAAGTGGCCCAGGATCAGCCTCTGCCCTCCTGGAAAGAAAAGGGAAGAGGTGGAGCTCATTTCGGCACCTTCCCCTCCAGCCCACCAGATGCAGCTCCCTGGCCAGGGGAGGCTGGTGCCACCTAAGATCCTTGTGCTGGGAGCTTCTGGGGAGGGGATGGGGAGGCCTCCTCCTCAATGCTCCTGTCCCACAGGGGCTGGTGGCAGTTCCTCGGGTGTGTTCCCTGATTCTTCCTTTGGCTCTCTCTGGATATGTATGCAACTTTGGGCCAGCCACTGTCCCTCTGGTTCTTTCCTCTTGGAGGAAGCTGTGGGAAGGCTGTGGTATCGTCCGTAACCCCTGCCTTCTCTCCTCTTCACCACACATCTCTCTTCCCTGCTGCTTTCTACTCCCACCCCCTCACCTCCACCAGTCCCAGCCCGAACCCCTTTGTGAGACTGACAGCGATGAGGAGATCTTGGAGCAGATCCTGGAGCTGCCCCTCCAGCAGTTCTGCAGGAAGGAGCTATTTAGCATCCCCCGAGGAGGAGGAGGAAGAGGAGGATGAGGAGGAGAAGCCAGGGGCAGGCTGTTTTTTCCCGAGACCCTGGCCAGTCTGAACCTGCGTTGCTGGGGCTGGGCTGTGACAGTGGTCAGCCCCAAGGACCTGGCCAGTGTCCCTTGTCTCCTGAGCCCTCCAGGGCTGGAGACTGCCTGGAGGACATGCCTGGTGGAAGCAGCCGGAGGAGAGGAGGGGGCTCCCCTGAGAAGCCCCCAAGCCGCAGGCGGCCTCCAGATCCCCGTGAACACTGCAGCCGACTTCTCAGCAACAATGGGCCCCAGGCCTCTGGACGACCAGGCCCCACGAGGGAGAGGGGTGGCCTCCCCGTAATTGAGGGCCCCAGGACTGGACTAGAAGCTAGTGGGAGAGGGCGGCTGGGCCCTTCCCCGGAGGTGCTCCCGTGGCTGGGCCCTGGAGCCTGGCCTGGCCAGCTGCCTTTCCGCCAAGTGCTTGGAAATCAGCATTGAATATGATTCAGAGGACGAACAGGAGGCGGGCAGCGGGGGCATCAGCATCACCAGCTCCTGCTACCCCGGAGATGGGGGAGGCCTGGGGCACAGCAACCGTAGGAAGGCCCAGGGGGGTCTTCGAAGGCCAATTCAGGCCCCAGACCCTACCCACGTCTCCCGGCCTGGGAGAAAGGGGAGCCAGAGCGGAGAGGCCGCAGTGCGACGGGCAGAGCCAAGGAGCCACTCTCCCGGGTCCGTGCTCACTCCCCCGCCCTGGGCAGCCCCTGCCTGCTGCCGCCTGGTGGCCCTGCTTGCTGCCCACCAGCAGCTCCCATTCCACGCTGCCACCTCCATCAGCAGAGGTGGGCGGGGCCTCCGGGTTCCCCCAGCTGCCTCCTCCCCACCCACATTCCACTGCTTTGCTGCTTCTGCTGATCAGAACTGGGGTGCACACTATTCATTCTGTCACTAGTGGCCGGTTGAGCCTTTGGGCAGGGTTGCCCTTTCCTCTGCATAGCTAGTTATGGCTTCAGGGTGCTGACTGTGATGCCAGGTCAGGGTCACCCGCCCTGATGCTGACGGGAGGCCCTCCTCTCGCAGGCTCCTCAGCCAACTCGAGTCCCCTCTGCTCCACTCATCTGCTTGGGGACTAGGGGCTGGGGCCTCCCCCTCCACCCTCCCTCCCACTATGGGGGTGTCCGAGGTCTCCAGCAGGCCTGGCCGGCCAAGGCTCCAGGAGAGGAATGCTGTGCTCCTGCGCTGCTGTGCTGCTTACGCTGCTGGGGCAGAGCTGGGGAGCACGGGCCTTCCAGAGGGATGGTGTGTTACTCCTGCCATCTGTTACCCTCTTTTTGCAGGCAACAGAGACTGGAGAGTCCAGAGGGCAGGACGGCTCTGGGCGGAGGGGCCCCCCAGAAGAGAGGTGCCCGAGTCCCCAGGCCAAGCATTGCAGAGCTGGGTGAGCACCTGATGGGGATTGGGCTAGAGCCCGTGGGCCAGAGCTCACTGTGTCATGGCTGTCTCCACTGTCTCCACAGTCCCTGTGAGGAGCCCCCTCGGAAGCACTGGCTTACCAGCACTTACCCGTCAGGATCTTTGTGGCTCTATTTGACTATGACCCCGTGTCAATGTCGCCCAATCCTGATGCTGGAGAAGAAGAGCTTCCCTTCCGAGAGGGTCAGATCCTGAAGGTGACTGATTCGCCCTTGGGGCTCGGAGTGCCAAACGCCAGCTAGGTCTTCCTTCCTCCCTCCTTTCCTCCGCTGGAGGTATCACTGAATCGTGGTGGAGAACACGGCTTCTAGAGCAGATGATGTGGGTTTGGACCCTGACTCTGCTCATTCTAGCTGTGTAACCTTGTGTGTATTACCTAGACCCTCTGGGTCTCAGTTTTCTTGTTGGTAAAATGGGGTTAATATTAGTGTCTACCTCACAGGGTGGTTTTTGGATTAAATGATTCAATGTATATAAAGTGCTTAAACTGCCAGGCACACAGGCAGTACAATCTAACTATCGTTACTTTTATTATTCCTCCAAGTATTGATTGAAGGCATGTTGCTATTGCTCTGAGGTTAAAGAGATCCAGTCTGGGGTGGGTGAAGGGCGTGGTGGTGTAGACAGTGGGTGGGATGATACAGAAAGGGCTGTTTCTCCTGTCCCCTGGATCACGTTCTTTGCTGTTTTCCCTGTTTCCCATTCCATAGTCTACAAAGGGAGAGCATTCTTCTGCAGTTCCAAGTGGGGTGCTGCTGGGCTCGGGGCCTGGGGATACAGGGAGCGACAGAATTGGCTGAGACCACTGGCCTTTGCCTCCAGGTGTTTGGGGGACAAGGATGCCCGACGGCTTCTACCGGGGCGAAGGTGGGGGCCGGACAGGCTACATTCCCTGCAACATGGTGGCTGAGGTAGCTGTGGACAGCCCTGCTGGGAGACAGCAGCTGCTCCAGCGGGGTTACTTGTCCCCAGATATTCTCCTCGAGGGCTCAGGTATGGCCAGCTGCTGTCCCTCACCCACCTCCCCACCAGCCCCCTTCCAACTCCACCTGACCCTGAGCAGTCAGCGTGTCTGGGGTGCCCCACTTACCCCAGACTCTAGCAGAGCCCTGGAACCTTGAGAACCCTGGCAAGGCGGTCAGTCGGCATGTGGGCTGGCGGCATGGGGAGGGTGTCTGTTGCTAAGGGGAATTCAGCCGTGCAGCCAGGAATTTTGGCTCCTGTAGGTCGGGGTGGGACTCTTGTCAGGGATGGGAGATGAATGCCCTTATGAAACAAGCTCAGTAACCCAGCACGGCCCTGAGAGGAAACTACAGAGTCCCGATCCTGTCTCCCCCACAACCTCCCCTGCCTCACTTTCTCTCCTATTTCTACCTGCTTTCCTGGGTCAGGGAATGGTCCCTTTGTGTACTCCACAGCCCGCACAGCTGGGCCTCCTCCCAAGCCCCGCCGCTCCAAAAAAGGTGGGTAAGACCCCATTCTGTCTCAGGTGCTGGGAGGGTGTGTGTGCGGGTGGGTGGCGCCGCTTGGCTGTCTGGGGAGGTGCCTGTGGGGTTTTGAGCAGGTAAAGGGAATCAGGGCAGACCACTCACATCCCCTGCCTCCCCCAGTGGGGGGCTTTGTTCTGGTGGGGGATGAGGGATGGTTTGTGGAGCTCTCTGTCCCCACAGGCACCTGACTGTAAAATCTGTGAACCCCGGAGCTTGCCATTTTCCCTTTCTGGGTGTTAGTTCACCACCACACCAAAGGGTTGTGCAGATGTGCCCCCAGCAGCCTTCCCTGCCCGCCTCCTTGCGTGTGGGCGAGCGACCGGTCTGCTCTGCAGCTCCTGCAGCCTGGGCAAGGAGGTGGGATGGGGCTCACAGTCTCGTTCTTTCCACAGCTGAGTCTGAAGGCCCTGGCCAGCCCTGTCCAGGTGAAGGATATCCCCCGGTGGGCCCGGGAGGCTGGGGAAGGAGATAGGGTGGGTGGCCCCTCTGACCTGCCCCCAGGGGCTACAACTAGTGGGGATGTGGTGACAGGGGGCCAGCAGGGGTCCCGTGCAGAGGACAGGGTGGGGTATAGGGCTCTCCAGTGAGTCCAGCATCTTCTCCTCCTCCCTCTGTAGGCCCCCCCCAGGCTGGTCCCCTCTGCTGACCTGAAAGCTCCCCCGCTCCATGGTGGCTGCATTTGACTACAACCCCCAGGAGAGTTCCCCCCAATATGGACGTGGAGGTGAGGACCCTCAGATAGAGCCCAGCGAAGGGGGTGTTGGCAGAGCCTTCCTGGGCCTGATGCCACCTCTTTTTACCACAGGCAGAGCTGCCCTTCCAGGCAGGGGACATCATTACTGTGTTTGGGGGCATGGACGATGATGGTTTCTACTATGTGAGAACATTGTTGAGGAGGGGTTTACCACACCCCCAGTCCCCCCAGCCTTCCCGACGGGGCTCTCCCAGAGCCAGGGAGGAGGATGGGCAAGGGAGCCTCAGGAAGTCTGGAGGAATGGAACGGGTCACCTCCATGGACAGTGGTTTTGGCCCCAGCTGTTCCCCCAGGGGCATCAGGGTTGAGGGGCAGGGCTAAGCCTCTGTCCTGATCTCAGTCTCACCAGCCTCTCCCCCTCCAGGGGGAATTGAATGGACAAAGGGGCCTGGTTCCATCCAACTTCCTGGAGGGCCCTGGGCCTGAGGCAGGCGGCCTGGATAGGGAGCCCAGAACACCCCAGGCTGAGAGTCAGGTCAGTGGGGGAGCTGGGCTCCCAGCTCAGCAGGCTGGTGTACTCTACTGGTGGGATGGTGGGGCCAGGGAGTGTTGCCGACAGGGGTGCAGCTGGGGTGATCATGCAGGTAAGCACTATGTCCCCGAGGAGCCACTGAGTGACCGCCAGAGGGAGCCCCACCTGGCAGCTGCCCCCCCAGTATGTACCCTCTGCAGAGGGGTGATAGCTGTGACCCTGACCCCCAGGCCATCTCACCTGGCTGCCAACACCTAGGGGCTGACACAGGTGAGGGGGCCCTGAGGAAAAGGACCCCTCTGGCCAATCAAAGCTCCTGTTTCAGGCACTCCCACCCTGGGGGGGATCTCCCTGCCTCCCAGGTGCCTTTGGAAGCCAGTTGCCCAGCCAGGTCCAGCTTCCCTGGGTTCTCATCTCCTAGAGCTTGCCTCTCCTTGGGGTGGGTGGAATACAACTAAGCTTCCACCCTCAGAAGGCAGGGAGAGAGAGTGAGGAGGCCAAGCCGCAGCCAGAAAACTCAGGGCTTCCGTGTGCAATCGATCTAAACGCAAAGGCCTTGGAGAGCAGGGCCACCCCTGTGCAGGGCCACCTGGCGGCCGGGCGGAGATGACGTGGATTTGTCGGTAACCCATCTCCTCTCTTTGTTCCCTGTCCTCAGAGAACGAGGAGGAGGAGAGTCCAGTGCTAGAAGGAGATAGATATATGTAGAGAGAGAGCAACATGTAAGTGGGGGGGGACTGCCCCCTGTGTGACCCCACACCCCTGCTTGACCATAATCAGACAGTGCTCCTTTGTCTCAAATACCGGAGCTGACCCAGCTTTCCCACTGTCGTCCAGGGAATGGCGAGGGAGATCTTGCCATGTGCCAGATTTGCATAAAGAGTCATCCCCTCCCCCCTCCCTGCTCCTCCTGCCTTGCCTTTACGCAGGGCAGAGCCAGCTGTCATAGGATTACATGTCATCTTAGTGTGTGATGTCCAATATTAGCTGATGCCTCCTATTCAATAATACACATGGCTTATAGAACATGGTGTGCCATCCATATTACGTCTCCTCAGTGGTATTATGATGCCGTGTGACTATGGCATTATAATATCGTAATTATTACTGGTGCCAAGGTGACACTATAATGCCACCAGTAATAATAGGCTTCCCACCCTGTCCTCTGCATTGTGACCTGTTAGGGTGACCAGATGCATGATTTACCACCAAATCTCAGTTTTCTCTGCTTGGGGGATAAAAAGGAGAAGTTTGGCCAGGCACGGGGGCTCATGCCTGTAATCCTAGCTGCTTGGGAGGCTGAGGCGGGAGGATCACTTGAACCCAGGAGGTCGAGGTTGCAGTGGGCAGTGATCACACCACTGCACTCCAGCCTGGGTGACAGAGCAAGACTCTGTCTCAAAAATAAAAAAATAAAAGGGAAGTTTGAGTAGTTCAAATCCATAAATAACCCCAAGCCATTATTCTCCGGGGCTCAGAAACCTCCTTTTGTTTCCACAACAATCTCTCCCTCCTGGATGTTGTGGAAGGAGCCCTAAGAGGGAGTGGGAAGGGCCTGGGGCTCCCCCAGTGGCCATCAGCTTTGGCTGGTTGGCAGTAGACGCTTTGGCCACATTGAGCAGGGGGCGGGGGCAGGGCCTCGGCCGTGCACGTGCTTTCCTAGCCCCTGGCCTGGGCTCTAGGGTTGGTTCTGGCTGGGAGCCTGCCAGGCTCTGGGCAGCGACTGGGAGTTGAGGAAGGGAAGACTTGCAGGCTGGCAAGAGCTGACAGGGCTGTGCCAGGTACAGGAGGTAAAGATGGGGGATGTGGGAACATAGATGTGTGGGGGCTTTCTGGTAGCTTCTCTGTTCTCCCAGTTCCCTGGCCTTAATCTCTAAGCAGCGCTGTCTGGGTGGACTTGAGGCAGAGAGAGTGGCTTGGAGATGCAAGCGAAGTTAGGAGGAGATTCGGCAAAGGAGAAGGCGCTAAAGCCGGGTGTAGCCTCCGGAGCCTGCGGCAGGGGCTGAGTGATGCCCTCAGTGGGAATCTCTCTGGGTCCTGGCCTCCCTGCAGTCCTCTTAGGGTCCCCTAAGGGAGAGTCCCAATCTTCCTCCCCCATGGGTGGGCACTGGCTCCACTCCCCGAAGGCCTGCAGGGGCCACATCTGCTGGGTTTGGGGAGACGCTCCTTCTGTCTATGAGGGGCTGTGGAAGCTAGTGACAGCTGCTTCTTTGCCAGTGACAGCTGCTTCTAAGCAGTCCTTGTCCTTGTGCTCCTGTTTTTGGGAGGGAGATGACATGGAGAAGTTGGGGGCACCCATACTGAGGGGCAGGTTCTGAGAACTCTTGGGCTCTGCCAGCCCTGCACCCTGTAGGGAGAAGGGAAGGGGCCTGCCCAGGGTCACAAGCGAACAATCCAGAACTGAGACTGCATCCCATGGGACTCCCAACTCAGTGCTCCCTCAGCACCACCCTCCCCATTCGCCGCCTGTGCTGTGTGTGTCTGGCAGTGGAGGGAGGTGAGGCCCTGGTTCTCGCTTATGGTTCTGTGACATGGGAGGCTGCAGGCCCCTGAGGCTGTGGATAAAGGGGTCAGGGGATCAGGAGGGAGTCAGGCACTGACCTTGCTCCTTCTGTCTCACATTCCAGGACTGGGTCTGTGCCACACAGGGGCCCCTGGGCCCCCCAGGTGGGCCTTGTGCCCCCAACCCTGGCAGCTCCCGCAGGATTGAACGTGGGGAGCCCCAGGGCAGAAGCGAGAAGGTGCAGAGTCTCTTCTCCAAGGGGAAGCAGCTCCTCAGGAGGCTGGGCTCTAGGAAGAAGGAGTGAAGCTGTGGCCCATCCTGCAGGAGGAAGAGGCCCGAGAGGCCCCCAGATCACCATCTCTGCTGAGTAGGGAAGGCTCAGACTGGGCCCAGAACCCCTGTTCTTCTGCATTAACACTGTGGTACTCAGAGGGGACCAAAGAGCCTTGGTGAAGGTCAGGGCTCCTTAAGGACAAACTCTCTAAAGAAGCACCTTCCTCCTCCAGGAGGGGAAACTGAGCCCACAGTGAGTATGTAACTTGGCCAAGGTCACTGAGCCAGGACTGGACCCAGGACCCTCGTGTCCTGGTCCACCCATCTCGTCTACTAGTGTCCCACCGTGCTGGGCCTGTCCCCTTCTGCCACCCTCCCCAGTCCCAGACGGGCCCTTGGGGGAGAAAGGAGCCTGTGCCCCCCCGATGGCCCTGGGTGTCCTGATCATGTCTTCCCTCCCCTGAAGGAAAGTTTGCACTGGATTCTCTGGCGCCGCACCTCCCCCAGCGGGCAGGTGGGCGGAGCCATGTATATATGTACATACTCAGTGCCTCAGTTCAGCTTCCTCCACCTCACTTCCACTGCACAGGCCCCAGGCCCGGGGAAGGAGAAAGGCCAAGCCAAAGCGGGCCCCACCCCGCCCCCATCGTGCTGCACCCCCTCCCTGTCGGGGCCTCCTGGCTCCTGTGTGGTCTCGCCCGCAAAGACCCTGGGGCCAGCGGGCCAGAAGCAGGAGTTGGGTTTGCCTTATTTTGCTCATTGGATTCAACTTCTCTTTTGCATAGTTTTCTTCTGACCCCTGTTGGAGTACAGGGACTGGATAAAGGACAGATTTATGCAGCTATTTTCATACATTCCCTGTTCAGAGTAGGGTAGGGGGTTCTCCACCCTTACCCTACCCACTCCATCCCCCACCCTCTGCTGGGTGAGGGTCTCTTTGCATGTTCCCTTTGCTGTGGTGGGAGATTGTTTGACTGAACCCCCACCCTCACTTTGGTCTTCACGGGTGTGGAATGGTGGGGGAATTTGTTTAAAAAGACATTTTATTATAATAAAGTCTATTTTCACAAAATCTATGCTGGACTTTACCTGGGCAAATGACCCCTTGGAGGGGTGGGGCATGCTGGGCTTTGGACTCTCGACTTCAGACCCCGGAAGTTACATCCAAAGGGTAACGGGGCAGAAACTAATCAACACCAAGAGCTTTTAGTCCTTTTCCTAAGAAGAAGGTTTGGTAGCTTCCTGAGCCCGTGGTCACAGGGCCAGGTATTTGCTCCTGGGATGGGGTTGTGGAGGGAGAGGGGGACAGGGGAGACGCAAAGAGTGAGGGCATCAGTTTCAAGGTGGCTCGTACCTGTAATCCCAGCACTTTGGGAGGCCGAGGGGAGTGGATCACCTGAGGTTGGGAGTTCAAGACCAGCCTGACCAACATGGAGAAACCCCGTCTCTACTAAAAATACAAAATTAGCCAGGCGTGGTGGTGCGCGCCTGTAATCCCAGCTACTTGGGAAGCTGAGGCAGGAGAATTGCTTGAACCTGGGAGGCGGAGGTTGTGGTGAGTCGAGATTGTGCCATTGCACTTCAGCCTGGGCGACAAGAGCAAAACTCCATCTCAAAGAAAAAAAAGATGGTGGACTGAACACACACTGCAGTCTTTCTCCCCCTATACCGAATGCATAGAAATAATAGACATGAGAGAAATAGAGCAAACAAACACTATGCACAGTTCCATTTGAAAACAAGCAAGGGGACTCTCAGTCCACTGGAAACCACAGGATTCTGGAAAAGGCAGAGAACAGATGGCTCATCATACCGAGAAACTTCAGAGCAGGGTATATGTGGGAGAGCTCTGCACATTGCCTCAGGACTAGAGGCGGTGCAAACAGGGCAAAAGAGACCCTTGGGGCTACCCGTGGTGTGGTCAGTTGGGGTTTTCAGTGGGGAGCAGCCAGGTTGATTGATTGTTGCACGTTCTTCTCCCATGGGCCAAGGGCAAAGGTGAAGATGTATGCCTTTAGATGAGAAGGGTAGGGTTGCAGCTTGGATCAGAGACCAGGTGGTATTTTAGGTGGCTGGCCACACCTGGCAGAAACAAGACGTATCACTACTCAGGTGAGAAAGCAAAAACTGCAGCATACCGTGACCCCCTCAACCGAAACCCTCAAAATTATGGCAGCAGTTCCCATCCAGCGGTCCAGCAGAGACTCCCAACCACGACGGCAAGGACACAGTAAAGACAAAAAATATTTGAGGAAAGCCAACTCCACTAAGAGAGATAACAAATGGAAATGGAAAAATATACAGGAGTCAAGACAGCATTAGGAGAAAACTTAAAAAGTGTATAGTTGGCCATACACAATGGCTCACACCTGTAATCTCAGCACTTTGGGAGGCGGAGGTGGACAGATCACAAGGTTAGGAGTTTGAGACCAGTATGACCAACATGGTGAAACTCCGTCTCTACTGAAAATACAAAAATTAGCCGGGTGTGGTGGCGAGCACCTATAATCTCAGCTACTCAGGAGGCTGAGGCAGGAGAATCGCTTGAACCCTGGAGGCGCAGCACCACCCCACTCAAGCCCGGGCGACAGAGAGAGACTTCGTCTCAAAAAAAAAAAAAAAAAAATGTCTATAGTTATCATTGGAGAGATAAAGGAAGGAATTACACATGGGAAATGAAAACAAATAGTTACAAAAAAGATCCTAATAGAGATCTTGAAAAAAATATGTATATTCTTGCTAAAAAAAAAAGAATTCAATATACGGGTGAAGAGCATGTAATTCATAGTTGGATAAAATTAGTAAGCTTGAAATTTGAGGTAAGTAATTCCCTCAGAGTACTGTACAAAGGGATAAAGAAATGAGCAAAATGAAAGAAAAGTTATACTTGGAGGATAGGGTCAAATGTTTCAATATCTATTCATAAGAATACCCGGGGGTTGGGAAGATGTGGGGGAGGAGTAGAGACCATGAGTGATGGAACAAATAATGGGTATAAATTTTCTAGAACTGAAGAAAGACACAGATCCTTAGATTCAGAGGGCTTACTGCATGTGAAGCTTATTAATAAATTACAAGTATAGAAAAAAAAAAAGAGAAGCGACCAATTCAATTTTTGAGACTTGTATAATCTTGTCACCTGAACTGGAAAAGAACAGGGACAAGAAGACATTGACAGATCTATCTTGTTTATGAACAAGAGAGATCCGTCATAATGAATATTCTAAATACAGATTTCACAAATTTAATATACATCATGGCTGTAGCATTTAAAAAAATGTTTTTTGAGACAGGGTCTTGCTCTGTCACCTAGGCTGAAGTACAGTGGCATGATCACATCTCACTGCAGCCTTGACTTCCTGGGCACAAATGATCCTCTCACCTCAGCCTCCTGAGTAGCTGGGAGTATAGGCAACATGGCACCATGCCCAGCTAATTTAAAAACAATTTTTAAGAGATGGGGTCTTACTATGTTGCCCAGGCTGGTCTTGAACTCCTGGCCTCGAGTGATTCTCCTGTCTTGGCCTCCTAAAGTGTTGGGATTACAGACATGAGCCACTGTGCCTGACCTGTAGCATTTGTCTTAATAGGGCAAAAGTGTTTCACCATTTTATTAATAAGTCGATTAATTCTATTATTCTGTGTTGATAGAATTCACTACTTTGACAGATCAAAGGAGAAAAACCACATGCTCACTTTAAGATGTTGAAAAGTCATTTAATAAGTGAAAGCATCCCTTCATAGTTTCTAAATATATAGCAGATAAGAAAAGTAAGGAAGTAGGGTGGAATCTTTTCTGCACGTACCCCACTTGTGCTGCAGCTGTGGGACCCTGGAAGGCAGCCTACTCGGTTTTATACCTCAGGAGCACCAGGACTGTCTGGGATAAAGCCTTGAAGGATGTCCCTCTTCTGTGGGGGAGACTGGAAGGGAGCCCAGGCTGTTCTGGTCAGTTCCTCCCTATGTCAGGAGGGTGTCGTATTCCCAGCAAATTTTGCAGTCATTCTTGAGAACTACAAACAAAAAACTGGGAGAACTGGGTTGGTCTAAGGCCCCGTGGAGAACTGTCCTGCCAAGAAAAAATCTAGGATGAAGAAACGTAATTGAGTTTAGTATACTGATCTTGTATCCTGCAACCTTGCTAAACTCACTTATTAGTTCTGGTAGCTTTTTCTTGGTCGTTTTTTGGAATGTTTTACACAATTTGCCCAAGCTGGAGTGCAGTGGCGTGATCTTGGCTCACTGCAACCTCTGCCACCCAGGTTCAAGCGATTCTCCTGCCTCAGCTTCCCAAGTAGCTGGGATTATGGGCACCTGCCACTGTGCCCAGCTAATTTTTGTAGTTTTGTTAGAGATGGGGTTTCACCATCTTGGCCAGGCTGGTCTTGAACTCCTGACCTTGTGATCCACCTGCCTCAGCCTCCCAAAGTGCTGGGATTACAGGCATGAGCCGCTGTGACTGGCCTACTTGAGGCTTTTAAACTATGAATTTAATGTTGCGAATAGATACAGGACTTAAATATAACTGTTTCTTCTTGAGTGAACTTTTGTGATTTCTTTCAGGGAATTTTTTACCCTAGTTGTCACATCTGTATTTGTAATGTATGTAGGGTCTGTGGTAATGTTCCCTCTTTTATTACTGATGTTTGTAAGTTCTTTTCTTTTTCTTGATCAGTTTAACTAGAGGTTTATCAATAAAATTGATATTTCAAAGAATCATTTCTTGGTTTCATTAGTTTTTTTCTCTTTTTCTGTGTTAAATTTCATTAACTTCTGCTCTTTATTAGTTAATTAGTTTTTTAAAATGATTTTTTTCCTTCTGCTTGCTTTGTTCACTGTGGTCTTCTTTTTCTTGTTTCTTAACAAAGCATAAGCTTAGAACATTGATTTGAGACATTTTTTTCTTTTCTAATATAAGCATTTAATGCTATAAATAAATTTCCCTCTATCCATTGTTTTAACTGCATTCCACAAATGTTGATAAATTGTGTCTCAATTTTCATTCAGCTCTATTTATTTATTTTTGCCTTGTAAACAGTATAATTTTATAAACATAAATTTTTGCACCTTCAAAGCTATCACTTCAATAAGATACTTAATTAAATAATCTTAAAAATATTTTAACAATGTACAAATATATTCACAACATAATCTGCTGATAAGGACTTGAACAAAGTTTATAGTACCTGCAAAAGAATTCACAAAGGCCTGCAATAGTTTGTGGATTGGTTTAGTTTACAGTTATATCTATTACTTTAAGAAATACCATTAATGCAAATGCATAATTTACAATATCCCCATTATAGCAAGAAAAAAATTGAAATATATTCAGAAAATAAAATGTCTTTTAGGCATTTATTATGCCAAGTATGTAAATGATTATTCTCATTATGATATGAGAATAATGCTCTTTTAGTGGTAAAAGATAGATTTATTTGCTCAAGGTCCACTGAAGAACTTTCAATCTAGCTATCTTTTCTGTAAAATAAACAGAAGAGCAGCAATCTCTGGGTAGTCCTTAAACAAACAATGATGATTATATTTATATTAACTGGGCCTTAACTAAATGACTTCTTATGAATAAAAATAAAATTTTAGAAAGTAGTTAATACCACTGGCCCTAATTGTTTTCACTTGCTTGCATATGTCTAAGAAATTTTCCTATGAAGTACATATTACTAACAATTATTTTTAACTTATACATAAACAAAAGTGCTCACTCTTACTGTGGAAGCAAAACTTATTTCTGAAAATAATCTGCAGATACAAAATGTAAACACATAGAGCTTTGAGACAGACTTAAGAACATCCTCCTATGTTCTATGGATCAAAATGCAAAGGTCTGCATTACCTATGTAAATGAACACTTTCATTAACTTGAGATATATTGATATTACATGGCCATGTGCATACCTATGGAACATGTGCATACTTACTTTTTTTCTGGCAGCACAACTTGTATTTATGAGTCACAGTGTCAGAAATGTCAGATGAGGTAAAATCATCCACAATAAATAATGATTACATTTTCTGAAACAGTATAAATGTAATGGGGAAAGGATTCCTTATTTAATAAATGGTGTTGGGAAAACTGGCTAGCTATGTGCGGAAAGCGGAAACTGGACCCCTGCCTGACACCTTACACTAAAATTAACTCCAGATGGATTAAATACTTAAACATGAGACCTAACACCATAAAAACACTGGAAGAAAACCTAGGCAAAATCATTCAGGACATAGGCATAGGCAAGGACTTCATGACTAAAACACCAAAAGCATTGGCAACAAAAGCCAAAATAGACAAATGGGATCTAATGAAACTCCACAGCTTCTGCACAGCAAAAGAAACGATCATTAGAGCGAACCAGCAACCAACAGAATGGGAAAAAATTTTTGCAATCTACCCATCTGACAAAGGACTAATATCCAGAATCTACAAGGAACTAAAACAGATTTACAAGAAAAAAACAAACAAACCCATTCAAAAGTGGACGAAGGGTATGAACAGACACTTTTCAAAAGAAGACATATATGAGGCCAAAAAACATAAGAAAAAATGCTCATCATCACTGGTCATTAGAGAAATGTAAATCAAAACCACACTGAGATACTACCTCATGCCAGTTAGAATGGTGATCATTAAAAAATATGGAGACAACAGATGCTGGAGAGGATGTGGAGAATTGGAACACTTTTACACTGTTGGTGGGAGTGTAAAGTAGTTCAACCATTGTGTAAGATAGTGTGGCGATTCCTCAAGGATCTAGAAATAGAAATTCCGTTTGACCCAGCAATCCCATTACTGGATGTATACTCAAAGGATTATAAATCATTCTATTATAAAGACACATGCACACGTATGTTCATTGTGGCACTGTTTACAATAGCAAAGACCTGGAACCAACCCAAATGCCCATCAATGGTAGACTGCACAAGGAAAATGTGGCATATATACACCATGGAATACTATGCAACCATAAAAAATGATGAGTTCGTGTCCTTTGTAGGGACATGGATGAATCTGGAAACCATCATTCTCAGCAAACTGACACAAGAACAGAAAATCAAATACCGCATGTTCTCACTCATAGGTAGATGTTGAACAATGAGAACACATGGACACAGGGAGGGGGGGAGCATCACGTACTGGGGTCTGTGGGGGGATGGCTAGGGGATGGACAGCAGGGAGTAGGGAGGTTAGGGAGGGATAACATGGGGAGAATTAACAGATATAGATGACGTGGGGGGGGGGGATGGAGGCAGCAAATCACCTTGCCATGTATGTACCTATGCAACGACCCTGCATGATCTGCACGTGTACCCCATAACCTAAAGTACAATTAAAAAAACAAAACAAAAAAAACAATATAAATGTTAGCTCTTGGTTGAACAGTGATGCCAGGTTTCTTATTGCAGTTTCTTTCTTCATTCTTTAAATAGATAAAGTCAATTTCATTATTTCTTGCCTCTGCTGTAGCAACTAGGAAAATTGTTTATTTCAGTTATTCTACTGCGCAGGTGTTCACAGGAGGTTTCTATCTACTTTCAATGCACAATGGGTTAGATTACTTTATATCCACCATCATTACTTGCTTACAAGCCAGTGAGGCTGGTGTGCTAGCCTTTTACCTTCATAACCCTGTGAAAAGACAGCATTTAATAAACAAAGGGACACAAAACTAGTGGTTAGGCAGCCAGAGTTTTCCAGCCACTGATGGTATTCTGTGTTACCTTGACAAGTTTCTTACAATGCTTGAACTTCATCTTTCCAGTCTGTGAAGTGAGATTGTTTAGCTAAACCATCTCTAAGGTCACTGACACTCCTAAAATCTTTGATTCTAATTTTAATTTGTTTGATTCTATTGCTTATCAATATAGCAGACAAGGGAATATTAGGTTTTTGATTTTAGTTTGTATTATAAGGATATTTTTATTGCCATAACTAAGCTTTTCTTTCTGAGCAAAATAAAAGTTCCATGTCCTAGTTAGTTAGTTATTATTTATGAGGGAAAATAAGCAGTAAAGAAAGGTGAATAATTTTAGATATTTAGATTTAGTTTTAGAGTACACTTGCCTTTTGATCTGTTGACACTACAAATAAGAAGGAAGAGAAGAAATTAAGCATCTCTTTCACCACGCTGACTTTGAGATGCAGTATTATAATGTAACAGATCTTTCCTTACTTGACATGAACATTTTTTTGAAGATTGGATGAAACTTTTTTATTTCTCCTCTTTACTTAGAGATCTGCTTCTGCGGAAGATGCGGTACGGAGAATTGGGACAGCATGGATGCTAACGCTCAGTTGCAGAAACGTCATCAGAACACATTAGACACAATCAGGTTTGATACTCAGCCTGCGCTCCGTGCTTCTTGCCCCACTTCTGGATCTGGGTGATTGGTATTGACTATCAATCTCTTTGCTTCTTTAAGATATGCTTGACTTCAAATCCTCTCTATGCTTTTCAAAAAGGCTAATGAATTGCACTATACCACAGTATTTAAAATAAGAAGCATATTCAGGGCTTGATGTTAATATACTTCAAAATGTTGTAGCTGACAGGAATCATCGGGGAAACTGGGTCTGTCTTTGCATGACCGAGATTCTTATTCTTCTTGTAATTCATCTGAATGGTGTTGCTTCCTTTTTCATTGCCTGTAAAATAAACTGGGCCAGGTATGGTGGCTCATGCCTGTAATCCCAGCACTTTGGGAGGCCAAGGTGGGAGGATTGCTTGACACCAGGAGTTTGAGACCAGCCTGGGCAGCATGGTGAGACCCCCATCTCTACAAACATAAATAAATGAATAAATTAGCTGGCCTGGTGGTGTGCACCTGTATTTCCAGCTACTCGGGAGGCAGGTGGGAGGTTTGCTTGAGTCCATGTTTGGAGTACCAGAGGAAAGCAAATGGAATCTCCATTGGTTCCATCAATTACTGAGAGAGGAGTGTAAAACTCTCCAAATATAATTGTAAATGTATTTATTTTTCCTTTTAATTTTGTCAGTTTTGCTTAATGTTCTTCAAATCCCCATTGTTAAATACACATACATCTAGAACTGTTATGTCTTCTTGATGAATTAACTCCTTCCTGCTTTACCACTGGTTATTTTCTTTACTTTAAAGTCTTTTTGTTTGATAAGAATATAGCCACTCTAGCTCTCTTTTGATTTATGTTAGCATGGCATATCTTTTTCTATCCTTTTGCTTTTAATCTACTTATATCCTTCTATTTGAAGTGAGCTTCTTTTGGACAGTATATAGTTGGGTCCCTTAAAAAATCATTTTGGGCTGGGTGTGGTGGCTCATGCCTGTAATCCTGGCACTTTGGGAGGCTGAGGCCGGTGAATCATTTGAGGTCAGTAGTTCAAGACTAGCCTGGTTAACATGGTGAAACCCTGCCTCTACTAAGAATACAAAAGTTAGCCAGGAGGTAGTGGCGTGCGCCTGTAATACTGACTACTAGGGAGGCCGAGGCAGGAGAATTGCTTGAGCCTGGGAGGCAGAGGTTGTGGTGAGCTGAGATTACACCACTGCACTCCAGCCTGGGTGACAGAGTGAGACCCTGTTTCAAAAAAAAAAAAAAAATCATTCTGACAATCTGTGTTTTAACTGATGTGTTTAGACCATTCACTTACATTCAGTGTGATTATTTACATTTTGGTTTACAATTGTATTTGTTTTCTGCTTGTTCACTCTATTTTCTCTTTCTTGCCTTCTTCTGGGTTGTTTGAACGCTTTTTGGTATCCTTTTAAATGTAATTGCATTTATATATACATTTACACATTATATATATTATATATAATATATATAATATATATATATAATATATATATAACTCTTAGTGGTTGCTTTAGGTATGATAGCATATACGTTTGACTTTTCGTTACCTAAATCAGTATTTTAGCACCTCAAATGGGATTTAGAGATTTTATCATCACACAGTTTCCTTAGTCCTGCTCCACAGTTGTCTTGTGTCTTTACACACATGAAAGATTTAATCAGGCAGCATTCTAACTTTTGTTTTCAACCAGAAGATAGGTTTTAAGAAACTCAAAGGAGAGAAATAGTCTATTACATTTAACCCAGATATTTAACATTTTGTTGCTCTTTATTTCTGATGTCCCAAGTTTCCTTCTGGTGTCATTTCAGAGAAATAGTGACAGTAATTCTCTTAGTTTTTCTTCAGCTGAGAATGTCTTTATTTCACCTTCATTCTTGATGGATATTTTCACTGAGTAGAGAATTATGTTGGAGGTTCTTTCTTTTTTTTTTTTTAATATGTATATAGAGATGGGGTTTCACCATCTTGGCCAGGCTGGTCTTGAACTCCTGACCTTGTGATCCACCCATCTCGGCCTCCCAAAGTGCTGGGATTACAGGTGTGAGCCACCGCGCCCAGCCTTGGAGTTTCTTTATTTCAACATTTCTAAAATATTGTTTTCCTTCCTTCTATCTCATAATCTCTGACAAGAAAGCCACAGTCATGCGAACTGTTGATTCTCTATAGTAATATATCATTTTTCTTTGGCTTATTGCAAGATGTTTGTCTTTGTCCTTTGTTTTCAGCAGTCTGACTACGTGCTGAGTATGGGGTTCCTTTATGTTTATTCTATTTGGGGTTTGCTGAGCTTCTTGATTCTATGTCTATGTCTTTGCCAAATTTGGGGGAGTTTGCCAAATTTGAAGTTTTCTTCAAATATTTTTCCACACCACATTTTTCTCCCTCTCCTACTGGGACTTGGATGATGCAAATGTTAGACCTTTTGGTATTGTTCCACAGGTTCTCTAAAGGGTTGCTTTCCTGAGCTCCTCCCTTACTGTCATCTCCCTGATACATGCTGATTCCTTGAGATTCTTGATCCCTTGGCCAAAAAGCTGGATTTATTTACCTTGTTTTGTGATGTACTTCATGCCTGTATCGGGGGCCGGGCAATGGAAAGACAGAGAGAGAGAGAGGGTATCGAGGATTCATTTCACCTTCCTGGGAGCACAGCTCCTCTCACTGGAGAGGAAAGGTTTCCTCCCTCAGAGTTTTAGGGTCTCTCTGCCCTCCTCTCCTGCTGCTGCCACTATTACCAAGGTTTGCCTGGAACTGGGGTGCAAAGTAATGAAGAAAAGAAAAAGTGGGGGATCTCTGAACTCCTGAACATTAGGAGATCTCTTTCCTGCCCCTTAAGCCAGATCTAGAGAGTTTTCTCCTGGAGCCCCCTCTGTCCCCATAGATGTCCATATTGGGTTTTGGGCTGCATTGAGTTGAGGTGGGGGATACCAGAGGAAAATATACAGTCAAGTCACTGCTACTTGGGTGGTATGTTCAACCATGTTATTCTTCTCCAATATGCCTGTGTTGATTTACTTCGGGGTCTTCATATAGTTGCTCCATGCATTCTGTACAAAATGTATATTTGCATTTATTGTGAGACAGACAGACAGTGTGGAATGTGTTTATTCCACCTTATCTTACCTAAACCCAGAACTTCTTTTTTTTTTTTTTTTGAGACAGAGTTTTGCTCTTGTTGCCCAGGCAGGAGTGCAATGGCGTGATCTCAGCTCACCGCAACCTCTGCCTCCTGGGTTCAAGAGATTCTCCTGCCTCAGCCTCTCAAGTAGCTGGGATTACAGGTGTGCAACACCACACCTGGCTAATTTCTGTATTTTTAGTAGACATGGGGTTTCATCGTGTTGGTCAGGCTGGTCTTGAACTCCTGACCCAGGTGATCTGCCTGCCTCGGCCTCCCAAAGTGTTGTGACTATAGGCATGAGCCAAAGTGTCCAATATTTTTATTTTACGATTTATATTTTTTGAGACAGAATCTCGCCCTGTTGCCCAGGCTGGAGTGCAGTGGTGCGATCTCAGCTCACTGCAGCCTTGACTTTCTGGACTTGAATGATCCTCCCACCTCAGCCCCACGAGTAGCTGGGACTATAGGAGTGCGCCAACATGCCTGGCTAATTTTTTTTTTTTTTTTGGTAGAGATGGGGTTTCACCATGTTGTCCAGGCTGGTCTCCAACTCCTGGGCTTAAGCAATCTGCCTGCCTTGGCCTCCCAAACTGCTGGGATTACAGGCATGAGCCACTGTATGTGGCCTTAAAAATTGTAAATGAACAAAACCTGTGGTCCATTTCTTTATTTTTTATCACGGAGAACACCTGTGTGTATGTACAACAAAGCCTCTCAAGCATTGTTTTTGTTGTTGTTTTTTGTTTTGAGATGGAGTTTTGCTCATTGTTGCCCAGGTTGGAGGGCAATGGTGTGATCTCGGCTCACTGCAACCTCTGCCTCCCGGGTTCAAGCGATTCTCTTGTCTCAGCCTCCTTAGTAGCTGGGATTACAGGAACCTGCCACCACACCCAGCTAATTTTTGTATTTTTAGGAGAGATGGAATTTCACCATATTGGCCAGGCTGGTCTCGAACTCCTGACCTCAGGTGATCTGGCTGCCTCAGCCTCCCAAAGTGTTGGGATTACAGGTGTGAGCCACCGTGCCTGGCTGAGGCATTGTTTTTAATGGTGAAAAAATGTAAAAGTGTCAGTTTCCATTAGTAGAGGAATGGTCACAAAATGGAGAGACAGGCCAACTAAAGAATATCATCATGTAAGTTAAAAAAGTGAGATCCTACTCAGGAGGCTGAGGCAGGAGAATGGCTTGAGTCCAAGAGTTCCAGGCTGCAGTGTGCCACTGCACTCCAGCCTGGGCAACAGAGTGAGGCTCTGTCTCTAAAAAATACCAAAACCCAAAAATCTTAAAAAAAAAAAAAAAAAAAAAAAAAAAGTGAGATCATGCTCTAAGTGGTACATGGTAGACCTATAAGATGTACTGAGTAAAAGAAACACATCGCAGAACGATACATATAATGTGGTATCGTTTATGGAGAGAAAATAAGAAAAAGAATATTTCACACAAATCCATAAATATGAATGGATGTAAAGTATTATTAAAAGATTTGGAAGGACAATACAAAAATGTGAACAGTATTTATATCTGAAGAGTGGAGGAAGGGGACTGGAATTGGGGGATAAGGCAATAACCTAATCTAAGGGGAGCTTTGGCATGGTCTGTAATTTTAAATTTTATTCGAAATACACCCAGGTATTACCTGTCGAATTCAAAATTAATGAAAACAATTATAAAGAGAAATCAAACACGATCTATGGGCTGTGTACAACTGGTGTGTTTAAGCAGCCGCTGCCGCTTCTGTCTCCCCAGCTTCCATGGCCTTCTTGGGGGAGCCTCTTCTCTCCAACCACACACACAGGAAATCTGGCTGAAATCCCAACTGAATTGTTTCCTAAATAGCATTAAGAAGAACAAGCGGTTTTGCAAGCAGTAGCAGAGAGGCCCGTTATCCCACAGGCAGTTGGGCTTCACCCTGGGGGTGGGGATATTTGGGAAATCTAAGTGGGCAGAGAGAGGGCAGGTGTGTGTGTGTGTGTGTGTGTGTGTGTGTGTGTGTGTGTGTGTGTGTGTTGGAGGCGGGGAGCTCCCTCAAATGACTATAGTCTTGAGATGTAGCAGTTCCAGCAGTGCCCTCCAGAGGCTACCCCCAGGAAGGGGAGCTGGCAGGTAACTTACACGGGACAAGGCTTATTTGAAATCTCTCCCACCTCCTGGAGCTGCGTTCTCCTGATTACTCTGCATGCTGAGAAGCACTTTAAGCCTCAAACACACCCCCACCTGGCAGGGCCCAGATGAGGGAACGACAGAGGTGCAGACAGGAGAGGCTGACTGCCTTGGGGTGACCTCAGGTGGGTCAGTTTTCATTGGTTGGAAACATCATCGAGTCACAGAACATCTCTAGCCCTGGCACACACGTGGGCACCCTCAGACCCAGCCCTGGGCCAAAGGCAGGGGCTTTGGGGGAATCCACATCTTGAGAGTGCTCCCACCTCTGTGTGGGTGGAGCACTTTGGGTCTTTGAACATCATTCTCGGAAAAGGATTTTCAAACATTCCTAGCCTGATTGCTGCCTGTGAGGAAGCAGAGCAAGCCTCTTCACAGGTGAACTGCTGAGATGCTGCCTGCCAGGTCTCCACGTCTGGGCCTCCCCTCCAGTGCACTGTCCACACTGTAGCTCCAGCGTGTGCGCTTTCTAAAGTAACTTGGACCACGCACTCCCGATTCACAGACTTCATGAGTCCCTGGGGCTTCGGGAGTGTAATTTCTCAGTAAGTCCATGAGAATGTTGTATCCTGGCCTCTGCCTGCCCCACCAGCCTCACCCTGTCCACCCTCTCCCTGTGTTGGAACTGAGTGAAGTCGACAGTGTCATTCTCTGGGCCCAGAATGCTCTTCCCTCTCTGTGTCTACTTGGTCAGCTTTGAGACAGACATTCTTCAGGACAGTCTCCAGGTTGATTCTGAAACCTCCTCTAGAAAGCCTTCCTTGACCTCCCCCAGTAGATGCAAGTGCTGCTCTTTGCTGCTCCTTAAGATCCCTGCACAGGCTCTTGGGGTGCCATTTGTTTGCCTTTCTGCTCCCCCTCTGGGAGCTCCTTGAGGATGAGGCCCATGCTTTGCTCAGTGGAGAATGCCCAGTGCCCAGCACAGTATCTGACAAGCACTCAGTAAATCCTTGCTGAAGAAATCATTGAATGAAAGGTCATGAAGAGGTGTCCAGTGGCTACTGGGTCAGAGCACTGGTTTGGAAGTCAAGAGACCTGACATGGAGATTATTCTGAACTGGGCCACACTGTCGACCTTGATCAAGTCATTTCCTTCCCTGGGTTCCCTCTTTCTCAGCTCTGCAATAGGGGGCTTGCATTAAATGTCTCTCCCCTCTTGAGCCTTGACAATTCCTTTAAAAGAGCAAAAGGATACTGATACTCAAGGTTGACAAAGGTGACAGGGGACAGGCGCTCTCATGCATGGCTGATGACAGGATGAGGCACAATCTTCAGCAGGCCATTTGACTGTCAATATTAAAAAGCCCTACAATGTGCATGCCCAGATACCCAGCAATTTTACTTCTTCCTCTTTTTTTTTTTTTTTTTGAGATGGAGTTTTGCTCTTGTTGCAACGGCATGATCTTGGCTCACTGCCAATTCTGCTTCCCGGGTTCAAGCAATGCTCCTGCTTCAGCCTCCCGAGTAGCTGGGATTACAGGCATGCGCCACCATGCCCGGCTAATTTTGTATTTTTAGTAGAGACGGGGTTTCTCCACATTGGTCAAGCTGGTCTTGAACTCCCGACCTCAGGTGATCCGCCTGCCCACCTCTGTCTCCCCAAATGCTAGGATTATAGCCGTGAGCCACTGCACATGGCTGAGCAATTTTACTTCTAAGAATTTTTGCCTTAGGAAATAATTGATGATGTGGCTAGAGATGTAACTCCATGGATGCTTGTCCTAGTCCTACTTACAATAATGAAAATCAGAAACAACCTAAGTATCTAATGAGATAGGACTAGTTAATAAATCATATACAATATTTATATGAAATATTATACAGACATAAAAATGAAGTAAACTTATATTTATTGACACAGGGAGATACCCAGACTAAAATTGTTAGGTACCGAAGGAGATGGTAAAACAATATTTAAAGTTCCTCTTATCAATATTTAAAAATATATATCATGTCTACATATAGGATATCAAATTATTAAATGAGGTATTGGTGAGTGGTGGGATTATGGGCAATTATTTTCCTTCCTACTGTTTATTTATGTGAAGACAATGATAAACCTTGAAGGAAAAAAAGTACCCACAATCTCACTTGATTATAAGTAGTTTTGATTTATTTTTACTTTTGCTTACTTGTGTTCTCAAACTTTGCATCAGTGAAAATTATATTACTTAAAGGATTGAAAAAAAGCCTATAAAATTCTAGAACCTGATTTACAAAGAGCCACTTGACCAAGTGCACACACAGCAAGTCACTGGCAGGGCAAAAGCTGAACTCAGGGGCCCCCTGGGTTCCCCTTCCCAGCAGGGGATAGGATCCCTGGAGAAGGGATCCTGCGGACGAGGCCCATGCTTTGCTCAGTGGAGAGTGCCCAGTGTCCAGCAAAGTACCCGACAAGCGCTCAGTAAATACTTGCTGAAGAAATCATTGAATGAAAGAAATTGAATGGACACACTGGAAAGATGTTCTGGCCGTGGCAGTTCCTTGTCCCTTGGGCAAGAAGTGGTCTGGGCATAAGAAGACAACAGTGGGTGGCAGGAAGGTGGCTGAAGGTAGGAGGTGGAATTTAAATGGGACATGAATGGCATAGTTGGCATGACCTCAGCCTGACCAGGGCCCAGAGAGGTAGATAAATTTAGTCAAAAGTCATAGTACTTTTCCTGCTTGAGATTGGTGGCCCTTTTGCTGGCTTTCTCAAGTAAGAAACACCCTCTTCTATTTCAGAATGATTCAGAATCGTTAACCCAAATCCTCCCAACTGCACTGTCTTGTCCCAGAGAGGCCCTGGGCTGTGTCACCCAACTGATCACCAACCACAACCAGCTCTGCTCTCTCCTGGTTCCTGAAATCCAGGAGCAGATGGTGGTGGGGGAGGGGAAGTTTGGAGACAGTCCCACTACCGAAAGCCAAGAAGAAAGGGGAGTGAGGAGGGATAGAGGAAGTTACCTTGGTCCTGCGCCCACAGCCCTCAGGGTCCTCCTTCCTGTGAAGCCTAACGGTCTCCAGCCAGATTTCCTGTCCCCTTAGCCCCACCAAGAACCAGAGGCTGCTCAGCGGGGTTGGCTGCAGGACCTAGGTTACTGTTGGAGTGGAGGATGGCCACCTGAGACCAGTTGGGTCATTTTTATCCCAGGTCTCCCTTTCACCCTCCTGTCTTCCCTGGGCCTTCTCTATGCCCCATAATTCTGTGGGCTACCAGTTCCTGACTTTTGTTCCTTTCAAAAGAACCCTGGATGATCGGTGTGACCAGAATTTCAGAGGAGTTAGTTGTGTGTACCCCCTGGGGGACAGCACTGGTATAGGCACACAATGTCTGAGAAACCTTGGGCTGGATATGCTAAATTCAAAGGCTGGGGACAGGCTGGGCGCAGTGGCTCGTGTCTGTAATCCCAGCACTTTGGGAGGCCTAGATGGGCGGATCACTTGAGGTCAGGAGTTCAAGACCAGCCTGGCCAACATGGTGAAAACCCGTATCTACTAAAAATACAAAAATTAGTCAGGTGTGGTGGTGGGCGCTTGTAATCCCAGCTACTCAGGAGGCTGAGGCAGGAGAATTGCTTGAACCATTGCTCAGCAGCCTGGGCGACAGAGCAAGGTAACTTCTCAAAAACAAAACAAAACCAAACCAAAGCCTGGGGACAATGCTGGTCCCTCCTTTCCTGTCCCTTCCCCCCATTTCAGGGGCCCCTCTGTGTGTACCTTCTAACCCCAGTGGGGGGAGGAGAGAGTTCAGTCTCCAGGATCAGACCTTCCTATGCCTCACCCCGCCCCCAGCTTAGAGAACATAAAAGCCCAGATTCAGCTAAGAGAAGTTGCCAATATCAGGTGAACTGTGGAGGTAAGGTCCTTGGAGGCTGGATGACAGCAGCTGGCAAGGGGATAAGGGTGCATTGGGCCCCTCCTCAAGGAGGTCTCGCTTCATCTGTAGACAGGGGCCTCTGGGGTGGGGCTGGGGTGCAAAGGGGGATTGAGGAGCCCAGGAGAAGAGAGATGGGGGTTCCCCTTCTTCCTTTTTCTCAGATGCACTGTGGACTCAGGGCCTTGCTGGGCTGGGGGTCTTGTTGCAGAGATGAAGCTGCTTCTGGCCCTAGCAGGGCTCCTGGCTGTTCTGGGCATGCCCCAGCCCTCTGAAGGTGCTGCTCCAGGTAACAGTTTCCAAGGTGGAGGAAGATGGGGTGGTTGTGTTCCAGGCACCCCTTTTCTCAGTGCAGGCCTTCCTAACTCTGGGGCCTGATGGTGACTCAGAGCCCATTCCTGACTTTGTGATCCCTGCTCTGGGCAGCTGTCCTGGGGGAGGTGGACACCTCGTTGGTGCTGAGCTGCATGGAGGAGGCCAAGCAGCTGGTGGACAGGGCCTACAAGGAGCGGCGGGGAAAGGTGGGGCGCGAGGCACGGCTCAGCTCTGGGCAAGGCTGTCCCAGGCCTTTTGGAGAAGGAGCAGGCAGCAGGGAGTTTGCAGGTGGGAGAGGGGGCCTATGGGGACCCATGTGGACTCCCTTTCTTTCCATCTGTCTGTCTCTGTCTCTGGATGGGAGAACACCTTTAAAGCCATCCTTCCCAAAGCCTTGCCTCTGTCTGGACACCCCAGGTCTATATCCTTTTTATAAAGGGAAGCCTTCTCCCACCCGTGGGCCTGTCTGCATGGTCCTGCATGTGTGCCCCCTGGGCTGGGGCTCTGCTGAATGAGTCTGCACCCCTTCTCTGGCCCTCACTCCTTCTTTCTCCAAGCAGCATCAAGCAGAGGCTTCGCAGTGGCTCAGCCAGCCCCATGGAACTCCTGTCCTACTTCAAGCAGCCAGTGGCAGCCACCAGGACTGCCGTGAGATCTGCTGACTACCTGCACGTGGCCCTAGGCCTGCTGGAGAAGAAGCTGCGGTCCCTGTGGCGGGGGCCATTCAATGTCACTGGTACTGTAGCCCATCCCATCCCAGGCTCCTGCTCCACTAGTCACTCCTCCTAGAGACCCCAGCTGTCTTCCAGTGATCCCCTCAATCTCTTCCTCCAGGCAGTCAGTCTCAGGGGGCATCCTAACATCCCCTCCACTTCAGACTGGGTCCCCCTCGAGGGTCTCCAGGGCTCCTCAGCCTCAGGTTGCCTGGGATAGGAAGTGAGGGGGGCGCGGCTCCCCCCAATCCTCTTTCCACCCGCGGCAGATGTGCTAACGCCCGCCCAGCTGAATTTGTTGTCCAAGTCAAGCGGCTGCGCTTACCAGGACGTGGGGGGTGGCTTGTCCGGAGCGGGGACAAATACCGCACCATCACCGGCATGTGCAACAACAGGTGCGGTGGCTGCAGGTGGCGGCAGGACCTGGGCTCGGGGAGGCGGCCTGGGTGCCGCGGGCCTCTCCGTGTCAGCGCGCTGTCCTCCCATCTCAGACGCAGCCCCCACGCTGGGGGCCTCCAACCGTGCGTTTGCGCGCTGGCTGCCCCGCAGAGTATGAGGACGGCTTCTCGCTTCCCTACGGCTGGACGCCCGGGTCAAGCGCAACGGCTTCCAGGTGCCCCTGGTGAGCGCCGGCGGGCAGAGGGGGCGAGGCCCGGCCATGGGGCCCACGGACCCAGGCGCCCGCTGACCTCCATGTCCCGCAGGCTCGCGCGGTCTCCAACGCGATCGTGCGCTTCCCCACGGACCAGCTGACCCCAGACCAGGAGCGCTCACTCATGTTCATGCAATGGGGCCAGCTGTTGGACCACGACCTCGACTTCACTCCCGAGCCGGCCGCCCGGGCCTCCTTCCTCACTGGCGTCAACTGTGAGACCAGCTGCGTGCAGCAGCCGCCCTGCTTCCCGCTCAAGGTGGCCCTGCTTCCCGCCCCCTGCCTGGGTGGGGGAGAGGGGGACAGTGTTTCTGGAAGAGGCCATCTCCCTTCTGTGCCCAGGTTTCCTTTCCCAGCCGCTGAGGAAGGCTGGCCCTGCCTCCCCGTGTCCACAGGCACTGGCTGCTCAGCTGGGACCTGTCTCCTTCCTGCGCCTGGGCTCGGCCAGCTGGCAGTCAGGGCCGTCCATTTGCTCACTGCCTCTCCCAGTCCAAGGGAGAGAAGGGTGTTCATCCCTGGCTGACAGGGGTCTTGGTGGAATTACTGGCTCTTTGTTAGGCTGGGAGAGAGTTCTGGGAGGAGGACCTTCCTAGTGCTCCGGAGCCTCCATGCTCAGTCCTGTTTCCTCCCCCGCTAAGGGGGCAGCCCTCCAACCCCCTTCACACAGAAGGAGAGAGCCTGGGGGTCTGGGGCTGCTGTGGGGACAGGGCTGGGAGTGGGCAGGGTGGTTGAGGCACTTGCTGAACATGGAGGGAGGAGGAGAGAAAGGAGAGAGAGCCTGAGAGAGAGGGAGAGAGACGGACAGGAGAATGCCAGGGCCAGAGGGAGAGCAGGTACAGCAGAGAGAAGCAGAGACAGGCGACGCTTTAGTGAGGAGGGGCCGAGGTCTGGCGGTGCCCAGACCCAGGGGCTACCCATGTTCCCAGTTCAGTGTTATGTGTTCTGCTCATTACCCTTGCCCCTCAGAGGCTGCTGTGGTGGAGCCCCAGGCAGCGATCCCGTTGGGGCCTCCAGAGGCCTCTCTGCAGGTTGAGGGGACCAGAGGTCCTGAGGGCAGGGGACACCCACTTCTGCCTGGGCACCTTCCCTGCCCTCAGTGAGCCAGTCTGGCCTCTCTCTGTGCCTCAGATCCCGCCCAACGACCCCCGCATTAAGAACCAAGCCGACTGCATCCCGTTCTTCCGTTCCTGCCCCGGCCTGCACCAGCAGCAACATCACCATCCGCAATCAGATCAACGCGCTCACCTCCTTCGTGGACGCCAGCATGGTGTACGGCAGCGAGGAGCCCCTGGCCAGGAACCTGCGGAACGGGTCCAACCAGCTGGGGCTGCTGGCCGTCAACCAACGCTTCCAAGACAATGGCCGGGCCCTGCTGCCCTTTGACAACCTGCACGATGACCCCTGTCTCCTCACCAACCGCTCGGCACGCATCCCCTGCTTCCTGGCAGGTCAGCTTTGGGGTGGGGACCAGAGGTGGCACAGGAGGTGTTCCCTGCTGGAGTCACAGTGAGTCTGTTTGTGAGCAGCTTGTGGGTCTGTACTTAGAAAGACTGTCCTCACCAGCCATTAATATCAACTTCATGATATTAATCCAGTTGCCTTGGTAACAAGTCAGATGGAGCCAGAAAGGCAGAAAAGCAAACAACCTCTCCAGCCCTAAGATGGAGACCCAGGGGATGTCCGAGGAGCTGCTGTCCATCAGTCCATGGCTTTCTCTGTCTCTCTTTTCCCTTCTGGACTCTGGAAGAGGGGAGAGTTGAATCCCTAAAGAGCAGACCGCGCTGTGGTGCCCTTGCCTTGTAGCACGACACTGTTCAATGTGGTAGCCACTAGTTGTGTATGGTGATTTTAATTTTAGTTATTTTAAATTAAATAAACCCAGTTTCTTAGCAGTGCTAGCCACATTTTAAATGCTCAGTTGTCTCACAGTCTAGTGGCTCCCCTGTTGGGTGGCACAGATGTAAAATGTTTTCTTCATCTCGGAAGTTGTGTTGGGCCACACTGCTCCAAAATGTCCCCTCCTGTGCATCTTAGTTGTCCATAATAAGAGACAATGGGATTTTAGATTGAAACAACTGGCAGTTTTGGAGACACGATTGGGGCAGTGATGGCAGCCAAGACTGGACATTTTCCAGTGTTTTGAAATGTAAGCCCAACAGTGGACCTCAGACCTTGTCTCCTGGCCTCCCTCTGCCTCCTCCTGGTGGTTCCTGCTGGTCTCTCCCTGGCTGGAACCCTGGGAGGAGGATCAAAGTTGGACTTCCTGCAAGAGAGGCCCCACCTCTTCTGGGCTAGTTAGGCAAGGGCAGCCCTCCTTAGCCAGACTCAGCTGCCCCCAGCCTCTCTTGATGAGCTCCATGCCCCAAGCCTGGGTCATTGTGACCTCTAGCTGGTCATAGACAGAGATGCTGCTCTCGGAGAATTTCCTTTCCACCAGCTTCTAGAGTTGGCAAGGACTGATTCTAGTGTCCTGGCCCTAGCCCTCTGGCCCTGCGAAGAAGGCTGTGGGAGGACTAGGGGAACCAGGGAGCTTCTGCTTAGTGGTGTGGACTCCACACATCTCGTGTCCTAGCCCCCTCCCCTGGAGGAGGCTGCACCATTGGCATGTAGTAAAAGGCAGGCTGACAACTCTTTTCAAATGGTAGTGGCTTTCTGGATTCCCGTGTTGAGAAGGAGCCTGAGGTTGTATCCAGTTTTAGCAGGAAAGAGTGCTGTGATCATTGGCTGCGTCTGACATGGCAGTATCATAGGCTGTGCCGATGTGAATACTTCTCAGGCACTCCTTGGAAACAAGAGATTCAATTAACCAAGTAGTGCTCATAAGTCTCATACTTTGTACCAGGCACTGTGTTAAGCCTCATGTATCCATGTGTGTGCTAGGAGGGAGGGTAAAATATAAAAAGGCACAAGCCTTGGTCCTTGCGCCCAAGGAGCTTCCAGTTCCAGGTACAGGAAAGTGGCAAGCCATGTGTTGGAAGTGATGCCCATTGAATGGGCATCCCCAACCAGCAGCACCCCTGCACTGAGGCAGAAGCTGTTACTGTGGACTGGGGCATCAGAGCAGGCCTCCTAGAAGAGTGTAAATTGAGGATGATATGAAAAGATGGATGGGGAGGAGGGGGCAAGTAGGAGGCATTTCAGGCCTTGGCTGGGGGAGGGAGTTTCGGTGGAGCAAATCTTTTCTAGGATGGAGGTCTTAGGAATGACAGTGGCTTTTGCTTCCCTAAGGGGACACCCGTTCCAGTGAGATGCCTGAGCTCACCTCCATGCACACCCTCTTTCTTCGGGAGCACAACCGGCTGGCCACAGAGCTCAAGCGCCTGAACCCCAGGTGGGGATGGAGAGAGGCTCTATCAGGAAGCCCGGAAGATCGTGGGGGCCATGGTCCAGGTAGGCCGTCTTGAGCATCGGGCACGCGGGGGTCCAGATGTGCCCCTGCAACATACTAGTGACCTTGGACAGGTTCCTAACCCTCCTGAGCCTTGCCTTCTTCATCCACGGGGTCTTAAGAATTATAGGACATATATGAAAACACCTTTCAGATACTAAGTGCTTGACAAAGCCTCCTTCCCTTCCCTCTCCTTTTCCCAGGTTTGCTCTCACAGTCTTTTTCCTGTGGGAAAGAAGACTGTGAGATATTTTCACACAGCCTTGTGGTGCTGGGAGGGCTGAATGTTTGGTTCAGCGCCTGGTGTGTACTAGCTGTTCAGTAAATGCTTCTTTCCTCCATCTCACTGTTGCTCTTAGCTCCTTTACCTACTCCCCCTCTTCTTTTTAAAATTAAAAGAAGCCTGTTGCCCAGGCTGGAGTGCAGTGGCATGATCTTGGCTCACTGCAACCTCCACCTTTCAGCCTCAAGCCATCCTCCCACCTCAGCCTCCTGAGTAGCTGGGATTACAGGTGGGTGCCACCATGCCCGGCTAATTTTTGCATTTTTTGTAGAGACGGGGTTTCTCCATGTTGCCCAGGGTGGTCTCAAACTCCTGAGCTCAAATGATCCATTTGCCTTGGCCTCCCAAAGTGCTGGAATTACAGGCGTGAGTCACTGTGTCTGGCCCACTCACCTCTTCTTTTTGGTTCTGTCATAACTCACCCAACCTCCTTAGCTTCACTTTCCCCCTGGGGCAACGTTCTTGGTTCTGTCTCTCAACATCTGGTGCTTCATTGCCCAGATGCAGATACACACACACACACACACACACACACACACACACAGACACACACAGACACACACACAGACACACACACAGATACACACAGACACGACACACACAGATACACACACAGACACACACACACACAGACACACACACAGATACACAGACACACACACACAGACACACACAGATACACACACAGACACACACACATACACACACACAGACACACACACAGACAGACACACAGAGACACACACACACACACACATAGACACACACACAGACACACACACAGATACACACACACATACACAGACACACACACATACACACATACAGACACAGAGACACACACACACAGACACACACACAGACACACAGAGACACACAGACACACACACAGACACACACAGACACACACACAGACACACACACAGACACACACACACACACACACACACACACACACACACACACACACTCTTCTCTCTCTCTCTCTCCTGGATTCTGGAGGAGAGAGTTTCAGGTGCTAAGGGTGAGTTTTTGATTTGCACTAAGAACTCAAGTGAGATTCATTTACACTCCAAAAGAACTTCTAGAATCTAGAATCTAGAGTGAGACTGTTCCACATCTTCCCTTTTCACTGGGGAGAGTCATGCCAGAATGGCCCTTCGTTCCTTCCTGCCTCCCTGCTTTCCACAAACCTACACTGAGCCCTACTGTGCGCCAGGCACGTGGTGGGCACTGTGAAGAATTTCAACAACTTCAATTCCCCTTGCCCTCAAGGACTTTATAAAATAGTTGCAGAAATGAGATGTTAATAACTTGAGGACAAGGAAGTTATCACAATGACTAATTAAGTGATTTGCTATTTAGTCCTCTAAGGCAGAGGGCAATATAATTATCCTTAATGTATATTTGAGGAACTCAGGCTCAGAGAGGTTAATGACTGGTCCGAGGTTACCCAGCCAGCAAGCAGTAGAGCTCTGTTTATGCCTCTCAGTGCCACTCTGTTAGGCCCAGAATGGGTATTGTGGGAGACAATTCCCTGACCATAGAGGGATGGGAGGGGTTCCCCAAGCCATTAGCAGGCAGAGACTCTGCGGGGGAGGAGTAGGTGGAGAGGCATTCCAAATAACTTGTATTTAGATCATCACTTACCGGGACTACCTGCCCCTGGTGCTGGGGCCAGCGGCCATGAGGAAGTACCTGCCCAGGTATCGTTCCTACAATGACTCGGTGGACCCACGCATCGCCAACGTTTTCACCAATGCCTTCCGCTACGGCCACACCCTCATCCAACCCTTCATGTTCCGCCTGGACAATCGGTACCAGCCCATGGAACCCAACCCCAGAGTCCCACTTAGCAGGGTCTTTTTTGCCTCCTGGAGGGTGGTGCTGGAAGGTAAGCATGACCTAGGCCAGGAGTGAGTGGGCTGGCAGTGAAGGGTGGGGTGGGGGTCACCTAGGGAGGTCACCTCTAGGGAGCTAGGATGGGGGAGTGATCTGCTGTCCTCTCATCCTGGAGATGTGTTCTGACTGTCCAGCCTCAGTTCCCCTGACTCTGTCCATATGTGATAATAAAGAGTGGGGGTGTGTATGGCTCTCAGAGGAAACTGGCTACTTCCTATGTGCTGTGGCTTGTTGTGACCCAGGAGGCCAGGGCCTGGGAGCATCTCAATCTTGCAAGTCTAAATGGCATAATCTCCTCAGACCTATATGCCCCTGGGGTCATGTAGTGACTGGTGAGGACCTGCTCACTGGCACCACCTTGGCGCCAGACTCTGCACGTGCCCAGCCCTCTTGTTGAATCCTCCTGAGCCTACCTGGACTTGTCCCTGACTCCAATCTGAGCTCTGATACTGAGCCAGATACTTCCCCTGACCTGGGTCCTCTGGTCCCCAGGTGGCATTGACCCCATCCTCCGGGGCCTCATGGCCACCCCTGCCAAGCTGAATCGTCAGAACCAAATTGCAGTGGATGAGATCCGGGAGCGATTGTTTGAGCAGGTCATGAGGATTGGGCTGGACCTGCCCGCTCTGAACATGCAGCGCAGCAGGGACCATGGCCTCCCAGGTGAGAGGCTGCAGGGGTCTCCCCCAACGCTCCCCCTCCCCTGAGCTGTCTCCCAGGTAGCCCATAGCTCCCCTTCCCACTCTAGGGCCCCTGCCCTCTCCAAAGCATATTAGAGGCACTTTGCTCTCAGGAAGTAGTCCGAGGCCAGGCCCTGCCTTTCCTGGACCCATCTGATGAGTTTCCCGCTCCTCTCAGCCTCCTTTGCATGCTGTAATTTTCATCCTAAGGGCATCAGCATCCTAGCGATAACTCACCGTCTGAAAATCTGTCTCTGTCGTCATTCCATTTTGCTTCATTGTGCATGAACTCTGGGAGAAGAGATTATTGTTTCCTCCTTTTACTGATGAGGAAGCTGAGGCTTGATGAGATTCAGAACCTGGCCAGGTTCTCTAGCCAAGTCAGTGGAAAAGCTGAAATTTGAAGCCAGATCAGCCTAACCCTAAAGCCTAAAACCCCATGTGGCTGAGGCTCCTAGACACATTTCACCTCCCGGTGGTCAGAGACAGACACTTTGGGCTGCTCTGGAGGGGGAACAAGGAGATGCCCGTATTCTTGGACCTGGCAGGAACTGTGGCAGTTTAGGGTTTGCCTTATGGTAGAGGGCAAGGGAAAGACAGAGGGTCCCAGAGAGGCCCAGTTGTGCCCCTTGGCCAAAGGTTCAGGGTTCCCTGAGGTGAGGTTCTTCCCTCCCCCTTCTATGACCTTGGTTGTGTTGGGAAGGTGGGTTTTCTGGGCTGTTGGCAGATATGTGAATCTTCCCTGCTGTCTCCAGTGACCTCCCCCACCTTGAAGCAGAGGGACCTGTCCCCCGTCCCCTCCCCCATGCAGGGTACAATGCCTGGAGGCGCTTCTGTGGACTCCCGGAGCCCAACACGGTGGGTGAGCTGGGCACAGTGCTGAAGAACCTGGATTTGGCGAGGAAACTGATGGCGCAGTATGGCACGCCCAACAACATCGACATCTGGATGGGTGGTGTGGCCGAGCCCCTGGAGCCCAAGGGCCGAGTGGGCCGGCTCCTCGCCTGCATCATCGGCACCCAGTTCAGGAAGCTCCGGGATGGTGATCGGTGAGGAGGGGGCAGGGGGTGTGGGCTGTTGGGTGGCTGTGGGCCTATCCCCTCACTCTCTCCGATCCTACATTTCCTCCTGTCAGATGAAGGACTGGAAGGAGTCAGTGATTTTCCAGTGTGTTCCTGGAAGCCTCCAGATGCCCTGGAGTGCCCCTAATGTGCCCTGAACCTGTTGGGGGTGCAGCAATGACAGACCTGGACCCCTGCTTGTAGGCAGATAGAAAAAGGGAGGCAGGCAGAAAAATGCCACCTTAGATACTTCTTCCCGTGGGTTTCACTGTGTAACTGTGGGGGTATCAGTCACCCCTGGGCAGTCCCTTCCCAGCTTCCCCCACAGCTTTCCTTGGTGTCATATTATCATGGTCCTGACGTCTTCATGTCTATCTAGTTCTTGCCTAGCCTGTATGGCACCTTTGGGAAAATTAGAAAAGGTACCCCCCTCTGGGTGGACAAATTATAAACCACCCCCAAGATTCTTTCCCATTCCTGTGGATGCAGCCCCTGGCCAGGGCACAGAGCCTCAGGAGTGCGTGTGGGCCCGGGTCCCTCTCCAGTGTGGTGCTCTGGAGGCCGTCAGGCTAGGGAGAGGGAAAGGCCCCTGGGCAGCTGTGCTTTCCTCTGCACTACGAGTAGATCGTCACTAGTGTGAAAGCCCCTGGGCTGCCCAAGGGATGAGGCCCTCCCCGTGCTGCCAGGCGGCATTTGCTGTGGCCTTCTCATAGCCAGTGAGCAGCACAAGCCCATCGATGCCCTGCCAGCCCTGAATATCCTCGGGTGCAGCATCCGTGGTGTTCCCCATGCAGGTTTTGGTGGGAGAACGAGGGCGTGTTCAGCATGCAGCAGCGACAGGCCCTGGCCCAGATCTCCTTGCCCCGGATCATCTGTGACAACACGGGCATCACCACCGTGTCTAAGAACAACATCTTCATGTCCAACAAACATCCCCCGGGACTTTGTCAACTGCAGTACACTCCCGGCATTGAACCTGGCTTCCTGGAGGCAACCCTCCTAGAGGCTAGGTAAGGGGGTGCGGCAGTGAGGGATGTATCTGGGCTGGCCAGTCGGAACCACAGAGCTCTCCATGCCCTAGGTGAGCCCAGCCCTGTTCTGGGTGCAGCTGAGGGACTAGATGTTCATTTGTGTGCTCGTGTGCATGCCAAGTATATAAATTGGCATTTCATATGTGTGTGTTGTCTGAACATGGGAAGTGTTTCAGGGACTATGTGTACGTGCCATTTATGTGAGTGTGTGTTTGTGCTGATGAGAATACCGCGTGTGTGGAAGGCAGCAGAGCAGACTGGGGAGGGACACAGCTCAGGAACTACACTGCCTGAGTTCTAACCCTGGCTCTGTGGCTTGCTAGCTATATGCAAATTATTTGCTAGCTATGTACAAATCGCTACCTTGAGCAAATTACTAACCCTCATTAAACAAGAGTTTTCTTCCTTGTGAATTACATCCGTCGTGGTTTCTTGGAGGGCCCACTCGCATCCTCTGGTTCTTCATTTGTTGAGCACCTACTACATGCAAGGCACTGTGCTAGGCATGAGAAGCATACAGAGACAAGAAGGAGATACCAAGGTCCTGTCTGTGCCCTGGTTAGCAGAGCTGGACAGTGATTCCCTGGAGGGATGAGCCAGCTGCAGCTGGGCTGTATGGTTGACTTACAGGCCCAGCCAGTCAGGCTCAGGCCATGGCTCCCTTTTTCTTTCTCATCTTGATTTCTTGCTTATTCACAGGAGTCCTCCTGAGGAGGAACTGAGCCCATTGGCCTTTCTGTGGCATTTATTTGCCAATGTTTATGATAATAAAGGCCTCCAACGGGGGAGCTGCACTCTGTCTGTGTCTGAGGAGGGACTGGTACTTCTGCAGAGGTTTACTCTGCGTTCCGAACTTGAACCAGTGTGATCTGTGCTCAGGGCCCTGTGTTTCTGAACTGAGGGTGAGGATGTTGGGGAGTTTTCCTTTGAGATTCATATGCGGAGGGCAGTCAGCTCTTGGAAGCCTGGGGGCCAGGGCACGTGGTGCAGACCCTCCTCCTCTGCCCCTGACACTCTGCAGGGAACTGTGGTCACCAAGCCCTCATGTTCGTTCATTGCTCTAGCAAATGTTGGCTATGTGTTCACTCTGTTTGAGGCCTGTGCCAGGGGCTGGGAAGTGGAGGGGACAAAATGCTGTGTGGCAGGAGAGGAAGTGTAGAGAGCTGGTAAGGAGGCAGGCCCTCCCCCGACGAGAGGGACCTCTGCCTCCTGCAGCCCCGCAGCCTGGCCCAGGGGCTCAGAAGCCCTCGAGACAGTAGACTCCTTCTCAGTCAGCTGCACGTGGCCCCCAGAGCAGCAAGAGCAGATGGCTGGGCCCAGAGGATAGGGCCAGCACTGAGGGAGGGAAAGGAGTGTATTTCTCTAGCAGTCTTGCCTGGATCTTGAACCCTGCGTCTGACTGGCAGACTCCCTCTCTCTCCCCTTCCTTCTTCTCACATATGGGGAGGGGGCCGGAAGCTGTGTAGGACAGTGGGGTCTAATGTATTCATGGAGCCCCCGGGTAATGCTAGGACCTCACCACGGTAAGCAGCAGCATAAATACTGCTTGTCCTCATTTCCGTGATGAGGAGAGGGCTGCTTAGAGGGGTGAAGGGACTCATCTGAGGCCTGGAAGGAGAGGGTGGCAGTGCCAGGCTGCAGCTGAGGTCATCTGGCTCCTGGGCTCTTCCCACAGGATGACTGAGTGGCCCCCACTCCCACCCCCACCGGTCGGGGGATCTGCAGGCCCTGGCTGGGTTAATCTTTCCCAAGGGGTCAGTTTAAAAGAACATATGAATATGTGTTGGGTAGAAGCTCAAGGAATGTTCTGGAAGTGCCCCTTCAGAGGCATCACAGGATCCAAGAACCACCCTAGAATAAGAGGGCTTTTCTCCAAAGGGCCACTGGAAGGGATATTAGCTTCAGCTGTGGGGGGACCCACACTTGGTTTTCCTTCCTGTTTATCCCTTGGCACCGCCACCTACTGTCCCACTGCACGCCCTCTCTCTTGCTACTCCACGGCCAGTGCTTTTTTCCCCAGGACCCCCCATCCCTCCCCTTTCTTTGAGAGCTCTTAGAAATCCCACCAAACCATCCCCCTCTCACCCTGAGACCCATGCACGCGGCATCTCAGTGGTAAGCCATATATGGCCTGTTAACGTCTAGTTACTTATTTGGCAGTGATTCCAAGGTCTGCTTTATGGAGGGAACAGTGTCACTACTAGCATCTTTATTCAGTCATCAGATGTGTTTGAGCACTTCTAATGTGCTGTGCGTCGTGCTAGGTGCCACGGGGGACCCTCGGAGGCAGGCTGAAGTCCTGGCTCCAGGAGCTCACAATCTAGTTGAGGGTACAGGAGGAAAGATAAAGGTCAAGGGCCAAGCCTTGTGGAGGGAAGAGGACAAGTAACATTCAGCAGGCTGGACCAGAAGGGCATCTCAGGGGGGCATCGACAGAAAGGAGAAGGCACGGGAGCTGAGTGTAAGAGCTGGGAGGGCCGAGGCAGCCATCCTGGGGCCCGAGCAAGCTGTTCACCTGGGGGTGCAGAGAGGCCCAGCTGCAAAGAAGGGCTGGGACTGGGGTGTGGGGCTCTAAGGGACCAGGTCATTGAACTTGTTTGAAATGGCATTGTGGACCAAAGGGAACTTTCCTGTGCAACACAGGAGGTCTTGGAACCTAGGCTCCTAATTCTTCACGGAGGCCCAGGGCGACAGGTCCAGGTTGTCAATGGCTGAGCAATCCACGAAGTCACTGGGGTAGCTGTTGGCCCGGAATGGGTCCCGTGGGACCTTGGTGATGCGGGTGTTGTCACAGACAAGGCGTGAGAAGGATATTTTCTGTAGAGAGTCCTTCTGTTTCTTTGTGAAGACCCCAGGATTTTCCCACCAGAACCTGCAGAGACAGAAGTAGAGTCACTCCACACTGCCTGGTCACTGGCCCCTCCCCACTCTGTCATAGGGGAAGGAAAGAGGTCACAGGGATTATGAAAAGCCCCACTTGCACTGAGATCTGGAGTCAGAGTTCATGCAGGATGACACACCCCTCTCGGAGAAGGGCCCTACCCTTCCCTCCCTGGCACACCCCTCTCGGAGAAGGGCCCTACCCTTCCCTCCCTGGCTGAGGGCGCACTTGCCTGTCTCCATCACGGATCTGCTGGAACTGCTTGCCCAGGAGGCAGGCCAGGAGGGGCCCCACCCGACCCCTTTCCACCAGTGGCTCAGCAATGGCCCCTATCCAGATGTCAATGTTGTCAGGGGTCCCGTAGAGACCCAGTAACTTCTTGGTCAGCATCTTGTTCTTCAGCACAGTGTTCAACTCCTCTAGTGTCTGTGGCTGCGAGAGGTCACAGAAGGCTCTCCAGGAATTGTACCCTAGGGTGGAGAGGCTGAGGCTGTCTCATCCCAGGGACTTCCTGTTCACAGCCCTCTTTGGGGACCTGTCCACTCCAGGTCTATTAGCCCCGAAAAGTCTGGGCTTACAGCCTTTGGGATGGGGGAAGGAGGCAATCCATTGTTTCTTATGTGCACTTTAATCTTGAGGGGCTAGTTGGTTAAGTACCATGTAATCACTGTAATCACATAAGTTATGTAGTACTTGCTATGAATCCAGGCACTCTTCTAAGCACTATACAAATATGTAACTGAAGAACAGAAATGTTAAGTAATTTGCCCAAAGTCCTATAACTAGTAAATGGCATAGGTGGGATTTGAACTCAGGCAGTCTGGTTCTTTATTAAATTGCCTTTCACGGAGACCAAAAAAATGTCCAACAGTCATTGGTTTCTCTCTATTCTTTTCTTAATGTTTTCAGGGCTTTGAACTGTTTTTAAAGTTAGTTATTGATCTGTTTTTCATTTAAGAAACGCCAAGATAGTACCAGATATGTACTCTTTTCTCTGCATTAGGGGAAATGAAAGATTCTGTTTCATAGATCAACAAAGTGGGTTTTAAAAATGGCTTGGGGCTGGACATGGTGGCTTGCACCTGTAATCCCAGTGCTCTGGGAGGTCAAGCTGGGAGATTGCTTGAGGCCAGGAGTTCAAGACCAGCCTGGGCAAGACTATGCCTATAACAAAAACAAAACAAACAAACAAAAAGCTGGGCATGGTGGCACACCTGTAGTCCCACACACTTGGTAGGCTTAAGCAGGAGGATTACTTGAGGCCAGGAGTTTGAGGCTGTTGTGAGCTGTGATTACACCACTGTACTCTAGCCTGGGCAACAGAGCAATACCCTGCTAAAAAAAAAAAAAAGAAAGAAAACAACTGGCCTGACTTCTGTTTCAGATCCTGAGGGTTACAGAAGAGAGTCTCCAGGAGCTCTAGAAAGTTAGCTAGAATTTCTCCAGTTCAGGCCAGACTTCAGGCCCACTCACCAGGCTGCCCATGGTCCCGGCAACGCTGTGTGTTGATGGCAGCCAGGTCAAAGCCATGGATCCTGTGAGTTGGCTGGAAAAGCTTGTTACGCAGCTCTCCAGTCATCATTTTATTCTGTTTCATCAACTTGGATTTCTTGGCCAGCAGGCCCCGCACCAGAGGATCAATTCCACCTGCCAAGGGAGACCCAGAAGCCATGCTTAGGATGGGAGTAGGGTGGGGACATCATCCATGGCTTGCCTCTGCCTCTACCGGACATTTTCTGTTGGCTGAATGTGGATCAGCTGGACATCCCAGGCTGGAAGGAGGGGGAGAGAAGAGCACAGTGTAGCCGGAAGAGTGTGCTCAGGCAGACAGGGGTGTCCGGATTGTCTGCTCTGGGGGGTGGGCAGAAGGGGCATTCATGGGATGATGGCATGAATATAAACATCAAGATATATTTTTTGACCAGGCATGGTGGCTCAGGCCTGTAATCCTAACACTTTGGGAGGCCGAGGTGGGGCTTGAGCCCAGGACTTTGGGACCAGCCTGGGCAACATGGCAAAACCCCATCTCTAAAAAAAAAGGCAAAAAAATTAGCTGGGTGTGGGGGCGTGTGCCTTGTAGTCCCAGCTACTCGGAAGGCTGAGGTAGGAGGATCACAGGAGCCCATGCCGTGAGCTGAGATCAAGCTATTGCACTCCAGCCTGTGTGATAGAGTGAGACCTTGTCTCAAAAAAAAAAAAAAAAAAAAAAAGGCATTTTTAAAGCTCTGCTTTATGGAGTCAGCTTCTTCTTCCATATGTTCTGCTGAGGAACATTGTGTAATGGGAAGAGGTTGCATAACTCTCAAGGAAATGGCCTTGACTGGTTAGGCTTTAAGTAAAGTTAATTTCAACACAGCATAGCCTAGAGATAAAGGAAAGTTGGGTCCAACCTCTGGCACCTCTATGAGGTAGAAAACTCTAGAGGAGATCAAAAAAGAGCAATTTATTTACCAAACCCATGAACTCTTTCTATAGGAGTCAGAGAAGCCTAGGGCAGGGAAAGGAGGTAGGGAAATCCCCACTCACCTTGGAAGCCAAGAGGAAAGAAATAATAACTAATATTTACAGATCACCTCCGGTGTGTCAGGATCCATTGTAGGGTGCTCCATACATATATCTCATTTAATTTTTTGGATAGCCTTGTGAGATGGGTACTATTATTGTCTCCATTTTATAAATAAGGAAACTGAGGCTCAGTGAGGTAAATTCACTTGCTCGTGGTCACATAAAAGTGCTTGGAATCTGACTTCCAAGCCAGGCTTCCCTACAATAGGCTGCAGAGTGGGAGACCCAGGTGGCAGCACTTCCCTGAAAGGACATACCATCTTTGACAATCCTCCAAGTGTTGAAGAAGAGGGTGTGGAGGGGGGAGTTCTGGTTCTGGCCCCCATGGCTGATAATTCTCATCCAGGCGGAACACAGTAGAGGGGATCTCCAAGTGGCCAAAGCGGAAGGCAAAGGTGAAGACATTGGAAATTGTGGGGATCCACAGATTCATTGTAGCCTTGATATGGGGGTATCCACTTCTGCATGTGGTCACCTAGCACAATGGGTAGGTAGTCCCTATAGGTGATAATCTGGAGGGAGAAACAAGTTATGAGGATAGGGTGTAAGAAGGTTTAAACCTCTGCAGAGGGAAGCTCTGAAAGAGCTGCAGCCAAGAGTGATGAGGTGTTGAAAATCAAGGATAGCAAATGGATAGCATATGTGCCCAGTTCCCATTCCTATGACTGTAGCAGACATTGCTAATCAATCATGATATTCTTTTGCTGATCTCTTACAATTTGTCTCAACATAGACTCTACTAACCAGCCATTTGAATTTGGCATATGGAATGTACTCTCTTTGTCATCTTTGCGCTAAGTTTATGACCTTGGTGCTAAAGTGAGTCTTTGTGTGTCACTTTAATGTAACAATGTCAGGGCAAGAGGGATGATAAATCACAGGAACGATTCAGGGGCAACCAAGGAAATTTCATCCAATCTCCAGTTCTGAAAGAAATATGGCAGAATGGAAAGATGGGTTTCTGGTTTCCTTTTACATAAAAACAAAATGTACTAACACAAATAAAAAATTTTTCAGAAAAGAAAAATGCCTCCACATAACACAATAATTATATTAATTTTTATTCTTTCTAGTGTTTGTCTATATGATACCCACTTTTACATAGTTATAATCCTGCAGAATGCACACCTGTGCATTCCGCTTTTTGCTTAACATTTTCCACGTTTCTATCTAGCTTTCACAGTGAAGCTCTGTGTCTCTTTGCCCTCAACCCAGTGGCATAAGGAGCTCAGGTTCCTGTTCTCCTAGAAGGTTGCTCAGCAACAGCAGGCAGCCAGGGAAGTACTTTCCTGCCTTTCAGACAGCACCAGCAGGGACTGAGTGGGAAGCCCCCAAACACCAGAAGAGTGAAGGAGACCAGAATAGCATTGCAAGGCTCCAGAAAGTAAGCCTTGGTGGAACTGAAGCCCACAAAAGTAGTCCAGAACCTACATGCTGAACCTGAACAAGGTAACTATGTGCTAAAATAAAAGTGCTTTTTTTTTTTTGACAGGGTCTCACTTTGTCACCCAGCCTGGAGTGCAGTGGTAGCATCTCGGCTCACTGTAGTCTTGACCTCCCGGGTTCAAATGATCTTCTTGCCTCAGCACCCCCAAAGTAGCTGAGACCACAGGTGCATGCCATCAAGCCCAGCTAATTGTTGTATTTTTAGTAGAAATGGAGTTTCGCCATGTTAGCCCGGCTGGTCTTGAGCTTCTGACCTCAGGTGATCCACCTGCCTCGGCCTCCCAAAGTGCTGAAATTACAGGTGTGAGCCACCGTGCCTGGCCTAAAATAGAAAATTTAAATGGGATCAAGGGTCTCCTAATATAGTAGCCAAAATGTCTAAGATACAACTGAAAATCACTCATAATTCCAAGAACCAGAAATGCCACGTTTCGAGTAAAAAGACAAACAACTGATGCCAAGGCTGACATGAATCAGATGCCACAATTATCCGATAAAAATCTGAACAGCAGCCATTATAAAAATGCGTCAATAATCAATTACAGATTCTCCTGAAACAAATACAATATCACAGCAAATAAGTAGAAGTCATAAAAAAGAAACAAATCAAAATTACAGAACTGAAAATACACTAACTGAAAGTTTTAAAAAGCTTGAATAGACTCAATAATAGAGTGGGAATGACAGAGGATAGAATTGGAGCCAGATCAAGATAATTTACTCAATCTGAACGACAGAAAGAAAATAGACTTTAAAAATTGCTCAAACAAACCAGAGCCTCTGGGTTCTGTGAGACCGTAACAAAAGATCTGGCATTCATATCAACGGAGTCCCAGAAAGAGAGGAGAAAGGGGGTGAAACTGAAAAAGCATTTGAAGGAATAATGCTTGAAAATTTCTCAAAATTGGTGAGAGGCACACATTTACAGATTCAAGATGAATGAATCCCAAACAGGATAAACAGAGAGACATTCACTCCAAGACATATCATAATTAAATTTCTGAAAACTAAACGTAAAGTATTGAAAATAGTCAAAGAGAAATGGCACATTACCTGTAAAGAAACACCAATTTAAATAATGGTAAAGGGCTGGGTGTGGTGGCTCATGCCTGCAATCCCAGCACTTTGGGAGGCCTAGGTGGACAGATCACCTGAGGTTAGGAGTTTGAGACCAGCCTGGCCAACATGGTGGAACTCCGTCTCTACTAAAAACACAGAAAAAATTAGCCAAGTGTGGTGGTGCACATCTATAGTCCCAGCTACTTGAGAGGCTGAGGCAAGAGAATTGCTTGAGCCCAGGAGGTGGAGGTTGCAGTGAGCTGAGATCACGCCACTGCACTCCAGCCTGGGTGACAGAGCAAGACTCCATCTCAAAAACAAAACAAAACAAAACAAAACAAAAACCAAGTAACAGTGAAGCTCTTATCTGACACCGTGGAAGCCAGAGGAGGTGACCCCCACGTTTTTCATGTGCTGAAAGACAAGAACTGTCAACCCTGAATCCAGTAGCTGGTGAAATGATTCTTCAGGAATAAAGGGGAAATAAAGGCGTCTTCACACAAAGGAATACTCAGAGAATTTGCTGCACAGAGACCTATCCTTAAACAATGGCTAAAGAAAACTCTCTAAACACGAAGAATGATAACAGAAGAAGGACAGGACCTTCAGAAAGGAAAGAAGAACAATGTAATCAGTAAAAATAGAAGTAAACATCCATTCTTTTCCACCTCATGTGTTTTTAAAATTCTATTTCATGGTTGAAGCACTATCTGATGTGGTGTAAAATATATGTAGAAGAAATACTCAGACAATTATATTTCAAAAGTGGGGAAGGTGAAGAAACCAAATGGAAATAAGTTTCCACTTGAAATGTAAAGCACTGACACCAGTAGGTTGTGATATGTCATAAATCAATATCTATATTTCTGTATATCTCTATCTCAATCTTAATTTCTATATCTAGCTATCTATCCTGAGAACAACCACTAAGAAAATTATACAAAGCAATATGTGATCAAATGGACCTCTAAAAATGTTCAATTAACCCACACGAAGGCAAGATAAACAATAACAATAGAGGAACAAGAAACAGAAGGAACAAACAGAAAACAAATAATAAAATGAGAGATATGAGAGATTTAATCTCTAACATGTTAATAATTACTCTACAGATAATTTAAAAGTAATAATTACTAAAGATCAGAGATTGGCAGAGTATATTTCTTTTCCTTTTTTTTTTAAGTGACCCAGCCATATGCTGTCTAAAAGAAACTCACTTCAAACCTAATGACATAGGTAGGTTGAAATTGATGGAATAAGAAAGATCATGGAGACATCAGTTTTTAAAGGCAGGGGTGACTATATTAATAGCCGATAAACTTGATTTCCGAGGATAAAAGTAGACATTACATAATGATAAAAGGATCTATCCATCAAGAAGATGAAGCAATCCTAAATGATATGGATCAAACAACAGAACTTTGAAACTTTAAAATACATGAAGCAAAATCTGAAAAGACTGGAAGAAGAAATAGGCAATTCTCATTTATAGCTGGGGATTTCAACGCCTGACTCTCAGTAAGTGGGAGAACTGCTAGACAGAAAATTAGCTGGAGTACGGAACTAAATATCACCATCGACCAAAAGATTCAATTGATATTTACAGAGCATTGCATTCAACAACAGCAGAATACACATTCTTTTTAAGAACTCATAGAAAATTCAACAAGATAGTCCACAGCAGGGTTATAAACAAATCTTAACAAATTTAAAATAATTGAAATCATACAGAGTATAGTATCTGATCATGATGGAATCAAACTAGAAATCAATAAACAGGAAGGCAACAGGAAAACCTACAAACACTTGGAAATTCAATAACACACTTCTAAATTATACATAGGTTAAAGATGAAGTTGGAAAGGAAATTTAAAAAATACATACTGAATGAAAATGAAAACAATAGCAAAATTTGTGGGAGGTAGTTAACTCAGTGCTAAGATGGAAATTTATAGCAAGACTAAATACATTAGAAATTAGGAAAGATTGCAAATCAGTCATCTAAGTTTCTACTTCAAGAAACTAAAAAGAGCAAAATAAATCCAAAGCAAGCAGAATAAAGATAAAAAAAATCATATGATCCTATCAATTGATGCAGAAAAACCATTTGACAAAGTTCAACACCGATTCATGATAAAAACTCTCAATACTAGGAATGGAGCTTCTTCAACCTCATAAAGGGCAAATACAAAGCATTTATAACTCATACTTAATCGTGAAGGATTGAATACTTTCTCGATTGGGAAGACAAGGATGCCTGCTTTCTCACCACTCGCATTTAATATAGTATTGGAAGTTTGAGCCACTAGGAAGTTCTAGGAATTGCCACCTAATAAGGCAAGAAAAAGAAAGAAAAATAATATAGATTAGAAAAGAAGAAACACAATTGTCTTTATTGACATGTTACATGATTTCTTGTGTAGAAAATCCAAGCAATCTATAGCAGAACTCCTAGAACTAATTGAATTCAGCAAGATCACAGAATACAAAATCAACACACAAAAAAATCAATAATATTTTCATACACTGATAAAATAAGTAAAAACTGCAATAAAGCTGTAATACCATTGATAATTCCTCCAAAGAAAATGAAATACTGAGGTATAAATCTAACAAGACATGTACAGAATCTGTATGATAAAACTACAAAATGTTGATTAAAGAAATAAAAAATCTAAAGATTGGGGAGACATACTGAGTCTATGGATTGGAAAACTCAACATTGTAAAGATGTCAAGTCTCCCTAAATTTATCTATAGTTTTAATGCAATTTATATCAAAATTTCAATAAAGTTTTTCAGTAGGCATACACAAACTTATTTAATAATATGTATGGAAAGGAAAGGATCCTAGAATATCTAAAACAGTTTTGAAAAAGAAGAACAAAGTGTATTAAGGCTTACTGTATAGCTACAATAATTGAGCACCGTGGTCCTGGTAGAGGAATAGACACACATACAAACCAATGGAGGAGAACAGACAACCCAGAAATAGATCCATGTAAATACGCCCAAATAATTTTTGCCAAAGGAACAAAAGCAATTCAGAGAAACAATAGCCTTTCAATAAGTGCGTGCTGGAGCGATTACACATTCCTAGACCAGAAAACATTAAAAAAGCATCTTGACCTAAACCTCACATTTTATGCAAAAATTTACCCAAAATGGATCATAAACTTAAATGTAAAACATAAAACTAAAAGACTTCTAGAAGGAAAAAGCAGGAGAAAGTCTTTGGGACCTAAGACTAGGAAAAAAGTTCTGAGACTTGATATCACATGCACAACCCAGGAAAGGGAAATTTGATTCAAAGGACTTCATTAAAATTAAAAGCTTTTGCTCTACAAAAGACCTTGTTAAGAGGATGGGAAAAAAAAAAAAAAAAAACCATCCACACCAAATTATAGACTGGGAGAAAATCTCTGCAAATCACATATCTGACAAAGGACTTGTGTCTAGAATACATAAAGAACTCTCAAAACCCAACATTACCAGACAAATAGTCCAATTTGAAAATAGGCAAAATATATGAACAAGTATGTTCTTGAAGAGGATACACAGGTGGCAAATGAGCATAGGAAAAGATGTTCAACATTCCTAGCCATTAGAGAAATGCAAATTAAAACAATGAGATATTACTACACATGTACCAGAAAGTATAAAACAAAAAATGGTGATGACACCATCAGGATGCTAAGAAATTGGATCATGCATACATTGCTGATAGGAATATAAAACGGTACAGCCACTCTAAAAAATAATTTGGCAGTTCCTTTTAAAACTAAAAATAGAAGACTCAGAGTAGCCAAAGATATTTTAAGCAAAAAGAATAAAACTGGAGGAATCACATCACCTGACTTCAAATTATACTACAGAGCTATAGTAACCAAAACAGCATTGTACTGGCATAGAAACAGATACAAAGATAAATGTAACAGAACAGAGAACCCAGAAACAAATCCACACATCTACAGTGAACTCATTTTCAACAAGGGTGCCAAGAACATATGCTGGGGAAAAGACAGTCTCTTCAATAAATGGTGCTGGGAAAATTGGAAATCCATATGCAGGAGAATAAGACCCCTATCTTTTACCCATATATAAAAATCAAATTAAAATGGATTAAAGACAAATCTGAGACCTCAAACTGTGAAACTATTACCAGAAAACATTGCAAACTACCCTTCTGACAAGGGATTAATAACCAGGATATATAAGGAGCTCAAACAACCCTATAGGAGCCGGGTGCAGTGGCCGACACCTGTAATCCCAGCACTTTGGGAGGCTGAGGCAGGCAGGATCATGAGGTCAGGAGTTCGAGACCAGCCTGGCCAATAGGGTGAAACCCGTCTCTACTAATAATCCAAACAAACAAACAAAAAAATCAGCCGGGAGTTGTGGAGCATGCCTGTACTCCCAGCTACTTGGGAGGCTGAGGCAGAAGAATCGCTTGAATCTGGGAAGTGGAGGTTGCAGTGAGCTGAGATTGCACCACTGCCTTCCAGCCTGGGTGACAGAGTGAGATTCCGTCTCAAAAAAAAAAAAAAAAAAAAAAGTCCTATCAAAAGATAGGCAAAAGATTTGAATAGACATTTCTCAAAAGAAGACACACAAATGGGAAACAGGCATATGAAAAGTGCCCAACATCATTGATAATCAGAGAAATGCAAATCCAAACTACAATGAGATATTATGTCATCCCAATTACAATGGCTTATATAAAAAAGAAAGGTAACAATAAATGCTGGCAAGAATGTGGAGAAAGGGAATCCTCGTAAACTGTTGGTGGGGATGTAAATTGGTACAACCACTATGGAGAACAGTTTGGAGATTCCTCAGAAAACTAAACACTGAGCTGCCATATGATCCAGCAATCTCACTACTGGGTATATACCCAAAAGAAATAAAATCAGTATGTCAAAGAGATATCTACGCTCTTATGTTTGTTACAACACTGTTTACAATAGCTAAGATTTGAAAGCAGCCTAAGCATCCATCAACAGATGAATGGATAAAGAAAATGTGCTACATAGTCACAGTGAGGTACTATTCGCCGTAAAAAAGAACGAGATCCAGTCAGCTGCAACAACGTGGATGGAAGTGGAGGTCATTATGTTACCTGAAATACGCCAGGCACAGAAAGACAAGCATGGTATGTTCTCACTTATTTGTGGGATCTAAATATCAAAACAATTGAACTTATGGACATAGAAAGTAGAAGGATGGTTACTAGAGGCTGGGAAGAGTAGTGAGGGGCTGGGGATGGGGGAGATGGAGATGGTTAATGGGTACCAAAAAATAGACAGAAGGATGGCACAGTGGCTCATGCCTGTAATCCCAGCACTTTGGGAGCCAAGGTGGGTGGATCACTTGAGATCAAGAGTTCGAGATTAGCTCAGCCAACACGGTGAAATCCCGTTTTCACCAAAAATACAAAAATCAGCAGGATGTGGTGGCCAGTGCCTGTAACCCCAGCTACTTAGGAGGCTGAGGCAGGAGAATCGCTTGAGCCCAGGAGGTGGAGGCTGCAGTGAGCCAAGATCGCACCATTGCACTCCAGCCTGGGTAACAGAGCAAGACTCTGTCTCAAAAAAAACAAAAAACAAAAAACAAAAAAACAAACCCTACTATTTGATAGCATAACAGGGTGACTATACTTAATAATAACTTAATTGTACATTTTAAAATAACTTAAGAGTGTAACTGGATTGTTTCGCAACTCAAGGTATAAATGCTTGAGAGGATGGATACCCCACGATGTGCTTATTTCACATTGTATGTCTTCATCAAACCATCTCATGCACCCCAAACATATAGACACTATGTACCCACAACATTAAAAAATAAAAAACAAATGAAAAAAACTATAAATGGACTTACCATGTGACCTAGCAATTGCACTCTTAGGCATATATCTCAAAGAAATAAAAATTTATTTTCATGCAGAAACTTATGTTTGAATGTTTATAGTAGCTTGATTCATAATAATCTCAAATTAGAAACTCCCCAAATGCCCTTCAGAAGTTGAATGGTTAAACAAACTGAAGTTCATTCCTACCGTGGAATACTACTCAGCAACAAAAAGGAATGAACTATTGATATATGCAACAACATGGAGGAACCTTAGCGATATTATGTTTAATGAACAAAGCACATCTCCGATGGATACATATTGCATAATTCCATGTATATAACATCTGTGAAATAACATATAGAGATGGAGAACAGATCAGTGGTTGCCAGGGGTTAGGAATATATCGGTAAGGGTGGACGTGGCTGTGAAGACGTAGCACGAGGGAGCTTTGGGGTGACGAGACAGTTAAGAGTCTTTATTGTGGTGGTTACTTGAAGCTACATATGCGATAAAACTGCATAGAGCTATGCAGACACACACACACAGATGATTGCATTTATAACTGGTGAGATCTGAGTAAGCTCTATGGTTTATATCAATGTTAACTTCCTGGTTTTGCCATTGTACCATGGTTATGTGACATTAGCACTGGATAAGACTGGGTGAGGGGTGCGTGGGACCTCTTCATATATTTTTCTTGCAATTTTCTATATAATTCTTAGAATCTAATCATCTGCAGGCAGGGAGGCCCGAGAGCCCTGCCCGGGGCCCACCTGGCTCCCACTCCTGGCTCTGCCCTCTGCTTGCTACTGCGCCTCCACCCACCTCCTATTGCAATATATTAGAATCTATAATTATTTCAAAATAAAATGTTTCAAAAATATGTGCATGGTTAATATCAACACATCAAACTTTGTAAGTCTCTTCTAGTTAGTTGATCAGCCAATCAACAATATCAGTTGAGTATACCCATGAGATGTGCTTAGATGTAGAATTAAAAAGGAAGAGAATCAAATCAAAATAACCCAAATCACTGCTATGTAGCAGACCCAGGAGTGAAGGCGCTATAGTCCTGGTAATGGCACCCGGGCAGGCACACTGAAGGGACCAAAACACAAGTGACCTTCCGACCCTCCAAATCCACAGATTCCTTTTGAGACAGAGAAACTGAAAAAATGAAAGGAGGGAGATTTCAAAGGATGAGACAGCAGGAGAGAAGCAGCGGAGAGGCCGGGGGAAATGGAGGTGTGGCAACAGAAGAGGGGGGCACAGTAGCCAGCAGAGGGCAGAGCCAGGACTGGGAGCCAGGTGGGCCCAGGTGACAGTGCTCCTGGGCCTCCCTACCTGCACGAAGGCTCCCAGGATCTTCCGGGCTTCCTGGTAGAGCTTCTCTCCATCCCACTGAGGGTTGAGTCTCCTTAGTTCTCTGGCCAGCCGGTTATGCTCGCGGAGAAAGAGGGTGTGGGATGTGGCCAGCAGGGTATGCTCTGAGGCTCGAGAATCTCCTGAAAGGCCAGAAGGCAGGAAGGTGGATTCTCTCTAACAGCCCCAGGACCCAGTCACCTGCACAAAGAAATGATGGTGCTCCATAGCCGCGCCCCCCCTCACCGCCACCCTCAACAAGCCCTCCTTCCAGTCAGGTAAAGAGGGGGTACTGAATCATAGGTTTGACTCTCAGTTCTGTATACACACTTTTTAGCTGTGTGACCTTGGGCAAGTTACTTAACATTTCTGAGCCTCAGTCCCCTTATCTATGAAAATCAGAATAAAGCCTATGACAGGACTGTGATGAAGGCTGGTGGTGACACACTAGACAGTAACATTTGACTAATTATAACCCAAATTGCCTTCTAGGAAGGGGGGGCTTCAAACGAATGAGGAGCTTTTTACTTCACAGAGAACTTTGAGGTTTTAGGAATGCAGGTTTGAGGTGAGGAGCTTGGGTGGGGTTGAGTTCTTCTGGGTAATAAAGGGAGAATAATCTGGAGATGAGGGCCTATAGTGGGAGGGAGAGAGGGGTAAGGATGGGGGAGAGGTTAAATGGCCAAGACCAGGCGTCTCATAAAGGGATAGGGGGACTTCTCCCCTGTGTCCTCTAATCTTTAGGAAAGTCTATCTGTCTGTCTGTCTGTCTATCTATCTATCTGTCTGTCTGTCTATCTATCTATCTATCTAGACAGAGTCTTGCTCTGTTGCCCAGACTGGAGTGCAGTGGCACCATCTTGGCTAACTACAGCTTCAACCTCCTGGGATCAAGTGATCCTCCTGCTTCAGCCTCCCGAGTAGCTGGGACTACAGGCACGTGCCATCATGTTTTTAAATATTTTGTGGAGACAGGGGTCTTGCTATGTTGCCCAGGCTGGTCTTGAACTTGTGGCCTCAGTCTTCCCACCTAAGCCTTCCAAAGTGCTGGGATTACAGGTGTGAGCCACTGCACCCAGGCCAGGAAAGTCTATTTAAAATAGCAAATTCTTGGTGTGAGTGCATATTTTTACGAAAAACAAAAAAGAACTCAGTTTTGTGTCTGGACTGATGTGGAGCATATGTGAACACAAAATCCCAAAGATCTAGAAAGATATCTTGGCCTATGAGCTGGCCTTCTGCAACGTCAGGGTGGCTGGGGGTTTGTCCCGAGAGAGGGTGTTTAAGGGTGGGATCGCTTCCGGAAGCCACAGACAGAGAGGACCAGGAGGGCAGCTGGAATAAACAGAACTGGCAGGGCTTCGGTTGTGCACAGGTTGTATGGAGCGGGGGTTTTGTGCTCAGGTTATAAAAAGCTTTAAAAATATGCATTCCTCTTCATCAGGAACTTCCTCTTCTGGGAAATTATCTTAACAAATATATTAAAAATGAGAACAAAGATTTATCAGTGAGGATGTTCATTACCTAAACAACAGTAACAAAACACAGAAAAACTGGAAATAACTAAATGCTCCCAACTAGGGTTGAGAAAATAAATGATGGTAACATATGTCATGAAACACCAGGCAACCATTAAAAAGCATGTCACAGAAGGACAGTTAACGGCATGGAGTGGATTCAGTGCAGACTTCAGGTTTTGGAGCATTCTTTATAGTAGGACCCATTTATGTAAAACAATGTAGAACTGTATCTGTGATAGAAAAAATACTGGAAAATAAGCATTAAAATGTTAATGATGGGCCGGGCGTGGTGGTTCACACCTGTAATCCCAGCACTTTGGGAGCTGAGGTGGGCAGATCAAGAGGTCAGGAGTTTCAGACCAGCCTGTCCAACATGGTGAAATCCTGTCTCTACTAAAAATACAAAAATTAGCCGGGCGTGGTGACACGTGCCTGTAATCCCAGCTACTTGGGAGGCTGAGGCAGGAGAATTGCTTGAACCCAAGAGGAGGAGATTGTAGTGAGACGAGGTCACGCCACTGCACTCCAGCCCAGGCGGCTAAGCCAGACTCCATCTCCGAAAAAAAAAAAAAATGTTAGTGGTGATTTTTGGTGGGTGGTGGGATTGTGTGAATTTTCTTTTTATTTTCTTTATTACTTTTCTGGACTTCCTGGTTTTGTTTTACAGTGAATACGTGTTCTTGGATTCTTTATTCATCTGGCCCCTTCTGCTAGTCCTGGACCAGTGCCAGGGACAGTGGTGGCTCCGTGTGCATTTTTTCAGAAAGATGGTGAGAAGGAGGCAGTGGTAAAGCTTCCCTGGATAATCCCCTTGTTCTTGAGATCTTCCGTTCCCAGGCTAGACTCACCTGCCAGGAAGCAGGGTACACGGGCAGTGGTGTTGATGAACTCGCAGGGGCTTGGCTTCTTGCTGTCATAGGGTAGGTAGGACAGGCCATGGTCTGAGACCTCCTGGTTGATAGCCATGAGGCCCAGGGGGCTGCTGAGGTTGCGGAGGCGGCTGGCCAGGCTTGGCTCCGGGCTGTACACAAAGCTGGCGTCCAGGAAGGAGGTCAGAGCGTTGATCTGCTCTCGGGCCAGGGACTTGTAGGGTGGAGTGGGGCAGACGAACCCGGCTCGGAAGAAAGGCATGCATTTCCCTTGAGTCTCCACCTTGGGGTCATCGGGTGGGAACTGCAGAGAGATTGGGGGATAGGTGACTGGGGAGGGGTGGAACAGCTGGCAACCTCTCCCCTACAGCAAGTCTGGATGCAAAGATGCTGATGGCGCCTTCCTGGGACCCTGGTACTAGACACCGATCCCCAGACACTTCTTGCTGACATTACATACCCTGGGCTCATAATATCCTGAAGTTCATTACATCCTGCTGTGTAAAATTGCTGAGGGTAATCATTCAGTCCTCACAGTGAGGGCTCCAAATTTTTGGTGGGGGAGGGAGTCCTGAGCTCCCTGGACAGGAAAGCAGGACACGAGATGGGAACAGGTTTGTTAATAATTACTACTAACAACAGCTGCCATGTATTTATTTTGGACTTACCATGTGCCAGGAATTATGCCTACTTTAACTCACCTCGGTCCTCAAAAAAAAAACCCCTGGAAGGTGGACAATTGGGTTCCATTTTATGGATGAGAAAACTGAGGCTCAGAAAAGTTAAGCAAGTTGCCTAAGAACTTACAAACTGGAAGGGAAAGATGTAGGATTCAGATCATTGGCTTCATGCCACAGCTTATGCTCTCTAGACCACAGCACATAGCCTCGATCTATTCTTTGAGTGAATAAATGACTAACTGTAATACTCATGAATAAGAAGAAAAGATACATTGCTGCAAGCTTCTCTCCCTTCCTGATGGAAATTCCCACAAGTCACTGCTGCTCACTTGAATTCATCCAGGTTTCAGGTCCTTCTGAGAGGAGCTGAAGTCATTCTCCACAATGATGTACAGCAGCGTAAACTTTATCATGTATAAAACGAATCTCTGGGGATCTTGGTAAAAATGTAGAATCTATTTCCTAACATCTTGGGTGAGACTTGAGACTTTTCTTTTTTTTTTCTTTTTTTTATTTTTTGAGACGGAGTGTCGCTCTGTCGCCCAGACTGGAGTGCAGTGGCGCGATCTCGGCTCACTGCAACCTCAGCCTCCCAGGTTCAAGCGATTCTCCTGCCTCAGCCTCCTGAGAAGCTGGGATTACAGGTGCACGCCACCATGCCTGGCTAACTTTTGTATTTTTAGTAGAGATGGGGTTTCACCATGTTGGCCAGGCTGGTCTCAAACTCTTGACCTCAGGTGATCTGTCCACCTCGGCCTCCCAAAGTGCTGGGATTATAGGCGTGAGCCATCACACCCAGCCAAGATTTCCCATTTCTAATAAGCTCTCAGGTGTTACCCATGCTGCCGGGTCAGGGATGTAGACAGCCTTCTCTAGTGTTCCCATTCTGCTATCAATAGTTTACTTGTCCAGTCCCCCACACTGGCCCTTTGTTCTTGAGAGCAGGAGCAGTGTCCTGTTCACTTTGGAATCCTTGGTGCTTAGCTCACTGCCTGGCATGGAGTGGTCAATGTCTATTTACTGAATAAACAGATGAGTGAGTGAATGGACACAGGTGGCATGGGAAACTACCAAATCAGTATCCAAGATCTATGCAGAGATCCTAGCCAACGAGCTGGGAATGTCTGCTACAAGAGGCTGGGCAAGGGGCTAGTCATAGACACCCAGCAGCAGGGTCCTACCATGATGGGGAAGCAATTGTCTCCCTGGATACAGTACTCATCACACTGGGCTTTGGAGTACTCGCTACTCCCCCAGCTCGGTGTCAGGGGCAAAGTCCAGGTCGTGATCCACAATCTGACCCCACTGCATGAAGAGCAGGGACCTGTTTTGGTCCAGAACACCCTCCTCATTCAGATAGCCAACAATCTTGTTAGATATCTCCCGGGCCTACAGATGGAGAGAGAAGGGGAGGGCAGATTAGAGGAAAAAGTGCTTTGAGAATTCAGATGCAGCTGCAGCTTATTAACGACCTACCACGTTACAAGTACGTTTAATCCCTACAAGGAGCTTGTGAGGTGGGTGGCATTAGCCTGTTCTGTAGAGGGGGAGATTGAATCCTGGAGCGGTGAAGTCAGTTCTCCAAGTCCTGCTGCTATAAAGGGATAGGGAGGGATTGAACCCAGATCTGCATGACTTCATGACTTGCCAGTGCCCTTTCCACTATGACAGGGAACACAAAGACAGGCTGCCTCTGAAGCGTGAGCTATGGCGGCACCAGGTGTCCAGGAATAGGAGAGGGGCTCTGGGTAGGGCTGCCAGCTCCGATGAGGCCAACAAATAGGACCTCCAGGCAAACAACAGCTGATGCACTCCAGGGGTGGGGGCTGGGGTAAGCGCGAGCAGGATAGGGCAGGGAGGCCATCTGCCCGGGAGACCCCAGGGTATCTGGCCTGCGGCGGCCGGGACGTGACCACCACGTGCCGGTCTCCGGGCTCCGAGCTCTGCTGCCCTCTAGCGGCAGGTGGGGCCAGCGCCGCTCTCCATCGCGCACCCCGGCTGCCCCCACTGATTTCTCCTCCTCCTTTCCCGGCGTGTGAGGGGAGGACAGCCGGTCCCCCTCTGGCTCCCATCCCTCACCCGCGCCCGGCCCGCCCTCACCAGCGGGAGAGGGAAGCCGTTGCGCGTCTTCCCCGGAGTCCAGCCGAAGGGCAAGGAGAGCCCGTCCTCGTACTCCGCGGGCAGCCAGCGCGCCAGCGCCCTGTTGGCCGCGCCCAGCGCGGGCTTCCTCCTGAAACAGGCACGGTCCGCGCTGAGCCTCGGCAGGCCGGCTCGGGGCTCCAAAGCCCAGGACCCCAAGGGGGAAGGAGCCTCTGCTCGAGGGGGAAGTGGACGCGGAGAAGGGGGCCTCTCAAATGTGGGGTCTCTGAACGGCGCCCACTCCCTGAGGGCGCGGGGCTCCCCCGCCCCGGGGAAAGGTGTGGCTTCCAGGGACACGCAGTGGGCTCGCGGGAGAGGGCTGGAAACGCACGGTCTTGAGAAGGTGGGGAAGGTGGGAACGCCAGCCCCGGCGGGCAAGGCAGTGGCAGATCTGCCCGGAGTGCCCAAGGGGCAAAGGCCCTGGCGCGGCGGGCGGCTGGAAAGGTCGGCCCCCACACCCCAAGCCCCGCCACCTGTTGTTGCAGTCTCCGGTAATGGTGCGGTAAGGGCTGCACGGGTCGCATGTCACCACGGGAGCAGGGGCACCACAGCCCACCTCCCGAGACAGCGAAGTCAGGTCCAGACTGGGACCTGAAACAGAAGGGACCCCACAGGGACTGAGTTCTTTCTCCACAGGCACCGGTGGGAGGCAGGAAATGGAGACCAGGGGGTGAACTGGCGTGTTCTGGAATACCTTCCCTTCTCAGTAAGCGTTTCTCAAGTGGCTTCTCAATGAATCTGACAACTCATTAAGGCCATAAATTTTATTCCTATTTTACAGGGAAGAAAATGAGACCGCAGTGTTCAAGAGACTTGCCCAAGGCCACAGAGAGTAACTGGGAATGTCCCCAGAATTGCTAGCAATTCCTGGTGTACAGGTCAAGATTCATTTGAATTGACAAGTCTTTCTTTTAGAATGGAAATCCCCTGGAAGGTTAAGCATATGTGAGTATGAGTTAGTGTGATAAGACTGCTTTCTTCTAAAGCTTCGTTGACATCTAAAGGACCCAGCAAGCCGGGACACAACTAGGAAAGGTGTTGGGGAAAGGCCAGGAGATGTTTCAGTGACAGGCGGGGGTTGTGGGAGGAGTGATAGAGTAGAGGGCCTTTAGGCATTAGAGGGTTCAGTGTGGGCAGAGTGGAGAGAGATGCCCACTTCTGAACGCATACCCGAATCCACCCTGCTGTCTGCAGGGGCAGGGAGGTGAGGCGATCTGGCTCACGGGGGCTTCTTCGGGGGCCATGTCTGAAAGGTGGTGGGTTTTCAGCTCTCAGAACCTTTTGGATTTCAGAGTTCAACGTGCTTCCTACTTCTCCTTACCTCGTCCCAGTTTCCTTCTTTTGGAGCTTTGGAATTTGCCCAACTCCTAGGCCAGGTATCCCCTCCTCACTTGATGTTTTCCCAGGGAGAACCTGCAGCCTCTTCCTCCTATCAGGACCAAACCCCTTCCTCATGACCTTCTGTGGGCTGTGGCATTTGGTTGGGGGTGAGGGTGGAGGGGGTGGAGGAGGTCATGACCAAGCCATCAGTTAAGTTCATGGTTTTAGCTCCATCTTACCCAGAACAAGAGGAAAATCTTATCTCCTGTGACATCCCAGTAAATCCCCCTGATGTAGGTGGCTTAAATGTCCCGTCTACTAGAGGAAGTGGTAACACTGTGGTTTAGGACAAGAAACCCATGTTTATTGACTCTAGCACTTCCTTTGGGCAGAGGCCTCACAGATGGTGTGATACAAAGAGCACCAATGTCTCCTTACATGGAGTCACCAGTGTGATCTTGCTGGGTCTCAGTTCCTTCCTCTGCAAAAAGAGCATTGCTCTAGCTGTGCTCTAAGCCTGTCCTTGCTCTGCCAGTCTTGTCTACGGGTCTAAGAAGGGAGAGACAGGACTGTTCCTCTGAGTAGATAGCTCTCAGCAGGGAATGCAGCTTTGGGTGGCCTCTGCTCTCTCTTATGGGGGAGATGACCCCTTCCTGCCACAGAGGGCTGGTGGGTTTTCAGTACCTGTGACGTTGGTCAAGGGCGCCTTCTGCCTCAGTCTCTTTAAAGATTCCTCCCACACCTGTCCGTTGCGGATGGCTGTGCGGGTCCGGCCTTTGGCATGCTTGAGGTATTCTGAGAGCTGTCGGCTGGTGGGAGTCTCAGAGCTCATGGCAGTCTTCAGCCTACAGTGGAGAGAGATGGGAGATCATGGCCTGCACCCTGTAGGAAGGGGAGCTGGGGGCCACTGGAGGGGTGGGAGGGGGTGTGTGTACAACATGGCCTTGTTACCCAGGCTGCTGCACTGTCCCATACGGTAGCCACTAACCGCATGTGGCTATTTCAATGGAAATTTATTAAAATTAAAATTAAAAATTCAGGTCCTCGGCAGCACTAGGTACATCTCAAGTGTTGAAAGCCAGATGCAGTTAGTGATTACCATGTTGGACAGTGCAGATATAGAACATTTCATCATCCTAGAAAGTTATCTTGGACCATGCTGGCCTAAAGTGGGCTTGGAGCTGGACAGACCCCAGGGTGGATCTGGGTTCCACCAGGACTGGTTTAATTATATGACCTCTGAGGGACCTTACCCTCATTGATGAACTGGGAATCATAGTTTTCTTCCATCAGAGACTTACGTATGGACTTTGGGGCAGACTGACTGGGATTGACTCCTGACTGCCACCTTCTAGTTGTGTGCCTTTGAGGCAAATTATTTAAGCTCTTTATACTGTTTCCTTATTGGTATAATGAAGGTAATGATAGTAACCTTAGGTTGGGCAATGCTGTTTCATCATTTCTGACCTCAAACACAGCCGTTTTCTACAGTTCGATTCAGTACTTCCTAGGATTTTTGGGAGGAATGAATGTAGGGCCCCCAGCGCTGCATCTGCACAGAGCACACACACACATGTGTGAGTGTCACCGTCACCATCAGCCGGGTCCCAGAGGGGCTGCTACAAGGTATTTTAGGGTCCCCCCTCACCCCATGAACAAAGGCAGGCAGACCGCTGGGCGTCCCTGGGCTTAGCCGGTAAGGTCCCACGCAAGGTTCCACATGTTCCTTCCTTTCCTGCCCTGGCCGGGGCTCTGCCTGCTTCCCCTGCCTGAACACAGACTCACCAGAGACTCACCTGCTCTGCCCTGGGGCTGGGCTCTGCTGGGGGCGGGCAGGTCTTGGAAGGACCTCTTTGCCATCTCCATAGTCTCCACCCCGGTCCTAGCTGTGGTCCTCTCCCATCTAGACGGCTCTTACTTCCACTCTTGTCCCTACCCATTCATTCTCCACAGGGCTGCTGGAGTGATCTTTTTAGCATAAAGATCAGACCATGCCACCACTGATTCAAGTGCTCTGATGGCTTGCCCTGGGGCGACCCACCTCTGCCCTCACCCTATCGAGATCCTCCTTGCCTTCCGCCTCCGCTGGCATTGGCTATTTCCTGTGCACCCCGCGGTGTTTCCTGCCTCAGACCCCATGCCATCGCAGTGCCTGGAATGCCACCCCCATGCCCTCTGCCTGGGTGGCTCCTTCCCATTCTCCAACAGGCTTCTGGGATCCCTGTGCCTAGAGTGGCGTCCCTTGCCCTGTTTATTTCCTTTGTTGTCTTATCATAAATTGTGAGTCACTGGACTGTGTGTGTAGTTGGGTAACAGAATGTTTAAATGTGACTCGTTATGTCTCTGTGAGGCCCCCGAGTCCAAGAACTAACTAACCAGCAGGGGAGGGCACCTCCACATTTCAAAGCAGGGCACTGGTTGGCCTGTTCGGGACTTGCAAAGGAGGCGTATGAAGACCAGTTTTGTGGCTTCTATGCTGTCCCCATTTGAGGCTATAAAGGGATTGAATTTGAGGAGCGAGGAGACATTTGCAGAAATACTGGGCATTTCCCTCCTACCACCATGCGGCTCTCCCTTTGCCAGTTTAATTCTCGGGAGAAAGGTCTTAGAAGGAGGGCTTGACTGTGTGTCCTGGAGTCCTGGCTGGGGTTTGACACCTGCCTGAAGAGCCTGACTGAAAGCAGCTGTGGCCGGCCAGGGTCCTGATGGCACAGAGAGAGGGGCAGGGCAGTCCCAGCGTGCAATCCGGAACCTGCATGTTCTCAACAGGAGGGTGAAGCTGCTAGTCCTCTGGAGGCTGCTTAAAAGGGATCTACCCCGAGAGGGCTGGGAGGGCAAAGGAGTGGGCCGATGCTCCCAGGCAGAGGGATGGAGCTGGGAGCCACTAGCCAGAGAATTTTCCAGATCACAGAGCTGGCAGCTGGATCTTTCTGAGAAACCAGGAAAGTACTCAAGTGGAGAGAGTCAGAGGGAGCTTCCGGCCCCTTGGGGACTGAGTTGTCCAGGAGATGTAGACTTGCCACCCTTTTTCCTCCCTCCCTCAGCTTAACCCCCCAACAAGCAGAAACCCAGGCCAGGAAGGAGGAGTCCCAGAATGAGGGAGAAGGAGACTGCACTCTCTTCTCCCCCCAGAGGCCTCGAGCAGCTCTGAGCTGAAGGAAGAGAGCAGGGCTGGCTTTCTCTTCTTATGCTGACATTTTAATTCTTGACATAATCCTGGTCTGGGGACTAGAAGCGTCCAGAGCATGTTTTATCATCTAAGTCACCAAAAAAGTTGTGCGACGGCTTGAGAGTTCAAGGGACAGCGAGAGGAAAGAGTAATGACGGCTCCCCTTGCTCCTTGCCTGCCTTCTCCCTAGAGTGTGTGTTTCCTGAGGGCAGGTCCCAACGTTGCCCCTGCACAGGGCTGGAGGGCGGTTGGCTGTATGGTGCCCTGTGGGCCCTGGGCTCCTCCCCCTCACTGCCACAGGTGCGTCAGCTACAGGCTCACTCCAGTAACCTTGCTGGGCGTCTGCTTCTGAGCCATTGGAGCAGCCTGGCTGGGGCGCCCGGGAATTCCACAGGTGTGTGCAGCACCTCCCAACCACCTGCAAGCCTGTAGCCATGTCTGACTGATGTGGGCGGATGAGGGCTCTGCTCCCTTGCCCCAAGATGGGGCAGGCTCTGAGGAGCAGCTTCTGCTCCAGACTAGACCTGAAGCCACTTTATTTATGCGACTCCCTCTTTACTTCTCCTGCTCCTTCACTCCATCGAAGCTTCCCTGTGAGCATTTCCCCAATATATCACCTGCACCTGAATGCAGGGCTCAGATTCGGCTTCTGGTGGACCTGGCCTGGATCAGTCAATATCAGTTGGATGAATGAAGAACTTTTACTGAGAGGCTTTCTGGGACTCTGGAATGCATGGCCCAAGGAAACACTGGGCCACGTGGAAGAAAGCCCTTCTAGGGTTAGATGAGCTGTCCTCTTCCAGGTGGCGTACAGGCTGAGGACTTTAGGAATCGTGGCCTATTGCCCATACTTGTCATGTACTTGGAGGGCTGGGAGGATGGAAGGGCAAGTTTTATCATTGTTTGGCTCATCGGCTCATTGGGGCTGGCCTGCATGCGTTTGTCTTGAACAGGAAGCCTGTGAAGGGAAGTGTGTGTGTGTGTGTGTGTGTGTGTGTGTGTGTGTGTGTGTATGTGTGTGTTCTTTACGTACCTGGTGCGGGAGTCCAGGAAGGCCTTGTTGACTTGGACCTTGGCCTGACTCACAGCATCGGAGATGGCAGAGGTTCCGGTGGTCTGCACTTGGGCTTGGAGCGGGGGAGCAGGAAGCAGGGTGTCAGACGCCACTCCTTTGAGATGTCTTCTGCTTCTGTCTCCCTCTTTCTCAGCCATTATCCCCTCCCCTCAAATCTGGGCAGGCAGGAGATCAAGATTAGGAAGATTTCACAAGAGTCCTTAAGGGGGAAAAGCATAGAATGGGAAGAATACTCTTGGATGTTCAATGAGATGTCAAAATTGCTCTTTGAGCTCTCGCTAGGATGCCCAGAGGTGGGATGAAGAAGCAGTGTGGCCACTCAGGGTGGCTCAGGCTACTGCGCTGTGGGGATATTTCTGGTTCCTGGTGAGACGTTCTCACGGACTATCTCAGGTGCATCAAAGAGGACCCACCAATCACCAGGACCCTGGCGTAGAGAAGGGATGGCCTGAGAGTAATGGTGGGATTCCCTGTTCCCTCTTGTATTGGGGTCCGGGGCGTGGAGGACAGGATCTGTTTTCACAACAAGGAGAGTGTAGTGGGTTAAATAATGACCCTCCCAAAATTCACAGCTGCACTGGAACCTCAGAGTGTGACCTTATCTGGAAGTAGGGTCTTTGTAGCTGTAATTAACTAAAATGAGATCATACTGCCTTAGCATGGGCCCTCAATCCAGTGAATGGTGGTTTTATGAGAAGAAGACAGGACACACAAAGAAAAAGGCATGTGAAGACTGAGGCAGAGATTGGAGTGTTGCGCTACGAGCCAGGGAACACCAGGGATACCAGGGCCACCAGAAGCTCGAAGAAGAAAGGAACATTCTTCCCTAGAGCCTTCAGAGGAGTCGCAGCCCTGCCAGCACCTGCAGTTTGGACTTCTCTCCTCCTGGACTGTGAGAGAATACGTTTCTGTTGTCTTAGGCCACCCAGTCAGTGGTGCTTTGTGACAGCAGCCCCAGAAAACCCATAAAGGGAGACACTCACCTCTTGTGGCAGACGTTGCAGCCTGAAGCAAGACCAGGGAAGCCAGGAGGGCTGGGAGCTGAAGAAGGACCCTCATCACTGAAACGCGATGCAGGATCACGCTGCGAGCCTCTCTAGAGCCCACGTGGGAGGGTTTGAATCACAGAAAGCAGAGAAAGCCCAAGGAACGCCAGACACCCTAACCCTGGAACAGGGAAGGAGAAACCACATTACCGAATGAAGCATCTATCATGCACAGGCCTGTGCTAGGTACTGGGAGAGATGGAAAGAGGAGAAGCTGTGGTGGGAGGGGAAAGAACTCCGGCTTCAGGATCTAAGGCCCTGAGTTATCATTCTGCATTTGCTCCCAATAGCTCTGTGACCTTGGGCAGGTTACTTAACATCTCTGGGCTCCTGGCTTGCTATGGGAGGAGGTGGGACCAAGTGATCCAGAATATCCAATTTTGCCCTGACAGCCTGTGGTCCTGAGATGCTGTGCTTGTCTTGTCACAGGTGTGAGAAACGCTGTTACCAAGCCTGGAGCCTGCCTTTGAGTTCTCCTCCCTCGTTCCCTCCAGGATGCATTGCTCCCTGCAAGCCAGTTTCCTCTGGCCTGGCCCCAGGGGGAGAGTGCCTGAGAGGCAGACACTCAGTGTTGCCCTTCGGAAACCTGGCAGGGCCTTCTCCTTCCCTCAGAGTGCCAACTCGATGGCAATGCTGAAAGAAAGTTATGACAAAGCTTAGAGCTCCTCTGAGCCCACAACTGTGCCCCAGGCTGCCTGGAAAGATTCCAGCTCTTGGATTAACCCCTTCGTCATGAGCTTTAACTCTGAACGCAAGTCTTTCGACTGAAATTTGGGCAGCTTTGTTTTCTGATGGGGGTCTTCATTGGGCTTAGTGGAGCAGACCCCATATATCTTCGGAGGAGATTCTGGCTCCAGCCCGGGGGAGGCAGCGTGCAGATGGAATGATTGTGTGTTTAGACCATGGTTCTGAGAGGCTCCTCAGCTTTCACAAGAATGCATAGGTTGTCCCTGCAGCGGGGTGTTCGCTGGTGGAGTCCAGAAGAACGCCAGGGAGAGCAGCCTCAGGTTCAGGTTGCCCCCCAGCCGTATCTCCCCAAGTCTCAGCTCCCAGAGAGAAATCGTTGTTCTGGAGCTTTGCCTGACAGATCCCCACTCCTGTCTTGCAGACCTTCTCCAAATCATCTCCCCTTGGAATAGGCCAGACCAGGAGTACTCTGTATCTGGATCAGGTCATTTCAGCCTCCTTCACCCCTGCCTGCCTCCAGTTTTTCCCTCTGCCCTTTAGTGATCCCCCTACTAATTTGTATCTTCTTGAACATACTTTTTGTAAGCTAACTCTAGAGAAAAGGCAAGGCATGAATAAATACCTCTCTGTTACTTTCCCCTTCCCCAAGATGAGTTCTCAAACAGCTCAGCCTCTCAGTGGGCTCTTGTCCTTATACTTGTATGACCCCAAGGAGAAGAAGATTCTGTGGCCTCCTATCCCTCTGTCACCGTTTTTTGCAACTTCAGGGGACCCACTGCAGGGTTCATTGAGTTAGCAGAAATCTGCCCTTCAGACAAACAGAGACAATGGTTTTGGAGGAAAAGGTATCATTGACTTTTCCTCCAAAAAAAACCATACCCAGCCATGTTTTTTTTTTTTTTTTTTTTTAACCAAAAACAAATTATGGTTAAAAAAAAAAAAACATGGCTGGGTATGGTGGCTCATGCCTATAATCCCAGCACTTTGGGAGGCTGAGGCGGGTGGATCACTCGAGGTCAGGGGTTTGAGACCAGCCTGGCCAACATGGTAAAACCCTGTCTCTACTAAAAATACAAAAATTAGCCAGGCATGGTGGCATGCACCTGCAATTCCAGCTCCTTAGGAGGCTGAGGCAGGAGAATCGCTTGAACCTGGGAGGTGGAGGTTGCAGTGAGCCAAGATTGCGCCATTGCACTCTGGCCTGGGCAACAGAGTGGAACTCCATCTCAAAAAACAAAACAAAACAACCCACATAGCATAAAATTTAACATCCTAGTCATTTAAATGATACAGTACTATAATGTTAGGTATAGTCACATGTTGCACAATGGATCTCTAGAACGTTTCCATCCTGTAAAAACTGAAACCCTGTACCCATGGAACAATAACTCCCTATTTCCCCTTCCCCCCCAGCTCCTGGCAACCACCATATCATTGCTTTTTTTAAGAGGGCTGTGGGCACAAGCATTCATTATATTGTTCTTTGAATGACTAATGCATTTCATAATAAATGACAAACACAAAGTAAAAAATTAGTTCATTTTTTAAAATGGCATCATCTGAGACAGCCTGAGGAAGACAAGATCATAGATTAAGACATGAAAGTTGAGAAATCTGAACAGGAAACAATATTTAAATACTCATGTCTCCTTTCCTCTTCTTTGGGACCCCCTTCATGCACTCATCACTAGGAAGTGGAGGAGGGGGGACTTTAAGGCCAGAGATAAATTATTTTCTCATGTGTTGGGCAATGTTCCTGGTTTATGTGAAGGAAGGATCTGGACAAAAAATCAGAGCCAGGTAAATACGGGGTCATGTCACTGGAAAAGGGGCATCAAAAAGATTCTAGAGGGACACTGTCTGCAGCCAGAACCAAGCAGGGCAAGAAGGCATGAGGCTTTAGAGTACAAGAGGCCAACAAGAGACTTCTGTGATGTTTAGATATTTATCCACATTCTTATCTTATGGTCAGTGCAGAAACCATTTCCCAAGCCCTTTGGTTTGCAGCAAAGATTGGAGCCTTCCCCCGGGACATGAAGCACTATCTGGAGACAGAGCCACAGCCTTTGCCCCCTCAAATGCCAGGCTGGTCGACAATCCCATGCCTCTACCCATGTTCTTCCCTATACAATACCCTCTCTGCCTGATAAACTCCTATTCATCCTTCAAAACCCAGACCAAATGCCACCTCCTCTGTGAAGTTCACCAGTTTTCTCCAGGCAAAGTTAGATCATTCCTTTTACTGTCCTCTCACAGTATTTCCTACATGTGTCATATTGCTGTCTTTACTTCTGTTTCCCCTATCAGACCATGAACTCCTCAAGGGCTCCGTCTTATTTGTTTTTCCAGGATCTAAGCATGTTGATACGTAATAGGTGTTGAGTGCATACTGAATGAATGAAACTCCTAGAGCAGCGAAGTTCAGCATCTGGAGGTTGCAAAGGGAGAGGGCAGAGATGGTCTCTCAGCAAGCCTCTCACACTGTCATATTCCTCCTAATCACCTAGGGATTGTGGTAAATGCAGATTGTGACTCAGAAGATCATGGAAGGGGCCTGAAAGTCTGCACTTCCAATAAGCTCCAGGCGATGCTGATGCTGCTGGTCTGCAGACCACTCTGAGTACCAAGGCCTTCCAGACTTTGACTCTCAATCTTGCTGAGCAGTCACCAAGGAGATAGGAGGAAGGCCCGATAAGGGATGAAGTCAGTGGGATCTCTTCCATGACTGGAAAGAGCCCTGTGGAGGGTGGTGGAATGAGCCAACAGGAAAGCCATAATTGCCTTCTCACCCCATCACCCGGAGGAACACTCTACTTGGTTTTTTGAGTGACTCCAAGATCAGAAGGAGAATGAAGAGACAGCTCTTATCAAGCCCTCTAGAGAAGAAATTAATCGACTTCAACCAAAAGGTTTGAGGCACACAATTACATTAAAAACAAATATGATTCAACCACTCCATTCTCCCAAAATGAAGCCTGTCTAGTACTGCTGCATGCAGGTCAGACACCTGCTCGAGAGCCAGCTATCCACAGGGCACTCAATGCAGCTAGGACTAGACATTCAGGGCAAACTAGATGGTCAGATCTGCTGCAGATGGCAGGCATGAGATGCTAGAAATGAGATGAAGACCTGACAGCCCGGCTTAAGGAACCCCTTAAAACACTGCAAAATCTCCACTCTAGCGGAGAGGCCAGCACACGGAGCTCCATTATGTTCCTGTTTCCCCCCAAATTCCTGTGTGACTCTGGACACATTAAATTGCTTAGGTCTCAGTTCCTGAACAGGGGGGGATAAGAGAGGTCTGTGGTACCTTCCAACCCTAAGAGTCTATGATTCTGTGACATAGTTTTCAGACACAGAAAAGCCTCTTTCCCCCACAATGGTGGGGGAAGGCTTAATTAAATTCTCTCTTATACAAAACAAGAGGAGTGTGCCATGGAGTGCCTAAAGCTGGCGCCAGAAAATGCCTGATAGAGACAAGTTCAAATCCAGTGCTAAGATTTCTGAGAAGACGTTAGTAAATGTCACCATCAACTTTGCAGAAACCAGGAAAGACGAAAGTTAATGAGTCTTACCTGCCCAGTGCCTGTCTTTCCGCAAAAGCCAGGGAGTTGCTCTGCTTGGAGGAGCTGGTCTTTTATACCTTCTAGCAAGAATTCATTTCTGGGAAAGGCCCAGAAGGAAAGATTTTGATGTGGCTTGGAGGAGACGCTGAGGCTTAGCAGGAACACCCTGTGACTCCGGGCAGATGCAGCAGGAAACTGCAGAATGGCAGGCATTGGTTGATGCAATACCACTGACTCAGTGAAGCAACCGCCCTTTCCATTCTCCAGCTTAAATGCGTGATCCTGCTCTAGTCCTGGAAGGCAAAACTGCAAGCCCTGAACACAGTTGTCCCTCTTAAGCCCCTGACGGGATCCAAATAGCTCTTAGAATTATGAACAATTATTAGGTTGGTGCAAAAGTAATTGTGGTTTTTGCAATTAAATGGTTCTCTTCCCCGTTCATGTATTGCCCTTTGATCCCCTCCCTTACTTTCCACCAATTTATTGTGCAATCCAGTGGATTCATATTTTGGGTTTAAAGTGACTAATAAACATTAATTTTTTTTATCAAAATTTCAAAAAACTTTTGGCCACTAAAGGGTGAGAAGAGCCCTAAGCTTGTCATTAGGACAGTGGGTTGCAGTCCCTGCCTCTGTCATTACGTGGCTCTAGGCAAGTCACTTCACCTCTGGTGTCTCAAATCTTCCAGTAATGTAATCAACCATTGGTTTTTGTGATTATTATGATTCCATGAGTTCATGCCTTCTATAGGGTGGCCCATTAAAAAACTCCAGTATCTGGGAGGCCGAGATGGGTGGCCCACTTGAGGTCAGGAGTTTGAGACCAGCCTGGCCAACATGGTGAAACACACCTCTACTAAAAACACAAAAGTTAGCCAGGCATGGTGGTGCACTCCTGTAGTCCCAGCTACCTGGGAGGCTGAGGTGGGAGAATCACTTGAACCAGGGAGGCGGGGGTTGCAGTGAGCCAAGATCATGCCATTGCACTCCGGCCTGGGTGATGACGAGACCCTGTCTCAACAAAACAAAACAAAAACACCAGTATCCTGTAAATTATTGACCTAAAGCTCAAGTATAACGTTACATATCTTTCCTACCTCAATGACTTTGGAAATTCAATTTCACTAGATTTATACAAGAAGGAAACAGGAAGATTCAGAGAAAACAAAATTTCACGAAAGTATATTTTATAGACAGACAATTTAAAACATAAGCCTCTTTATGAAATCATACTTTGAGTTGAAAGTAGTCTGAGGGAGACTGTCAGAAATTTATCAACCCCAAACAAGACTTCTTGGTTCACCTTCAAAAAAGTGATATTTCCTTTTTCCAGATGATGGAATGTATCTAAGAACTGCTTCTCTTGTGTGAGTCCAGGCAAATGACCTGGGCATCTTGGAAGAAGGAAGCCATCGGGGGAGGTGAGTTAGACATCAGGCTCTTCTTGTTTTCTTTGAAACACACTTGGGCTCCTTAGACAAGCATTGTTTTTCTTTGTCTGACCGTTCCCTGAACTTTGGCACTTGCTTCTCAAGGTCCTTGCCTGTGAATTTTATGCTTAATGGGTTTGGGAAGCTGTGCTGTTAGACAGATCTTGACCTAGTTGGTTCTGAATGATTTGAAGACGGAATTTCCTTTTAGAAGACCCTATGGGATAACACTGCTTCCTATGTGCAATATACAGTGAGTTACTGGAGTCAGGGTAACAGCAAAGTACAGGTCTGATCATGTTATAACATGATACGATATGTCCTAGATTTGGTCTGTCTGTAATGGGTCAAGTAGGATGGGGCAGTGTCAGCCCAGTAAAGTCCTTCCTTGATACTGGCACGAAGCACACCTGGAGACAGTCACTCTGACAGTGACATGCCTATTGTCCTATAGCTAATTTTTGTTTTAGAGCTTTGCTGACACCTGATGACATATTTTCATGGGTGTATCTCAGTCTAGTCAAATCTGTAGCACGAGTAGATGTCTTCCCATGTGGGAATGGCAAACTGGCCTGATAAATGGGGAATGGAAGGCAGAAAGTTCAGGAGAAAGCTAAAAAGGCCAATAGCTTCTCATACGTCAGTGCAGAGCTCAAGATGGTTTAGCAATAGCAGCAGCAGCAGCAGGGAGTACCCAACGAAGATAAGATCTACCACTGGCACATGGCAGTACACACTCTCGCACACACACACACGAACATGCATGCATACTTCCCAGGAATGCACAGTTTATAAATGAGACTGGTTTTGGACATAGCTGGCTCACCTCCATTGCCTTCTAGAATTAGAATGCTGCATGTTGCACATACAAACTTTGGTTGATCCAAAGGACACTCATGGTCAGTAACACAGTGACCATTTGTTTGTGCGATTGTAGCTCTCACACTGGGCCCATGTCAAGTGCCATCTCCCATGGACGTGCAGCTAGTCCCTTCCTTAGCTGTCTGATTTCACCCTTGTCCGCTGGCTTGGCTGTCAATCATAGCTGGGCAGGTTGTTTTTTTTTTCTTTCCTGGCTAAAATGCATTTCCTCTTGTTGGTTTCCTAGAACACCAAACAAATAGACTTCTTGTCCCAAGGATGGCTCTATTTGCCCATGTTTACCCCCTTTGGGTTTCATCCACTAGTTCTACCCCAGAGAAGGGAGGAACCCAGGAACCCAGGCACCCAGGCCTCAGGAGGGGTGTACAGATGGCAGGGCTTCTCTGAAGGGTGTCCCTGGGCAGCATGAGCTGTTGGGAGGGATGGGGACATTGCCAGGCAGCCCCCTTTGGAGAGAGGAGGGATTTGTAGATGAGAAAAAGAAATATTTGCTATAGGTTGTATGTCTCCATAGCAGACAGAAAGAGGCTCTGTTATCTTCTCCTAGCACTGGTTTATTTTGTTTTGTTTTTGCTTTTGTTTTGTTGTTGTTTTTTGAGACAGGGTCTTGCTCTGTCACCCAGGCTGGAGTGCAGTGGCGTGATCACCAGTCAGTGCAAGGGCTCAAGCCATCTCCCACTTCAGCCTCCCAAGTAGCTGGGACTACAGGTGTGAGCCACCATTCCCTACTAATTTTTAATTTCTTGTAAAGATAGGGTTTCCCTGTGTTGCCCAGACTAGTCTTGAACTCCTGAGCTCAAGTGATCCTCCTGACTTGGCCTCCCAAAGTGCCAGGATTACAGGCATGAGCCACTGCACCTGGCCTCCTCGTATTTTTTAGTGGGAGAATTGATCTGATACTTAGTGGCTTCTGAGATTGGCATAACATAAAGGTTCTGACTGGTAAACCTATTATCAATGAGTTTTTCCAATTAGCCACAGTATGCTGGGACTGAAGGGCTTCCCTGGGAACCAGCCTGGTGGGCGGACAGAATGCTTTCTTTCCCTTCTCTTCATTAATGGAAAATCCTTTTTTAATTTTGTTTTTTCAGTTAACACCATTCACCCATTTTCCTTCAGTGTTCCATCTTTCCCTTCCTCCCTCTTTCCCTGTTCCTCTTAAACATTCACTGAGCACCTAACATTACGGTGCTTCTGTTTTTTTCTTACTCCCAATCCTCTCTCTTCCTGATTATTTGACAAATTATGAATTTTAATAAGTTTGCTTAACCAAAAAAGCTGTCAGATCTGTTCTCTGCCTTGGCGGGGTAATGCAGGCATAGGACTGGGGAAGGGGACAGACCTCAAAGTGGAGCCAAGACAATCTGACCCTGAATAAATCCTGACATGCTCCAGTGGAGATGGGGCAGCAAACCAGCTCCCACGTAAGCCACAAATAAAGAAACGCAGGATTTTAAACAAAAAAATCTTAAATTGTTATTATTATTCCATGAGCAGTCTGTTGATATGCTTTGTGATAAGTCCATGAAGAAAACATCATGCCAGTAAAATGCCGTTTCTCAAGCAAGCAAGCACGTGTATGTGTGTGTGTATGTGTTTGCACACGCACATGCATGCAGATGTAACAAAGCAACTAGCAAAAATGCAGGGAGCACTGGATTATTAAAACTCCGAAAGCCAGGCTCCAGTCCTAGCTTGCTAGTCAGCAGCATGTGACACTGGGGAAATTACTCTTTATTCAGAGGCCTCAGTTTCCTTCTCTAGAAAGAGAAGCGAGTCCACTAAGTAATTGTGTTGGCTCCCCTGGGCTCTGATGTTTAGAATTCGATTGTGAATTGGTAGATCTTGCAGGTCCCAGCGCCAGTCAGCTTCTGCCTCATTGTATAGTCTTGTACACATTATATACCCTCAGGTTCTCTTTATATAAAGGGGAATGAGAATCTTATGTTCTTACTCTTAGGACCACCTGGGATGGGGTAAGGGGACAACTCTCCCAAAGGCTGTTTCTCCTTAGTTCTGAGGGACAACCAGAAACAAAAGAACAGGAAGAATCTTGTTGAGAAAGAAGAAAAATTCTGCTTGGAATGTGGTCATTCTCTCAGTCACTCAAGTTGGAAACTAGGGAGACATCCTGAGCACTTTTCTTTCTCCTTTTCCTCTTTTCTCTTCCTCTCTTCCTCCCCCTTCCTCCCGTCTTCTTGGTCACTGAGTCCTATCCATTGGTCCTTCATAAATCTCTTGCCTCTGTGGCTTCCTTGACTTCCCCCACATTCTGGTTCTGCTCTGCCCTGAATTACCCCAGTTTTTTTTTTTTTTTTTTTTTTTTTTTGAGACAGAGTCTCACTCTGTTGCCCAGGCTGGAGTGCAGTGGAATTACCGTGGCTCACTGCAGCCTCTGCCTCCTGAGTTCAAGTGATTCTCCTGCCTCAGCCTCCCAAGCAGCTGGGTCTACAGGCTTGTGCCACCACATCTGGCTAACTTTTTGTATTTTTAGTAGAGATGGGGTTTTACCATGTTGGCCAGGCTGGTCTCAAACTCCTGACCTCAAGTGATCCGCCCACCTCGGCCTCCCAAAGTGCTGGGATTACAGATGTGAGCCATTGCACCTGGCCCCAATTTGTGTAATTGCAAAAAATTACAATTATTTTCCTCCAGTGCCATAGCCTTTTCACTGGTCTTCCTGACTCTGCCCCCCACCCCCCACTACATGCCCCTCTATGCTAAAGTTTTCTGTACACAGTGCCCCACTACCCATAGGACAAGGTCTGAGGTATTAGCAAGGCTCTATACTGCCTAAGCCCCTATCTATCCCAGCCTATCACATATCACTCCTCCACCCAAGCGCTTTGTTGCAGCCAAGTAAACTATTCATTCCCTGACAAGCCATGCACATTCCCGATCACCTGTCTATCCTTCTGCCATTCTCCATATCTGGCTCCTCGTCTCCCTTCTTGTCCAAGTCCAATATCTAACTCAAGCCTTCTCTTCTCCATGAACCTATCCCTGTCTGCCAAGCTCCAGAAAGCATTGCACAATAATTCTTTTTCTCCCCTTTGCTTTTCCTGTTTATTGTCTCTTTATCTTTCCGCTTGTCCAAATTAGATCAGAAACTTCTCAAGAGCTGTAAATTAGCTTGTGCAATCAATAAGATTTGTTTTGATGATAAAGATGATGACACGGGTATAAAAATTACCTTGGCTTAATTTAGTCATTCAAGTCCAAGTTCTTCACTGCCAGTTCTAAAGCTGTCTCTGAAGACCATTTTCTAGCCTGAATGAAATACTGCACTAACGTGTAGCTAGGGCTGGGTGTGGTGGCTCATACCTGTAGGGAGGCTGAGGCAGGAGGATCCCTTGAGGCCAGGAGTTCAAGGTTACACTGGGCCATGATAGTGCCATTGCACTCCAGCCTAGGTGACAGAGCAATACTCTGTCTCTAAAAATCAATCAATCAATAAAAAATAAACCCTTAAAAATAAAATTTATAGAAATGTAGCTAGAAGGAATAATTTCTGAATTTTTCTCTTTTCTCTTCCATTTTTCCTGAGTTAGGGCCCCCACTGCCCATCATAAGCTGGAAAGAAACAGAGGGAGGCAAGAGATGATAATGAACAGCTGAATCTTGGGTCATTTACTACAGTTGGGAGAAAAATACCAGTTTCAGCCTCCTTTTCCAACCTTAAGATGGAACTTCAATGCCTATTTCCCAGATGCTGAAAGAATCTTTCAGAAGCAACAGAACCCATGCTTGCTTGGCACCCAGGCTTGTGAAGCTGCATTCTTAGGTGTCTATGCTGGAGGGAGGCTGGAGTCCTGAGTAGGTGTCCTGAGAAGGCATCCCGCCCTGCTTGCTGACTAACCCATGGGGTGGTGCCTGCGGGGTATAGGGTGTGCGCTCCCCCAGGACTTAGTATAAATGGCTGAATTCTCACTACTTCCCCTCCTGGGGCTCCGCCCTGATGATTTTGGGGTACGTGAGGATAATAGATGCTCTGGAAGATTGTGGTGGAGGCTGGAATGGGGTGAAGTGCTCAAATAGACTCTGTCTGTGATGGAATCCTTTCCACTCTGGTGGGAACCTGGGGAGGGTGAAGTGGTTATTACCTTGCACTCTGACACAGTGCCGAGAAGGAGACAGAGGCCAGGGGGAGGGAGGGAAAGACTCTTCACCGTCCCACTCTCGTTCTTCTCTTAATGAATACAGGCTTTTCAAGAGGCTATACGCATGCACTGTAGAATGTCCCTTGCTCAGCGAGCAGCATGGCTTCTGATAAGCCTCTAACAAAAGATAATCGTGACCAGGTACCCCTGAAGGAAACTGAGATTCTAAAATTTCTTTGATATCTTACTTTTTTTAAGAGAAAAAATTTTATTTTAGAACAGTTTTAGATTTACCATATTATCACAAAGATAATACAGAGTTCCTGTATACTCCACACCCAGTCTCCATTACGAGCATTTAATTTTACAATGGTACATTTGCTACAATTAATAAAGCAATATTCTTACATTATTATTAAGTAAAAGGTCAATATCTTACATTTTAACTTTCAAATTCATGCTTTTATGTTCCACTCAATAACTTATGTTTGTTTTTATATAAAAATTTAAAATTTACTTCACATCAACCTACAATGGACACTCCAGGAACATGAGCCAAAGGTACACTGTGCTCTGTGTTCCAGGCTACTACAGTGTTCCCTGGGGGAGGCGTCCAGCCTGGGCCACAGAGAGCGAGTTCAGAGCGGAGTCAGAAGGAAATCTCATAGAGCCCTGATGACCCTGCTCGGTGGCTGTGTAGCCCCCAGGGTCACTTGGTCTCTGAGCCTCTGCTTCCTCTTCTGGCGAGTGGGAGGGAGTAGGAGCCGCAGTCTGCCTCACAGGGTGCCATGAGGATAAGCTGGGCTCAGGCTTGCAGACGCGTAGAGCGAGATTCACACGAAGTGATTAGCATCAGAAGGATCCCTGAGGCAGGAAGGTGAGCAGCCACTTCAGCATGAGCTGGTTCTTGAGATGCCATGCTTTCACCCTCCCAGCCTGCTTTGAATCTCCACTTCCAATCCTAAGGAGGGTCAGAAGCTGAAACTAAAAAAGGAAATGGCTTAAACCCCACGTCCTCATGGCTGGGTTGTATGTCACAGACGGGGGAGACAGAAAGGGAAAGTTTCTTTTTTTGGCTTCTGCTGCTGGACTTTCTCTCTGTCCTGGTGACTCTGTGGCTCTCCAATGAGCTGCTTGCTGTCTGATGGGAAGAAAAAAGGAGATGATGGGGACCATGGCACCACACCAGGAGCCAGCTCTAGGTTTTCCCTTATTTGGTCACATGGATGTGAAACAGTCCATCTTCAGCCTGAGGACAGCAGCTGCCCCAGGCAGAATATCTGCTCTTGAACTCAGCATCCTAGGCTAGTTGCTCCCCACCTCTGTGAAGTCCCTGTGGACCCGGCTACTGCATAGCTGATGATGCCTGTCTGCTGAAATAAAGCCTAGCAGAACGTCCTAGCCTGACAGCTGAAAACCAGCCTGCATTGCTTATAGTAACTTATGTTTTCTCTTTTCCCTTCTTGCTACAGATTTTGGTCTTAGTACCTGGCCCCCACGAGGTGATGGCCCCACTGTTAGCTTTCTGTGTCTAAACTCTGAAATTTTGCCCTGAATTTAGGTCCAGTGCCTGAGGCACCGGCACTTCTGATAATTTAATCATGGTCCTTACTGGATTTCACATCCTACAAATTCAGCTGGCCCTTCTCAGCCCTGCAGTGGGGTAAAAGTCCAGCCTCTCCCTCCAGCCCCAAGTTCTAAAACCTGGCACCAGCACAGCTTCATGAACCCTCCCATTTGTGGCTATGTCAAACGAGAAAATGATGAATGGGTAAGAAAAACAGAAATTGATCAAATCTGCATGAGATTTTGCCCTCCTAGAACTTATCAAATCTGTAGCAATAAAACTTTACAGCCTCAGATTAGGGATCTGCAATTCCCTGCTCACAGCTGCAATCAGAGCAAGAGACCATGACCTACCAGACTTAATTGGGACAGTTCCTGTTTGTGGGATGTTTGCAATGTGTCACACAATCCTAGATTTCCTTGCTATTTTTATCTTTTGAAACATTCTTTTTTTTTAAATTTGTGTAGAGACAAGGTCTTGCCATGCTGCCTAGGCTGATCTTGGCCTCAAGTAATCCTCTTGCCTGGGCCTCCCAAAGTGTTGGGATTACAGGTGTGAGCTACCATGTCTGGCCTTCCTCTTGTAATTCTTATTATCTTTGTTTTCTGTTGCACGAAACTGGGTACTCCTATAAAGAAAAAGAGTTTATTTCTCACAGTTCTAGAGGCTGAGAAGCCCAAGGTTGAGGGGCCACTCTGGTGAGGGCTGTCTTCCTGGTGGGGACTGTCCTTAGAGTGGTGTAGGGTATCACATGGCGAGGGGCTGAGTGTGCGTGTGCCAGCTCAGGTCTCTTACCAGTTCCTCTCCCAAGAGAACTCATTCATCCAATAGCTCATTAATTCATTAATCACATTGGAGATTAAGTTTCAACATGGGTTTTGGAAGAGACATTCAAACCATAGCATTATTCTTCTTTGCTTTGTTTTTCTTCATGGAACTGACCACCATATTGTACTATGTTTTACTTTTTTGCTCGTTTACTGTCTACCTGCCCCAACTATAATGCAAATTTTATAAGGCCAGAGACTGTTTAGTGTACTACATATTCCAAGACCATAAAAAAGCAAATTTTTTTGAATAAATTAATTAAGTGAATTAATGAATTACGGCACAAACTCGTAACTGTCACATCTTGTGGTCTCTGACAAGATTGGTGAGAATTCTTACTCAAAGCCATTTCCATGAACCATCTAATTTCAGCTCTAATAGCTGGTGCCAAATGATTCTTTTGCAGCAAGAGCCAAAATCTTGACTTAAAATTATTGGGTAATTATGAATGTATACTTTCAAAAGCTCACTGATGATTTGGAGAGTCAGTGGGCTATAATGAGATCAAACTTGAAAGAATCTTATAGTTGGTGGAAAGTTCTGGAAACAAGAAAAGGAGAAGACTGGCTTATTAGAATTTGCTGAAGAGATTAATTTGTTTGTGATTTCCAGGAGAATACCAAGAATGGGAGGAGCATGGAAGGTGGATTGTAAAGTCCCTGTATTTCTAAAAAATTGAATCCTCTTCTTGGAGGGGGAGGAGTCATAGAAGCCAATATTATCAGTGTCCTGCTATTTAGGACACTCCTATTGCCCCAAGCTTTGACACGTCACTGGAGACCTGAGCTAACCTGTTGGACACTGTAGGGAAAACAGGGCTGCACAAGATAAAGCAATTAGTTACAAGAAGCTTAGTATGTTTCTTTGGAAACGACATTTGAGATCTGGCTAGGATGTACAAGCGACCTGCTTCAGAGGATCAGCTCCTGGGTACTGCTGAACTATTTTATTCTCCTACTGACTCTGGTAATGTCGACATGGTCATACTCATGCAGCCTCACCTGTTCTACCTGTTGGCACACTGCCTGGAAGGGGCCTGGGAAGAGGTGGGGATGCTCATGATTTTGGTGCCCTGAGTAAGTTGGCCTGGGTTTCGCCCCACTCCCATCCAATGCTCCCTGGGGTCACCTCCCCAAAATGTGCTTGTAGCAGTTGCTGTTGGCGTCCTGCCAAGATCTTCTTTACCAGCTGCTAAGCATGTTGACTGTTAACGGCACATACCTGTATCCATATGAGGATTGTTCTTGGCTGATGGGAGCTACCTAGCCAGGAAGTGTCTCAGAGGTTTCATTTTGCTGCTTCTCTGGGAATCAATCAATTCTCCAAGGAGCCCTGATTCCTTTGTAGTAAAGAATGGTCTTTAGAAACCAAGGTCTGAGTACTAGGCATGCTCATTTCTATTGGGGAGTGACTGCCTCTGGGCTGTCACACACATTTCTGACTCTGTCTTTTACATATATTTTTTAAATTTCTTTTTCTTTTGTTTTTGTGACGGAATCTCACTCTGGTGCCCAGGCTAGAGTGCAGTGGCATGATCTCTGCTCACTGCAACCTCCACCTCCTGAGTTCAAGCAATTCTTGTGCCTCAGTCTCCCGAGTAGCTGGGATTACAGGTGTGTACCCCCCACCCGGCTAATTTTTGTATTTTTAGTAGAGAAGGTGTTTCGCCATGTTGGCCAGGCTGGTCTTGAACTCCTGGCCTCAAGGCCCACCTCAGCCTCCCCAAAGTGCTAGAATTACAGGCGTGAGCCACCACACCCGGCCTATTTTTTTTCCTAGAAAAAACAAAAACAAAAACACTCAACCAAGTGGTATTTATACATATATTTTTAAATATCCATGAAGTTTTACTGCTACCTCCAACTGTGATCCAGCATCACTGGGTCCACTCTTGCCTTCACCCCTTTCCTTATTTGTAACTTCCTTCTCAGACACAGAAGTGGTACTCATTATCTACCACATATTTACTTATTTGTTTAATGCTAGTACGTATGTAAAGTAGCTTTAGAAATCGCTAACTCAACCCCTCTGAGGAACAAACTTACCAACTAGAGTACAGTGTTTGTGGACAGATCTTTCTGTCTTTATCCTTCAGTTTTCACCCAAAACAGTCATTTGTCATAGTCTGCATTCCATTTTAAGTACCCCTCACAACCTGGTAAATAGCTTACAATTTACACACAGTAAAATTTGCTCACTAATATATAATGCTGTAGGCATTTATTTATTTAGAGACAGAGTCTCGCTGTCATCCAGGCTGGAGTGCAGTGGCGCAATCTGGGCTCACTGCAACCTCCGCCTCCCAGGTTCAAGCCATTCTCCTGCTTCAGCCTCCTGAGTAGCTGGGATTACAGGTGTGCACCACCATATCCAGCTAATTTTTGTATTTTTAGTAGAGATGGGGTTTCACCGTGTTGATCAGGCTGCTCTCAAACTCCTGACCTCATGATCCACCCACCTCAGCCTACCAAAGTGCTGGGATTACAGGCATGAGCCACCACGCCCGGCCATTTGTGTAGGTTTTTAACAAATGCAACAAGTTGTTTAGCATCGCCACAGATATACAACAGTCTCATCACCCCTAAAGTTTCCTCACATTGTCCTTTTACTCAACCCCTATCCCCACGCCCAATCCCTGGCAACCGCTGATCTATTTTCCATCTCTATAGTTGGAATCTTTTTTAAGAATCTCACATCAAATATATTGTACAGTATACAGTCTTTTATGTCTGGTTTCTTTCACGGAGCATAATGATTTTGAGATTCATCCATTCAGTTTTATGTATCAGTTGTTACTTTGTTTTTATTATGGACTATTAATTCATTGTATAGATATTATGCAATTATACAATTTATTTAAACATTTATACATTGATGGATATTTGGACTGTTTCTCATTTTTACTATTGTGAGCAAAGTTGTTATGCACATTTACATACAGACCTTTTTGTGGACACATACTGTCATTTTTCTTGAGTAAGTACTTAGGAGTGAGGTTGCTGGATCATATGGTATACATAAATGTTTCACTTTGTAAGAAACTTCTGGTTTCCCAAAGTGGCTGTACTATTTTTCATTCTGGTAAGTAATTATGAGAGTTCCAGTTGCTCCACATCCTCACCAGCATTTAGTGTGGTCTAACTTTTAAATTTTAGCCATTGTAATAGGTGTGCTGTGGTATCTTATTGTGTTTTTAATATATAATGTTCTGATGATTAATGATATCAAGTATCTTTGCCTGGATTAATGTCATTCATATGTATTCTCCAGTAAATTGTTCAAATCTTTTGATCATTTAAAAAATAAGATTGTTTGTATTATTATTACTGAGGTGTAAGACTATATATTCCAGGTATAATTCCTTTATCAGATACGTGTTTTGCAAATATTTTTCAGTGTGTCTTTTTATTTTCTTGACAGCGTGATTCAAAGAAAAGTTTTGCATTTTGATGACCATTGATTTTTTCTTCTATAGTTTGTACATTTTGAAAATATTTACCCAACTCAGGATCTCAAAGATCTGTCCCTACGTTTTTGTCTAGAAGTTTTATTGTTGAAGATATTACTTTTAAGTCTGTTACCCATTTTGCTTCAATTCATTAAATTGTGTAGGGTAAGAAGTTGAATTTTGTTCATCTTTGCGTTTGTTTTGTTTCTGGATTTCCAATTATTCCAGCATTATTTGTTGAAAATGCTGTCCTTTCTCCATTGAATTACCTTGGGATCTTTGTCAAAAATTGATAGACTATATATGTACAGATCTATTTTGGACTCTTTATACTGTTCCATCAATTTATATGTCTGTTTTTATGACAATACCACGCTGTAGTGATTACTGTACTTTTATATTGCCTAGAAATCAGGTTTCTTTTTCAAAATTGTTTTAACCGTGTAACTCCTTTGCATTTCCATGTAGATGTTAAGAGTCAGCTTGTCAATTCTACAAAGAAATCTGGTGGGATTTTTACTGAGATTTAGATCACCTTGAGGAGAATTATCTTAATGACACAGATTCTTCCAATCCATGGATCTGTTACAGTACTCTAGGTCTTCATCTTACCAATGTTTTGATGTTTTAAGTGTACAAGTTTTGCACGTTTTGTTAATTTTCTGTTTTGTGCTTTTCGATGTTATTGTAAGTGGCTGTGATTTTTAAAATTCAAGTTCAAATGGTTTGTTCCTAGTATATAGAAATACTATTGATTTTTGTATATTGTCCTTGTATTCTGTAACCCTATTAGTTCTGCTGGCATTTTTGTAGATTCTTCAAGATTGTTTAGGTTCACATTGTATATAGATAAACACAATTTTACTTCTTCCTTTTAAATTATCTTCATTGCAGCCTCGACCTCCTGGGTCCAAGTGATCCTCCCACCTCATCCTTCCAAGTAAATGTGACCATAGGCATCCACCACCAAACCTGGCTAATTGTTTTATTTTTAGAGACAGGGTCTCCCTATGTTGCCCTGGCAGGTCTAAATTCCTGGGTCTAACGTCCACTGTGCCTGGCCCATGCCATTCTTCATATCAGGGTACAAACTCCTTCTAGAATCTGATAAAAGCTAAGAATTCTTTCTAGAAAAATCCCCCCATTCAGAATTCTAGGGAAAGGGCTCATAGACTTCTTGAATCCCACTCATGGACCCCAGTTTTAAGAATCCTGATTCATGCAAATCAAGACCACAATGAGATACTATTTTGTGCCAGTCAGAATGGCAATTACTAAAAAGTCAGGAAACAATAGATGCTGGTGAGGCTGTGGAGAAATAGGACACTTTTACACTGTTGGTGGGAATATAAATTAGTTCAACTATTGTGGAAGACAGTGTGGCAATTCCTCAAGGATCTAGAACCAGAAATACCATTTGACCCAGAAATCCCATTACTGGGTATATACTCAAAGAAATGCGTCATTCTACACTAAAGACACATGCGCCCATATGTTATTGCAGCACTGTTTACAATAGCAAAGACATGGAACCAACCCAAATGCCCCTTAGTTATAGACTGGATAAAGAAAATGTGGCACACATACATTATGGAATACTATGCAGCCATAAAAAGGAATGAGATCATGTCCTTTGCAGAGACATAGATGAAGCTGGAAGCCATCATCCTCAGCAACCTAACACGGGAATAGAAAAGCAAACAACGCATGCTCTCATTCATAAGTGGGATTTGAACAATGAGAACACAGGGAAACAGGGAGTTGAACAACACACACTGGGGCCTTTTACAGGGGTGGGGCAAGGGGGAGAGAGCATTAGGACAAATAACTAATGCATGCGGGGCTTAAAACCTAGATGATGGGTCGACAGGTGCAGTAAACCACCATGGCAAATGTATACCTGTGTAACAAACCTGCACGTTCTGCAAATGTATCCTGGAACTTAAAGTAAAATTTTAAAAAAAGGACATTGTGACACATGCTACAGTATGGATTAGGTATCTAAAGTAGTCAAATTTCATAGAGAGAAAATGTAGAATGGTAGTTGCCAGGGGCTGAGGAGTTACTGCTTAATGGGAACTGAGTTTCAGTTTTCAAAAACAAAAAGTAGTGGCGATGGATGGTGATGATGGTTGTAAAACAATGTAAATGTACTTAATACCAATAAACTGAATGAAATGAAAAAAAAGGATCCTGATTCATAGAAATCAGTAAACAAAACATGAACACTTAGTTAGTTTATCTATATAAAAATAATACTAATTATGGTTGCTTACACAAATAGCTTATATTTCCATACTATGTGGTATAGAAACTATTTTGCACATAATTATGTCAGATTAACTTTGTTATAAATTGGATTTGGTTATAAAATTAAACTAGAATCAGGCTCCACTTTATCAGCTGCTGTGCATGTGGCACAGTTTGCCTACGCACAATTTTAAAAGGAAACATTACAGAGACCATTTTTTAGGAGCTAGAAAGGTGCCTTTTGTTTTATCTGTGCTTTTACCACTTATAAGCTTAGCAAGTCCTTTAAACCCTGGCCTTCAGGAACCTCACTCTTAAAGGGAATACAATACTTTCTTTAGAGGCTTCTACAAGGGTTTGGGACAATGCAAACAAAGTGCTCAAGCTGTACTAGATCCTAAATAAATGGTGCTATTTATGGTGAGTCGGTGTTACACAACCAGTGGCTATGGCACCCAGGGCTTCCAATGCCGTATCATCAAACTGGCATGAGATTCCCGAGTTCAGGGGACAATTGCTTACTTTGTTGGAGAAGCAGATGTGAAAGGCTGATAAATGTTGACATCCCCAAGGTGCTGGGGCACCAGACGTGAGGTCACAGCATGTCCTTCCTTTGCTAGTCCAACAAAGCATGACTTATGAATGTCACTTTTTTGGCTTTTCAGGAAGCCAGTGTAGTATCTAAAGTGGCTTAATGATCCAGAACCAACACACACAAGAACCAGTTCAATAATAAATTTTTTTCCTTCCTTACTGTTGACTTCCCTGTTTTTCTTTCTTTGCTCAGTGAATATCAATACAAAGACTAATTAATCTTCTGACACTTTTTTTCCCTTCCAAGAACATATTTCCTTGTCTGGCTAAGGGCAATCACCTGCCCCTGACTCCTTCGGGAATAACGGGTGCATTTCTTACAGTCACATCCACCGATTTTCAGGCCAAAGTTTTCACGCATTCAGTGGAAGGCAGTGTGGCATGGTGGAAAAGATAGAGGGCGAAGACTCAGGTCACCTGGTTCCCGTCATCATTTCTGCATCTGTCTATTTGAAGCGGGCGGATGGCTGTGTCAGTTTCCTCAGTTGTGCAGCGCAAGAGGTCCCGCTTTGGGTAACCTTTTTTTTCGCATACATGGTAAGCGGTGATCGGCAGGACGCCGGAGCCCTCTGGGGCGTTCGGCTTGGATTGCACTTGCACTGGGTGGCCGACTGGGACGGTGGCGCCGCGTCGCGAACGGCGGGTTGCGCGCGCAGCACCTCCGCTGCCTCCGGATCCAGTGTCTTCGTTACCAGGGGGAAGAGAGCGGCGCGCTTTCCGGCGCAGTCGCGGCGCGTCGCAGCTGTCATGGCGGAGGCCGTCTGGAGCACCGACACCGGGGAGGCTGTGTATCGCTCCCGGGACCCCGTGCGCAACTTGCGCCTTCGGTAGTCGCACCGCCCCAGCCCCGAGGACCCATGCTTTTATGCCTTTAGATCATTCCAGCCTGAACTCGGTGTTCTGAGCCCCCCACTTCTGCTTACAATCCCAGCCACTTCTCCGGGCTCCCCCACTTCTCTCACTGTCCGTACCCTCATCCCCTCACAGCCTCCAAGAACCCCTTACAGACCCACCCAAGTCCATTCACGTCCTTGCCGCTCCTAGTTTCTTAGAGCCCTGTGTCCCCAGTACACCCTCTCACCCTCACCCTTCCCCATAGGACCGCGCACCCCACCCACCTCCTCTCCATTGTCTGCACCCAGCACACCTTGGCAACCTCACCTCCTCTCTTTTGTTTCCCTCATCCTTGCTTTCCCTCATCTCCCGGTTGCGTGTCTGGTAACGAATATTTTGGGTTTCTCTTTTCTTGGCAGAGTCCGCCTGCAAAGAATCACATCAAGCAACTTTCTTCATTATCAGCCTGCTGCTCAGCTGGGGAAGGACCTCATAGACTTGGCCACTTTCAGGCCTCAGCCAACTGCCAGTGGGTGTTATGGTGGTGATGTGCCATCTAATACTAATTCTGATACTAATCAGAATTGTGGCCAAACATAGTGAGATAAATACTATACTTATGATATGTTATAGATTTGCCTGGCAACTTCCATACTATTTGTGGCATTTTTAAAAGAGAAAACGTGCCCCAAACTCTAAATACATATATAAACACTTTTAAAAACAACTTTTAAATTGGAGATTACTTGAAAAATATGCATATGATGTGCATATGAACATCAACTGTGTTCTTGTGGTTTTCCTTATCTGAGAAACCAAAAGAATGAGGAGGAGAGTGCAGAGTGCTCGTGTTAGGTCACTAGTCTGTCTGCTTTTATTGTTTCTCTTTCTGTTCAGACCTGTTCCTGGGCAAGAGTGTGGGCTTGTGGGTTATGAAACATGTGCCTCTGAAAAAGGCATACTCAGCCAGCTAAGAGTGTATTAGATTAGATCTGGGTTTTTTTGTTTTGTTTTGTTTTGAAACAGAATCTCATTCTGTCGCTCAGGCTGGACTGCAGTGGTATGATCATAGCTCACTATAACCTCGCTCTCCGAGGCTCAAGCCATCCTCCTGCCTCAGCCTCCCAAGTAGCTGGGACTACAGGCTCACACTATCACACTCAGCTGATTTTTTAAAAGTTTTAGTAGAGAAGAGGTCTTACTATGTTGTCCATGCTGGTCTCAAACTCCTGGGCTCAAGTGATCCTCCCACCTTGGCCTCCCAAAATGTTGGGATTACAGGTGTGAGTAACTGTGCCCAGCCAGATTTTGTTCTGTTAAAAAATCATTTATTTGCCTTCACTGTCCTCTCCTGACACTTGGTCTCCTAAATTTCAGTGTTTGTGATTCCACATGTATGGCTTTAGAAATAGTAAAGGCAAAAATGCCAGGGTTATTTTCTAGCAAATGCAGACATTTGGGACTGAGGAAGTGCTGGCTATTCAGATTATATCTAAATTTCAGTTTCTTATATCCAGTTAGATTAAACATTTCCCAGAGGAGGCTGGGTGCAGTGGCTCACGCCTATAATCCTAGCACTTTGGGAGGCCAAGGCGGGTGGATCACTGAGGCGGGTCAGGAGTTCGAAATCAGTCTGGCCAACATGGCAAAACACCATCTCTACTGAAAATACAAAAATTAGCCAGGTTGGTGGAGTGTGCCTGTAATCCCAGCTACTTGGGAGGCTGAGGAAGGAGAATAGCTTGAACCCAGGAGGCGGAGGTTGCAGTGAACCGAAACAGTGCCACACTGCACTCCAGCCTGGGTGACAGAGTGAGACTCCATCCTAGAGGGTATTTCCTTTTTCAAATTAAAGTAGTGATTAAGATTTCTTGGGTCCTAATCTTTGCTTCTGCTCATGCTAACTCTCATATACAACCTCTCTAGCATTTCTCTAGATTGAGTGTTTAATAAATTGCTGAACTCCAGCTGGTTTTTGTGGCAAATACAAGAATAAGGACTTTGGTTATAATCAACCACCAAGCAAGAAGTGGTGCTGGTCTGGCTCAAGCATTTGACTCACTCTGTTGTCTTTGGAGGTGGACACCGCCCAGAGGAAGATGAAGAGGAGGAGATTGTGATTGGGTGGCAGGAGAAGCTCTTTAGCCAGGTGAGCCAGTGTCTCGTGTCTGCTCTGTCTATTCCACCCAGTCTACCTTCACGTGGCTGGTGATACATATTGCCAAACTGATTTCTAGACAGATTGTAACAGTTTATACTTTCCCCTGTTGTGTTTAAGGGACCGTATGACATAGGGACTGCCACTACTCAGTTTTATGATTCTGGGTGAGACACTTTTCACCTCTCGGCTATATGGCGTCTGTGATAGCAGACTTGGATTAGACCATTAGTCTGGTTCCTTTTAGCTCTAATATTCTTGGCTCTCCTGCCATCCATTAGTTTAGAGATGGTTATGAAAACATGTCGGATAGCATCAACTCTGGAGAACTGATTTGATTAAACGGTTATAGGAGAAAAAGTTTGACGTATTACAGTGATGTACACATCTCTGTTTCCTTTTGGTGACCTCAGTTTGAAGTAGATCTGTACCAAAATGAAGCGGCCTGTCAGAGTCCTTTGGATTATCAGTACCGTCAGGAGATCCTGAAGCTGGAGAATTCGGGTGGCAAGAAGAACCGACGAATCTTTACCTACACTGACTCTGATAGATACACCAATTTGGAGGAGGTATTGTTCTTTCCGGGGTCTCATAGCTTTCATCTTTCCTTCCTCTAGTTGTTTTTTTTTGCCTCACTGGGTTTCTGTGTGTTACATCAGAAGCCTGGTAAGGGGAGACAGTAGCCTACCTAGAAACTGCTGGGAGTTGCTGCTGCTGGCAGCCAGGCTGGAATAGCATGGGCACAGTCTATAGGTGGTGGGGCTGCTGCTCCCTTCTCTGCCTGCTGAAGGGCCTAGGGGAGCTGCTGTTATCTCTGATTATATGCTTGGAGAGTGCATGCTAGGAGAAGTGAGCATGGGGCTTGACTTCCTCCATCCATCATGAAATGAGACAGGTGCTAAAGTCTAGAACAATCCAGATAAAATTTATCAGGGGATTCAGCCCAAACTCTGAGTATATAGGCTTGAAGAGGAATTCAGTATAGCTGTGGAAAATGGCTTATGTCCTCAATTTGCCTGTGACAAAAATACCCTTGTGACCTTGTTTTGCATTTTCTTGTCACTGCATTTCAGTTGCTTCTGTCTTCTCAGTCAGATTTTAAACTTCTTGAGGGTAGAGCCTATATTTTCTGACTTTTGTCTGTGACTCTGTAGGTCTCTGCAAGGAACAGGTGTTCAACAAATGTTCTGGAAAGATGGACATGCTTTCATTAGTAGAGCTGTGGATTGATAACATATAAAGTTTGGGTTGAAAATTAGCCAGGCACGGTGGCATGCACCTGTAGTCCCAGCTACTTGGGAGGCTGAGGCAAGAGGATCACTTGAGCCCAGGAGTTCTGTGTTGCAGTGAGCTATGATAGTACCACTGTACTGCAGCCTGGGTGAGACCCTGTCCTTAAAAAAATATATAAATTAAATAAAATTTGGGTTGTCTGTTTTGGAAAAGCAAATAAAAATGCAGTTGGTGCTCAGTTACCATGTGAGGATTTTCCACAAAATACTTGTATCCCATTTTGCATTTTCTAATCACCTTGTTAACCTAAACATCTACCAAGCAAACCAACCCAGCTTTTTATTGGTTTGTGCTCAGAGACTGCAGACTAATTTTAATATTCACATAAATAACTCATTTTTACAATCCAAAGGCAAACCAAGACATGGTAGAAGTCATCTTTGGGTTGTTGGCCACTGCCCCCTCCATTAGCCTGTGTAATTGTGAGGTGGCGGAACCTGCGGGGTTCAGGTCCTGATGAGGTTTCAGAAGGAAGACTTCCCTTCAGGTACTTGGCCCCCTGCGGCCCTGACCAGATGGCTTACACAGGGCTGCTTGCTTTTCTCAGCACTGTCAGAGGATGACCACTGCAGCCAGCGAGGGGCCTTCATTCTTGGTGGAGCGAATGGCAAACGTCAGGCGGCGCCGGCAGGACAGGCGAGGGATGTGAGTGCGGGCATGGGGTGGGGGCAAGCTTTTACTTTTTATTTCCCAAAGGTAGGTAGTTTTGAATTTTTATCAGTGGTTCTATGTAGTATTCAAGTATTACTTTGTAATTAATTTAAAAATAAATATAAAATGTCTTCCTCTCTATTCACATGGACAGTTTCCCAAAGTGCTTCAGAGAGAGGGAAGGGATGTCATTTCTGTTTGTCAAGTATTTTGCTCTCCGCTGGGGTATGCTCCATCGGGGTGTGCCAGGGAAGTGACCTTTCTGTGGTGTCTCCCAGGGAGGGCAGCATCCTCAAGTCACGCATTGTCACCTGGGAGCCCTCAGAGGAGTTCGTCAGGAACAACCATGTCATTAACACCCCTCTTCAGACGATGCACATCATGGCAGACCTGGGGCCCTGTAAAAAGTGAGTGAAGCTTCTCACTGCCAGCCCAGATCCTCATCCTCTTCTCTCACCAGCTATCCTCTTCTGTTACTATCATCCTGGGTTATGGGGGAGGGAGGAACTTTTTCTTCCTTTTTTTCTTAGTTGTACTTAGAAGAAAGTTTTACCATGTCAGTTTTCCCTGTAGCCTCTGTTTTCTCCCCTGAAGTAGGCTCAGTAGCTCTTCCTCTTTCCCCTGGAAGACCAGTGACCCTCAACCTTGGTGTTTTCCTGATTTCTAGGCTTGGCTATAAGAAGTATGAACATGTCCTGTGTACTCTGAAGGTGGACAGCAATGGTGTGATCACAGTAAAGCCTGACTTCACGGGCCTCAAAGGACCCTACAGGTAAAGAGAAGAAGAAAGGGGTGGTGGAGACTGGCATTCTTTCCCTTAGTTCCACTTCTTATCCCTAGTCAACTAGACTGTCAGAGAGTCCTTCATTTGTTCTCACTTTGACATTCCCAGGCAATGGTTGGTATTCTGTTCTGAGTCATAGGCCCTCAGAAAACTGGGGACCCTGTTCTCAGAAAATGTGCAACTGCGCCAATTTGAAAGGGGTCACTTCAGCGGTGCAATTAAGTGACAGTGATTCTCTGTGCTGCTGAATATAGGACCTGACCAGAACAGAGTGGGGTGAACTCAGCCAGGCTTTTCCTCTGGGCTGACTGTTCCTCATCTCTGTGTCTTGGAAATGACAGAACTGTAAATTAGAAATTATCTGGACCAACCTGTCCATTTCTCAGGTGAGAGAACTGGGTGTGAGGAATGTTATGCCTTACGGTGACTTCAAGCCAGAAATGGGCCCAGAACCTGTACTTTCTGAGTCTAGTCTGGTGCCCTCTCTACTTTACTCTTTTGTTTCCCCTCTCCCGGTCATCGTTACGACCATGTTTATCATCATATACTTCAGGTGACGTGTGTGGACCCTGGTAGCTCATCCCTGGGCTGGAGCCGGAGGGCCTGTCTCTCATGATCAGAGTTGCTCCTTTCTGTGGCTTTGACCTTACAGGATCGAGACAGAGACAGAGGGGGGAGAAGCAGGAGCTCTGGAAGTACACGATCGACAATGTGTCCCCCCTTGCACAGCCGGAGGAGGAGGAGCGGGAACGGCGAGTGTTCAAGGATGTAAGCGCAAGTTCATTCCAAGTATCGAAGGGATGAGCCTCAGTGCCTGGAGCTGAGACCATGTCTGAGCTAGGTGTCAGCAGTTGCTAGGGAAAAGCCTTGCCCTTCGTAGCCCCTTCTGACTTAGGCAGCGTTGCTGGTATGTCAGACTGAAGTTTCTGATCATATAGTAATAATAGTAACCATTTATTTGAGCATTTACCATGTTCTGTGCTACGTACTTACCATATCTTATTTCCTTTAGTCCTTACAATAACCCTTTGAGGTGAACACTTTTCTTCTTACCACCTTATAAACAGGGAAACTGAGCTTGAGGAGCTAAGTAGTCTGCCCGGGGTTGCATAGCTTGTCAGCACGAGAGTCAGGATTGCGTCCCAGACCAGCTGACTCCAGAGCCTCTGTACTTCACAGTGAAATGTCGGAGGGTCAGGTGCTTCGGCCTCCAGCTCTCGGTGGCCTTTCCCATGATTGCTTTTCTCCTTCTTCCCGTAGAACTGAACTTTGGTCTCGCCTGGGTTGCATGTTGAGTTTTGGTTTGGTTTGTTTCCTCAGCTTTATGGCCGGCACAAGGAGTATCTCAGCAGCCTCGTAGGCACGGACTTTGAGCTGGTAAGCAGCTTGGCTTCCTGCAGCACTGTCAGTTGTGTTTAGCCAGAGCATTCTGACTGTGGATGAGTTATAGCACCTCTCTTAAAGGTCTGAAGTATACCCTACGGTATGAAAAGGAAGTCAAAGTATAGCACATAGAGTCCTCGTTGTGTGTTTTGAAACGCTGCATGTTGATCTGGAACTGCTAATGCCTAGAAAAAGGTCTGAAAGGCTACACATGTGCTGTCGGTAGCTTTCTCTGAGGAGGGTGGGATTAGGATATGGTAGATGGGTAGTGGGTGGTGAGAGGGATATATTAGGGATTTTTGCTTTTTAGTCCCTAAACTTAGGTAGTTTTCAATTTTTATCAGTGATAATGTATTTATGTATGACTTTATAATTAATTTAGAAAATAAATATAAAGATGAAAAATGTCTTCTTCACCTTTCATGTGGATATTTTTTCAAAATACCCCATAGAGAGGCAGGGGTGCCATTTCTGTTTGTCACATATACTGGCTCTTAAAAAATATAGGCCTGATGCAGTGGCTCATGCCTACAATCCCAGCACTTTGTAAGGCCGAGGTGGAAGGGTCATCTGAGGGCAGGAGTTTGAGACCAGCCTGGGCAACATAGTGAGACCACATCCATACAAAAAGAAAAACAAAATTAGCCAGATGTGGTGGTGCATGCCTGTAGTCCCAGCTACTCATGATGCTGAGGCAGGAGGGTGGCTTGAACCCGGAAGTTTGAGTTTGCAGTGAGCTATGCTCACACCACTGCATTCTAGCCTGGACAACAGATCAAGGCCCTGTCTCAAAAACACAAAGAAAGAAAAGCGGTTTAGGTCAGTTTTTCCGTGGTGCTGTTCTTTGTCTTTTCTCATTCTAAGTGTTCCATTTCTAGAACTCGAAACAAGAATAGAATTACTCACTGGTCTCCCTCTCTTTCTCTAAAAAACTAGCCTTCACTATTTTCATATTGCATAAGCAACAGACATTCAGTATTTAAAAGTTAGATAAGACAGATAAACAAATAACTAAAAAAGAAAATTCCCTGGTTTCTTGACCTCGGCCATCTAAAAAGAACAGGGCATTCTGGCTTCCCATTGCACGCCATAGGGCGGTCGCTGTTGCTTGGCTAATTTCCCATAATGCATTGTCCTCACTGCTATTTAAATTATGTACTTTCTCCCTACATTATGAATCTTAGGAATGAAGGAAACAGATCTATGGAGAAGTGTCAGGGTGGGGAGTAGTAACAGCCAGGGTCTGACACCCAGTGTCTTCTGCAGATTTGTAGATGGGGCTGGAGGAGAAGTGCCGATTCCCTCCAGGCCTGCTGATTTTTTCCCACTTCTTTTCACTTTAGACTGTTCCAGGTGCCCTCCGGCTCTTTGTAAATGGAGAGGTAGGTAAGTGTCTTGCTAGACATAGATCTCTTGATGCTTATGCACATGCCTAGATGGAGCTGTGAATAGTCCCCTCCATCCTGGTAGAGGCCTTGTCTGCCGTACTTGGGAAACTCAGTGATAAGTCTTTCCTGGAAACGCAGAGGGTTCCTGGCCCTCAGAAGACTTGCTCTCAGGGTGTGTAGGCCCTTCAGGTTGGGTGCTAAGGGTGGTAGGAAAATGAGCTAAAATCGCTTCCTGTTTTCTCTCTCAGTTTCAGCCCAAGGCTATGAGTATGACAATCTCTACGTTCACTTCTTTGTGGAACTGCCAACTACTAGTAAGTCATATTCTTAAGTCTCTCCTTTCTACACATTCAGACATTTGGTCAGGCTTCCTTTCCCACTCCTTTGCTGAAATCATCACTATTCTTTTCAAAGTCATAGATCACATCCACTTTGCCAAACCCAGTGGGCTTCCCTGCTTTCACCTCACCTGACCTTCCTGAAGCGTTTGCCAGAGCCCACCGCGCTGTACGACACACTTCTCTGACTTCTGGCTCCACACTTCTCTCTCCTATCTCGCTGGTGGCCCCTCAGCCTCCTTGGGTGATGCCTTCCCTTCTGTTGATCTTCAACTGTGAGAGTGCCCATGGCTAAGTCAAGGCCTTCTCTTACTCTCTGTCTGCAGTCTTCCTGGGTGACCTCATCCATCCCATGGCTTAAATACCATCAATAGTTCTCAGACTCCCGGGTTTCTGCGTCTAGCCTTAACCTTTCCCCTGGACACCAGACTCATATCCAGTTACTTCTTTGTCATTTCTGTCTAAAAAGAACTCTTAATTTCTCCTCCTCCCTCAAACCTCCCCCTCCCTGGTCTTCCCCATCCTAACAATGGCAGTGTCATCTACTGAGTTGCTGATGCCAAAAACCCAGGGGGACATCCTTGATCCCCTCACTTTCCCTAGTTCCCTATAGCCAGCCAGTCTGTCAGTAGTTCCTGTCTGTTCTTTCTTCAAAAGCTGTTGTGCACCCATCTGTTCTCTCCAGCACGCTACTCCAGGCTGCCACCACCATCTCTTGTCTAGGTCAGTGGTTTCAGTTCCTGACTTACCCTCCTCCTTCCTGCCTTGCTCCCATTTGCAGTTCATTTGCCACAGACACCAAAGCCAAACTGAGCCTTAAAAAATGTAAACAAGTTGTGTCCCTTTTGAGCTGAGAAGTTCAACAGCTTCCCCTCCCATTTAGAGTAAAACATAAACTCCATCCCCTGAATGAGCTGGCCCCTGCCTGTCTCTTCCATAAAACATTCTAGTCATTCTTCCCAGCCAGGTTCATTCCCCCCCTTTTAAGGGCCGTTTCCTTTGTCTGAAACCCTTTCTGCCCTATCTTAGCATGGCTGGTTCTTCTGAGTTTAGGTCTCAGCCTGTGTCACTTCTGAGACAGGCTCATTGGACTGACCACCCAGTCCAAATGAGCCTCCCAGTCACTCAGTCCCTTCCCCGTTTTATTTTTCGTGTAGCACTCATCACTACCCAGTAGTCTCTTGTTTGTTTGTTTTTGTCTGTCTCCCCTGCTTCCCCAAGAATGTCAGCTCCATGAGAGATGGCGATCTTTACTATTTGGTTACCAAGATATCCCCCAAGATATACTAGCACATAGCAGGCACTCAGTAAATGGTAAATGAATGATTGTGTGAATACATGAATACAGAAACTTTGTCTTTTTCTCAACTACTTGCTTTCCTCCCAGGTGAACTTACTATATCTGGTCTTTGGCTTTCAGACTGGTCAAGCCCAGCACTCCAGCAGCTCTCAGGAGTAACACAGACCTGTGCCACCAAATCCCTAGGAATGGTATGGAGAATGAGAGCAGGCTGGAAGGGAATGACATCTGCTCCTGGGTTGGCATTTGTAGCGTTATCAGGCCAAGTGCTGTGCACCTGGGGAGGATTCCAGAGTTGGGTGACTTGAGTGTGCGTTCTGCAGAGCTACCTGGTCTGGAGGTCCTCTGTCTGCCTTTTTGAGGATGGCAGCGGCTTGTATTTGGGTGTCCCTTTGCCCCTCAGACTCCTATTTCCCACCTGGGTGATAATTTTTCTTTTTCCCTTGTGAAGATAACCTTGTCATTGGCCACAGGGAGAACAAATTCCAAGGGACGCCTTGCCCACCCCATGACACTCCTTTTTATAGGACAAGGTGGCTTACTTCTCCTACCCATTCACGTTTGAAGCCTTCTTCCTCCATGAGGATGAATCTACTGGTGAGTAGCTCAGCGGTTGATCTGGGCCTTCCCCCTCAAGCAGTGCTGTCTTGGTGAAGGCCGCCTGTGACCTGGCCACTTCTCATTGCTCCCAGATGCGCTCCCGGAGTGGCCTGTGCTCTACTGTGAGGTCCTGTCGCTGGACTTCTGGCAGAGGTACCGTGTAGAAGGCTATGGGGCTGTGGTGCTGCCTGCCACTCCAGGTAACTGCTTGTCCCCACCCTTCTTGTGGCCCACATGCCCTAGGCCCTAAGAACAAGATGAACACTCAAATGCATCTGGTGAGGGGTGGGGATAATTGGGAATTAGAAGTGATGTGGCCTTGGCACTGACTTCCCGACAGTCTCTCCATGTGCTTTGTGCTCCTCTGATTGGACTCACGGTGAGAAGCTGTATGGCAAAATTGGCTCAGAGCCTATGTGTATTGAATGAGTCAGCATTCAGTTTGAAATAAAAGCATCTGTCTTTTGCTGTGTGCCAGACATTGTGCCATACTTCTCATTTAATTCTCCCAGCCACTCTGTGAGGTGCAGGTGGTATTTCCATTTTACTAGATGAGGAGAATGAGGACCAGAGAGGTTAGGAAACCTGTCCTGGGAATGCAGGTAATAACTGGCAGAGCTGAGATTTGAATTTCTCCCTGATTGATTTCCAAACAGGTGCTCTGGGTAACCATGATAACCTTCACCAAAGGCCAGGTCATCACCAGACCAGGTGTTTTAGCTGAGTCTAGGCCTGTGTCATTGCTGGGGAGTCACTGAGGGGTCACATGCCCTTTCTGGACCCGGCCCCTGTCTCCTCTTCCCTTGTGCAGGCTCACACACCCTGACAGTCTCTACGTGGAGACCTGTGGAGCTGGGCACGGTGGCTGAGCTGAGGAGGTTTTTCATTGGTGGCTCTCTGGAACTGGAGGACCTCTCCTACGTGCGGATACCAGGATCCTTCAAGGTGACTTTGTCTTTGGAGTGACTTCACACGGGGAACTTACGGTCCTGCCTTTCTATTCTGTAGGAGGTGGGATCTGGGTCAAGACCCCTTAGTTGTGCATTGCTTCAGCATTACTTAGCCCCTTCCTTCCTGTGGCTTAAGCTGGAAGTCATGACCACAGTTTGAACCATGTTCCAATATCTACACTGCTATCGTAGGAGGGCTCTGGAAAATAGTATACTTAGAGATTTCCCCTGGTCCCCATCAGAATAATTGACCCTTTCTTTCCCCTGTCACTGAGGCCTCAGTAATCAGATGTGGAGAGGACTCACAGTAAGCGTGTAAGGCTGCTACTTCTCACATGAGGTTGGACTGTTCCCTGGTTTAGTTGGGGGAACTCAGTATTAGCCTTGAGATGATAGAGTCTGGGTGATGGAATAAGGTTTCCCCAACAGAACTGTGCTTCCCAAGAACGGGATTAAGAGGCCGGGCATGGTGGCTCACGCCTATAATCCCAGCACTTTGGGAGGCCGAGGCGGGTGGATCACAAGGTCAAGAGATCGAGACCATCCTGGTCAACATAGCGAAACCCTGTCTCTACTAAAAATACAAAAATTAGCTGGGCATGGTGGCGCACGCCTGTAGTCCCAGCTACTTGAGAGGCTGAGGCAGGAGAACCCAGGAGGCGGAGGTTGCAGTGAGCCAAGATCACGCCATTGCACTCCAGCGTGGGTAACAAGAGCGAAACTCTGTCTCAAAAAAAAAAAAAAAGAATGGGATTAAGAATGGGAGGGAGGCCAGCATGGTGCGGGGGGTATCTAGAGACTGCAGAAACCTGATGCTGTCTCAACGGCATGCCGCAGGGGGAACGCCTGAGCCGCTTTGGACTCCGCACAGAGACCACAGGCACTGTCACCTTCCGCTTGCACTGTCTGCAGCAGTCCAGGTGAGTGACCTGGGCCTCTGCCTTGGGGCACCTTACCCCTGAGGGCTGGAGGGCAGCCATAACCATGTGGCTGGCCTCCCTGCAGGGCCTTCATGGAATCGAGTTCCCTTCGGAAAAGGATGCGGAGTGTGTTGGACCGTCTGGAAGGGTTCAGCCAGCAGAGTTCCATTCACAATGTGCTGGGTATGTCCCCTTCCCCCGGCTGGCCACCCCGGGTCAGCACGGGCCTATTTCTTTCTGCACTGTGGCAGCTGAATATCATATCTCCTTTCCTTACAGAGGCCTTCCGTCGAGCCCGGCGCCGCATGCAGGAGGCCCGGGGAAAGCCTCCCCCAGGACCTAGTGAGCACCTCTGGAGCCTTAGTCTCCTAGTTCACGGCAGCCCTGGCCCACAGTGCAAGAGGACAAGATGAGAAATATCAGAGGCCAGTGCGCTCCTGCCTCTTCATCTTTCTGATTAGAGACCACGTTGGTCTGCTGAGAACCAGAAGAGCTGGGAAATTCCCAGCTGGCCACTCTGCCTAGCCTTCTGCAGGGTCCTCTCCCTGCTCTGTGGAAATAAAGCCAGAGACCCTGTGGTCCCCTTCATATTGCAGCCACTGTAAACGGGCATCACAGCAAGGCAGGCTTTTTGGTCTGAAACTGCTTTGGGGTGGCCCCATAGTAAGTCTGTCCTTAACTCACTTTTCTGGCTTGTCTCACAGTAGCAGGGGGTTGCAGGGATTTACTGTTCTCCAGCCTGTAAAAATGGAGGCTTCCTTCTTCCAAGACCAAAGAAGGAAGCTGGATGGTGAGAAGGTTCTTAAATCCCCAGCCTGTGAGTCTCAGCCTCCTCCTTCCAGGACAGCCTCATTCTACTCCTTGGAGCTTGCTGAGGCTGAGATATGACTTATTTCTGAGTAAGTGAAGGCTTAAGGCAATGCCCCATCCTTTCTGCTAGCTGGGTGTTATCTTTTACCATTATATATATATAAAACCCTTTTTATTTTGACTGATGTTCTGTTGGCTGTTTGTCTGTTCAGGTTGCTGGTATGGCTGGGGTGTTCTTAATGTCAGGGCCTCTACCATGTCTGCCCTTCCCCTTTTCTGCCTTTCCCTACTCCACAGTGTTTCTTTGGGTCCTCCTGATTCAGCCCCCAGGGAGAGACGTAGATGGTGGTGCCAGCTTGCATGTTAGCAGCACTTCTCTTAAACATCTGGAGCAAAGCATGGAACTGGGGCCACGTCCTCCCTAGCCCAACACAGAGACAGCAGCCCCTGCCCTTAGCAGCGCTTTATTGGTAGAAGCAGAGCATGCTGCCCAGCCTCAGGCTCAGAGGAGGATTGTGGGGTGTCTGGAGGCTGGGACTATGTGGTCTCTCAGTCATGGTGAGGAAGGGGAGGGGAAGGCCAGGAAACAGTAGAAAGTGCTGTAAACCCTCCAGCTGACTCTTCTTGCCTGGGCTGTAAGATCACATGGCTTGGCCCCCCAAGCCTTTGCACATGGCACTGATTCATAACCTAATACCTAAGAGGCTCCCAAGGCGGGAAGGTCCGTTGCTGATAGGAGCCCCCAGCTCTCACTCCCAGCCAGGGAACCCAGCTCTGAGCTATAGCCAGCAGAAGCGTCAGCAGGCTGCAGTTGCTCCAGGGGGGAGAAGGGAGCCTCATGGTCCTCCCCCTTCCCCTTGTCTCCAAAGGTTGGAGGCTTGGGATAGACTCCTGTGGAAGTAACAGAATTGGATAAGTGAGGAATTTATCCACTGGACATTTAGAAATGGAGCTGTTTTCAGGTATTAGTGACCAAGCTGAGGATAACTGGACACTCCTAATTTCCCCCTGAAGTCCTTGGGCCTGGGGTTGACTGTCAGCCCAGAAGCTAGCACATGGGGAAGCCACTTGGAAAAGTACTGCGTCCCCTAGTGACAAGTTCAGTTTTCTCTGCTTAGAGGCCTAAGAGGACTCAGCCATCTATCCGGGGAAGTATGTGACGGCTTGACCCAGCCCAGGGTGCTGGAGGCGGCCTCTCCTTACCTGCAGAAGTCTCATCTCCCCTCGCCAGGCTGACAGGTTCAACCTGGGGGATACGGCTGCAGCTCACAAAGCCCCGGGGGGTAGATGTTGGCTCTGAAGATGTCCCTTGAAACCGTGGTGATACCAGTATTGTCACATATAATTCGAGACAAGGAAATTCGGCCCAGGGCCTTGCGCTGTCTTTTGGTGAAAACACCTCGTTTCTGCCACCAGAACCTACCAGGCGGTCAAGAGATGTGGGTGAAGGTTGGGAGGAGCACCTGTTGTGTGCCAGGTACTTTACATATATTATTCCAATTCTCACAAAATTCCTGCAAGATTAGAATTTTAGAAATGAAACAAATTCAGTGGCCAAATAAATTGTGCCGTATTAAGTGCACAGTAATGTAAGTGGCCAGGGCTGAATCGGAACTCAGGCAATACCAACTCCAAATGAGTCAGGTCTTCAATCACAAAATTAGTGGAGAGAAACCAGATTTAGCCCTTTCTGCCCCCTGTTTTCTGGGACCAACCCAGAACGGTGAGGCTGCCAGTCTACCTCCTGGGTGTAAGGTGACTCCGGCTCAGGCAATATGGGCCTTGCCTGGTCAGTGTCTCTCTCTCTTGACCCAGCTTTCCAGAGAGGAGCCTCCTGATTTCAGATCCTGTGAACTCAGAAGAAATGACACTAACAAGAGCAGTGTTCTCCAGTGTTTAGTCTTGAAATGCTAGAGTGTTTTTCTGCTCTGCCTCTGGTGCTGATGTCTTTTATGATAGGGTCACTTACCTGTCTCCGGCTCGGGCTCTTCTGAACTGGTTCTCAAACAGACAAGCCAGAAGAGGCCCCACTCGAGCCTCCGGCAAAAGAGGCTCCGCAATGGCCCCAATCCAGATGTCAATGTTGTCAGGTGTCCCATACAGATTCAGGAACTTCCTTGCCAAGTCCTGGTTTTTCAGCACCTGGCTAAGCTGTGCCAAATTCCGGGGCTGGGAGAGCCCACAGAAGTTCCTCCAAGCATTGTACCCTGCAGGGGAACGGGGGAGAAGCAGCTTCAGTCTTGCTGACCTCCCATTAGCTTCTGCTGCTCTCTACCAGTCCTCTAGGAGGAAGTTGTGGCCGGTCAGTGTTGGGCAGAACCAGAAGATTCTGCTGCCAGAAGAGGCCCTAAACCTTCCAAAGGCCAGGTATCTGTCCTCTGATTGAAAACGTGAGTGGATGACCATGCTCAGTATGCATCAGACTGAGAAGTGTGTCCTAACCTAAAAAGCTGTTCTAACCCAAAACTCATAACCACAAATCCGACACTTAATGATATTATTACTGGGCTCAGGTGCATTCATTAGACACAAGTAAGACAATACCCAGAACATAAAAGACTCTCCATCAGGTTTCCTGAGTGAATGAATGAGTGATGAGTAAGTGAAGGAACAAACCAGCAAATGGAGAGCGTGAATAAAATTCATCTACTCAGGAAAGGACGGCACAGTAAGATTCTGCTGATATGAGAGGTCCCGCATAGGCCGAGATAGAGACACAAAGTATACTGGAGGTGATCAGGGCTGGGGTGCGGACAGGGGCTGACTGTCCTTACAAGGTTTCTTTGGGAATGATGGAAATGATGTGATATTAGATCATGGTGATGGTTGCATAACTCTAAATACACTAAAATTATTGAATTGTCTATTTCATATGGGTTAATTTTATGGTAAATCTCAATAAAGCAGTTTTTAAAAAGTTTTTGGAAGCTTCCAAAGACCAGCCCTATGTATTTGTCAGCTACCAGGATCCCGCCAGGGCCAAGCCACATCAGAGAGTGTGACAATCAAGGTAGCAGATAGCTTTGCCATGTCCTGGACACCAGCCCAACATCATCCATTGAGCTACAACTCACACACACCATCCCCCAGCGGAACACATGGAAACCAGTGTTTTTCCATTACTGAGCACTGTTGGGCGAATAGCTCAGGACCCTCACAACACCTTTGTGAGGTGCTTTTATGGCATGTTAACCGTATCTGGCATGTTTACTAAAGTTGAGCAACATGACTGCAGTGTCACTTCACTGTTAAGTGGAGCGCAACCCAGGCTGTCCAGTTCCCAATTTGATGCTGGACTTGGGAAGGGATTAGAGGAGATGGCAAGAGCTAGTGCCGGGATATTTCTGGAGGGCGCAGGTACTGCGGGGAGTAGAAACTCGCCATGTGGAAACTTGGGATAGCTAGTGATCTCAGCTCTCCGGCTCTTCCTGTTACATCAACGTAGAAGGCAAGAATGTTAGTCCAAACTGCACCATTTTGTAAGCCCCCCACCATTTCCCAGACCTTGGTCAAAGTGAAACACTCCACAGGGGGTTGGGCCATGAGAAAAACATCCTTATCGTACCCTGAGGGGGCGAAAGCCCAGCTGAAGGAACATCCCTATTATATCCTGCTGGGCAAAGGTCCAAGGAACATCTCTTACCACATCCCACTGAAAAAACGGCCTGATCATAGGCACATCTTATCAATAGCCTACCAGGCAGCAAGCCATACGGCCCAGGTTCCTCCTGCCCATACCTGTAAGTACCCCCTCTTGTAAGCGGCAGTGGGCTCTGGCATTAAGCTGGTCCCCCACCTCTGTAGGTTTTATGCTGGAAATAAATGCCTGCATTTGCTGTTGAGCCGCCCTCTCTTTGTGTGTCTTTGTTTAACCTGTCCTTCAAAACCTAATAGAAATGTGGGTGGCTAGCAATCTCAGCTCTCCAGCAGGGGGCGCACACAGCTCCTGAGCTGCCAAAGGGCCCAAGTCTAAGGAAGGAAAGCAGCTCAGGTTTCTCGAGTGCCTGCTGTGCTCTGCCAGGCGCTGTGTGAAGTGGGGTGGCTGTAGGAGATGCCACCACTGCTTCATAACATGGCCAGGATCAGCCGAGGCAGATGGGGCTTCAGGTTCTATCTGGATAGGGAGGTGGGAGGTGGGAAGGAGGGAGGAGCAAGGCAGTGGCCAAAGCCTTCCCCTACTGGGGTTGAACGGGGAAAGAAAGGAGAAACTACAAATTTAAATTCAATTTTACTACTTCCTATTTGTCTGACCTTGGGAAAATTACTAGCTGTCTCTGAGGTATTTCCTCATCTGTAAAATGGCTGTAATCATTACTTCTCAAGGTAATTGGGAGGACAAAATAAAATAATATACATGAAAGTGACTAACAGAGTACCTACATTTTATTCTTTCCTGGGATAAAGTCATGTGTGCCCTCACCAAACAGCCAATGCAGCCTTAGTTTTATTCCACCTATTCCACGCCTCTGAGGCTCTTTGCCTTTCTCCATTTAGAGCAGGGAGCATTTCTGTAGCCCTGGAATTTTAGCCTTCCTCCTTGGAACTTGCCAGGGTGTTGGGAATGGAGAAGATCATTCCTGCCTTTTAAGCCTATTGCTTTTTTCTGCTTGGAAAGTTCGAGTCTCCCTTTTTCAGCTCTGGGCCTGTGGTGAAGCTACAGCTGGACAGCAAACGGTGTTCCAGGGGTGCTCTAGGACACCGGCCTTGCCTCGCATGCCTCTACACCCCTGCATATCCTGTAGACAGTCCCAGTCAGAAAGGAGGTACTGGGGTCTTCCCAGAACCCCTTGAGCAGCCTGGCCTGAGCAAAGCTGGGGGAAGAGGTGGACAGCCCCCTCACCTGGAAGGCCATGGTCCCGGCTTCGTTGCATGTTGAGAGCCGCCAGGTCCAGCCCGATCCTCCTCACTTGCCGAAACAGCCGGTCCCGGAGCTCATCCACTAACATGGCATCCTGACGGTTCAGTTTGGCAGGGGTGGCCATGAGGCCCCGGAGGATGGGGTCGATGCCACCTGGTGGCAGGGAATATGAGCAGCACAGATCAGACCAGCCTCTGGGAAGCTACTTGGGTTATCTTTCATATGATGCCAAGCTAGCCCAGAGCCGGACAAGCCAGTCAGGTATGTTCAGTAACATCTGTCAGGAAACAGAGGTCTGGAGGGACATGAAGGAGCTGGAGCTGGGAGACAAAGGGGTCACCCCCACCTCTTAAGGAGTGGAAGGTGAGCTCCCCATCAATCTGACATTAGTCTCCACCCCTTTAAAAAATCCTTTCATCCCACAGAGGATGGGAGGCCTGTGACTGAGAGTCTTGCTGGCACCTGCCTTGTTTCCACTGTCCTGGGGGAGATATTAGCAGTGGCCTCTGCAGCAGCCGGGCTTCCTAGCAGTAAGCTTGGCCCACCTAGGGGAGGGCGTGCTCCCCGCCCTCACCCCCCACTTCCCCCCTGGAAAACCTGGTCACCTTCGTGCACGATCCGCCAGCTGGCAAAGAAGGTGGAGCTAGCGGGATGTGTGAGTTGGGTGCAGAGGCCTGGTACTGACTGTCCAAGCGGAACATGAAGGGCTGGAGCATGGTGTGGCCAAAGCGGAAGGCCAGGGTGAAGACATTGGCCACACGTGGGTCCACTTTGGAGGAGTACCCCCTGTAGGGCCCCAGGGTTCTCCTGGCCCGGGCCTTGCCCAGAACCAGGGGTAGAAAGTCTCGGTAGGTGATGATCTGGAAGAGAAGGCAGGAAGAACGTCCCCAGAGGCCACTCACCCACATCCTGGCCTTTTCAAAGGGTGGCTCTGACATATTAATTCTTTATTGTCATCATGCGACAACATTAATTTCCCATTGGTGGATGGAGATACGAAGCCCAGAGAGGGTGAGTAACATGGACAGGGTCACACAGGGAGTTAGAGGCAGAATCGGGGGAGAGGCCAGATCCAGGCACACTGCCAGTCACCCAGACCCAGCTGGTTTTAGGCACATCCTCAAGGATGTGTTAAGGACTGCTTCTCATGCCAAGCTTGTCATCTGGTGGGATGCTGGGACGCAGAGCTCCTTACCTGGACCATGGCCCCCACGATTTTCCGAGCCTCATGGTACAGCTTGTCCCCACTCCACCGGGGGATTCAGGCGTCTCAGCTCGCTGGCCAGTCGGTTGTGCTCTCGCACAAAGAGGGTGTGCATGGCAGCCAGTTTGGGGGTTTCCGTTGATCGGGTATCACCTTGAAAATCCCAAGCTCAGACTTATTGCAGCCTTTCCCAGAGAAACGTCTTCTGCCAGGGCAGACCCAGGACTGGGGACTGGAGAGATGGGGTGGGCCACACTCTTGGGCCTCGTTAGACCTCTATCTCTTCAGCTATGCTGAGGCTCCTTACCGCCACCCTCCTCCCTAACACAACAGGCCAGGAGGGGGAGGACAGGGGGATCCTAACAGGTTTGGGTTAGGTGGGAAAGCACAGGGCAGCCGCTGGTTTCAGGCAGGGCCATCTTTGCCTAAGGATTCTACTCATTCTGTTCTACAAGACAAGCAGATCCATAGCCTGGACCAGCTATGAGCAAGGGCAACTTGACTTTGGGACTGCGAGCCCACCTGTCCATGAACCGCATCTGCCTGCATGCTCTCTACCGACGGCTGCTGTACCTTTTCCCATCTCTGGGCTTGGTCTCATACTGCTCTCCCCCATGAGCCAGAGGGAAAGAGAAGGAGAGGGAGGGTCAGGCAGAGACCGTTCTTACGAACAGACCTTCTGCTACAGGCAGGGAAGGAAAGGAAATTCCATCATTTGCTTGCTTTTAACTAAACCCTTTTGCACAAGGTCTTAGTTAGGCTACTGTTCAGTAGACGTCTCCTGAAGGCACATGCTGCTCTTCCCAGGACACACAAATGTGCAATCCTTCAAAAGAGGGGCTGGGGCCGACTCCCTGTGAGGAAAACAGTGGAATAGGGTGGACAGGACAGAGACCTGGAACCTGCACTGATTCTGTTCCTCAAGTGGACTCTGCCATTGGAAACTAACTCTGTGCTCTTGGGCGCATTATTCACCTTCCCTGAGTCTGTTTCTTATTGTAAAATGAGGACGATAATAATTCCCTCCTTTCAGGGCTGTTGCAAGGGTTAGAGATGGCAGATTTAAATATCTTAATGAGGTCAAGTGCAGTGGCTCACACCTGTAATCCCAGCACTTTGGGATCCCAAGGCAGGTGAATCACCTGAGGTCAGAAGTTCGAGACCAGCCTGGCCAACATGGTGAAACCCCGTCTCCACTAAAAATACAAAAATTAGCCAGACGTGGTGGTGGGTACGTGTTATCCCAGCTACTCGGGAGGCTGAGGCAGGGAAATCACTTGAACCCAGGAGGTGGAGGTTGCAGTGAGCTGAGATCATGCCACTGCACTCCAGCCTGGGCAATAGAGTGAGACTCCATCTTAAAAATAATAAGAATAAAATAAATATCTTGATGAGAAATGACTACCATTATTATTGTAACCATGTACATGAAACAAAAGACACTGAGGAGAGTTCAAATTGTCCTTCCAGAAGAAGGTATTAACTGTCTAGGAACAGTTGGGGACAGGGAGAAACTAAGGAAATTTATCCCAGAGAAGAAAAAAAATGGAGTTGGAAGTAACAGCTACTTTGAGGTATTGCTATGTGAAAGAGAGACAGTGTCTCTTCTGAGCTTCCAGAAGCACACTTAAGAGGAATAGGTGAATATTTGATTAAAATAAGGAGACTTTTTTTTTTTTTTTTGGAGATGGAGTCTCATTCAGTTGCCAGGATGGAGTGCAGTGGCACAATCTCGGCTCATTGCAACCTCCAGGTCTGGTTCAAGCGATTCTCCTGCCTCAGTCTACCGAGTAGCTGGGACTACAGGTGTGCGCCACCATGCCCAGCTAATTTTTGTATTTTTTTAAGTAGAGACAGGGTTTCACCATGTTGGCCAGGATGGTCTTGATCTCTTGACCTCGTGATCCGCCTGCCTTGGCCTTCCAAAGTGCTGGGATTACAGGCGTGAGCCACCGCACACAGCTAAGGAGACCTTTCTAACAGTCGGAGCTGCCTGTGGCTGAGCCAGGGTGCCACCCAGGTGGTGAGAGCCTTCTCACTGGAGATGGATAAGCAATGATCTCCGACCACACGCAGGGAGTTTGCAAAGGGACTCCAACATTCTCATTCTATGATGACTACAGCTCTATGCCCATGATGTGCCTAATACTGAGGTCCCAAACCACGCACCTTCACCACCTCCCACCATGGCTTCCCAATCCTGCCCCAGGGATGGCTGTTTCCTCGGAAGACACCACCTTCCTCCCAGTCTGACCTGCCAGGAAGCAGGGGATGCGTGCCGAGCGGTTGGTGAGGAGACAGGGGTCGTCGTGCAGGTTGTCGAAGGGCAGCAGGGCCCGCCCGTTGTCTTGGAAGCGCTGGTTGACGGCCAGCAGCCCCAGGTAGTTGGTCTTGTTGCGGAGCCGCAGCGCGAGGGAGACCTCGCTGCCGTATACCATGCTGGCGTCCACGAAGGAGGTGAGCGCGTTGATCTGGTTGCGGACTTGGTTCTTGTTTTTGGGGCATGAGGGCGCCGAGCGGAAGAAGGGGATGCAGTCACGCTGGTCCTTGATGCGGGGGTCATTGGGTGGTATCTAAGGTGGAAGAGGAGTCAGTGACATGGGGCCCCCTCAATAGCAGACTCACTTCTCTCCCTCATGTCCCACCTCTCTCAAAACCTTGCTTAAAAACTCCCCTCCTCCAGGAAGCCCTCCTTGACTCACCCAGGCTCATGCTGCTCACCCCTTCAGTCTGAGTGTCCTTAGCATTTTGTTTCACAGAGTCTCAGAAAGTTAGGAATGAATGGGGCTTTTAAAACAATCTAGATCCTCATTTTACAGCAAGGAAAACAGCCTCAGAGAGGGGGAAGTGACAACTAGTTAGCAGCAGAGGTGGGTTTAGAACTTAGTTCTCATGACTCTTGGGCCGGTGCTTCTTTAATTCTGTTCAGTTCGACAGAGTTTTTCTAAGTCCCTTTCTTCCTTGGTGCTTTGGAGACTACGAAGGTCAAAAAACACAGAAAAGGTTGCAGGAAGCTGGCAATTCAGTGGAAAAAGACACACACACATAGAGTTAAGAAACTAGGTTAGAGTGGCATCTGCTGTGCTTGATAGAAAAGCCATATGCGGGCTGGGCGTGGTGTCTCACGCCTGTAATCCTAGCGCTTTGGGAGGCCGAGGCAGGTGGATTACATGAGGCCAGGAGTTTGAGACCAGCCTGGTCAACACGGTGAAACTCATCTCTACTAAAAATACAAAAATTAGCCAGGTGGCACACGCTTATAATCCCAGCTACTCGGGAGGTTGAGGCATGAGAATTGCTTGAACCTAGGAAGCAGAGGTTGCAGTGAGCTGAGATTGCACCTCTGCACTCCAGTCTGGACAACAGAGTAAGACTCTGTCTCAATAATAATAATAATAAAGAAGAAAGAAAGAGAGAAAGGAAGAAAGAAAGAAAAGAAAGAAAGAGAGAAAGAAAGGAAGAAAGAAAGAAAAAGAAAGAGAGAGAAAGAAAGGAAGAAAGAAAGAAAGGAGGGAGGGAGGGAGACAGGGAAGGAGAAAAGAGAAGAGGGAGGAAAGAAGTCATATGCTGAAGGTGTCATAGGAAGATCTGAGAATCCTCCCCAGATGAGGTGCCCCTGAGCTAGGGATTGAAGAATAGATAAGGTTGCAACAGGGAGAGGCCAGCCAGAGGCCCTCACATGTCACCCCTCATGAATGTGGCCCCACCTATTAAGGGGTGACTGTGTGTGTATGTGAGAGTGTGTGTACGTGTGTCACCTCTATGCCCCTAGCTGAGACTCTGCTCCCTGGACTCTATCTTTTCTTCCCTAGTGCCCACACTGTCCTTGCCTTCTAGCCTGAAGGTTAGGACCCCATCCACAGCCCAAACCCAAGAAGTTGGCAAGAGCTACAGGGCCCTTGGACCACTCTGGGAAGAAGAGAAGGGCAAGAGCTAAGAGGCCCTTAGGTTGCCAAAAGCAGGGGCCCAGAGGCTTCCCCTGTTGGATTCAGAGCCATGGGTCAAGGCCTGTCTCAAGAGTTTCCCACTCCATCAAGCCTGACCTGAGCCTACTGGCAGATTGCCCTACCCCCCACCTCTCAAACACACATGGCATGGGGTTTCTGCTCAGCTGTGTTTCTTGTGTCTCGATCTCATATCCTAGCTCCACAGACAGCTCCTTAAGGATGGTGCTTCAGTCCTCCAAATCCCCACCCCCAGCACCTTGCCTCTGGGGGAGGCCACACAAGGGTGTGGGAGTTTGGCTGAGGGTACCTTGATGGGAAAGCAGGGGGGCACCTGGGCGCAGGTCTTCTCACAGTCAACCCCTGCAGTGAAGGCCACTCTGGCTGGGGACTCCGGGGCGAAGTCTAGGTCATGGTCAATGAACTGGCCCCACTGCATGAACATGAGGGCCCGGCCGCGGTCCGAGGTCAGTCTGTCACTGGGGAAGCGCACGATCTGGTTGGAGACAGCCCGGACCTGGTGGGGGAGATAACGTCAGCATGGGCCATGGGCTCCCTGACACCACAAGGCATTAGGGCCAACCCAGGACTCAGGGAGCAGCAGCTCCCCTGCTGGAATCCACAGCCTCTCCTCTCCTGCCCCCCCACGCCCCTTTCCCTTTTTGTCCCTGGAGACGTAGGCACCTCCTGCTGTCATTCCTAGAAGGACAGTTTCTGGGATTCCAGCGGTAAAGAGAAGGAGAGGGGCCAGGTCGACTGCCTCAGACCCCACCAGCTCTTCCAGCGGGGAAAGCAGGTCAAATCGATGGATCAATTTATAGACTGATAGCTAACCAGATGACAGCACTGACTCACAGGTGCATGAGCTGGTTGCCAGGTGACAGATGATGCATGTAGGGAGTACTAGGTCAGTGGATGGAGAGGATGGATAGAAGAAAATTAATTAATAGATGTTGATAGATGATAGACTGCTCTTTTGATATATCAATAGAAAACTGATGAGTTGATAAATGTGAAATAGATCAATAGATAAAGCCAGATGAAGGTATAGAGAGCTGTTTATATTATTTAGCAAGAGACTTTCACACTAATTTTCTCAGAAAAAAACCCTACAACACCATAATGGTTAGCGTGAATAGAGCATGTCCTATATAGCTATTTATACAAAGGACTTGAATATTCACACAGGCTCTGCAAGGTAGGTTTTAGTGCCATTTTACAGATGAAGAAACTAAGTCTCAGAAAGCTGTATTGTTTGCCACAAGTCACTGCGCTGGTCAGTGGAAGGGCCTGGGTTCAAGCCCTGCCTGGCTGACTCTGGGCTGTGTTTCACTCCCCAAATTTAAGAGATCAAGCAACCTCCACACCCTCAACCCCAACTCACAAGAGGGAGGAGGAAGCCATTGCGCCTCCTGCCGGGGGTCCAGCCGAAGGGGAGCGACCGCCCATCCTCATACTCGGCGGGCAGCCAGCGAGCCAGAGGCTGGTTGGAGGCCCCTAGCCAGGGTCTCCTCCTGCAGCAGTGGGGAGTGGGGGGTAGGGGGGTAGGGTTAGCAGGGGCAGGGCCTGGAGTTGGCTCAGCCAGGAGGAAGAGGATGGGCGCGGGAAGGGAGGAGCCCCCGCAGGTGCAGCCCCGTGCGCACCTGTTGTTGCATCGCCCAGTGATGGTGCGGTACTTGCGGCCGCAGCGCTCCGGCTGGTCCTGGAGAGCACAGCCACTGGCCTGGGACAGCAGCCGCAGCTGCGGTTCTGTTAGCACATCTTGGGGAGGGCAAGTGGGCAGGCCTGAGCTGCCTGCTTCGTATCTCCCATCTCTTTATCCTCTCTCCTCCCAGCACCCCAAGCCTGTGCACCCTGCCTCCCTCTCCTGGCTTCCTCCCGCTCCAGGCTGGGGCAGACCCAGGGGGCTCAGTGGAAGCAGAGTACCAGTGACATTGAAGGGTCCAGACTGCTGGGGTTGTAACTTCTCTTCCAGCAGCCCCAAGGCCACATGCATGTAATCTGCTGCCTGAACAACTGTCCTGGTGGCTGCCACCGGTTGCTTGAAGTAGGACAGGAGGTCCATGGGGCTGGCTAGCCGCTGCGAAGCCGCTGCTGGATGCTGCCCAGGAGAGGAGGAGTGAGGCCTGGAGAGGGGGTCCAGACCCACCCAGCAGAGGCCCAGTCCTGGGGGAGAGTCAGGATAGGGCCCGGGGACAGAAGGAGGATGGAAGGGAGGCTCTACCAATAGGAGAGGTTCATGGGGTCCAGAGGCGGGTGATGGGTGAGATGACGGGTGATGGCTGATCTCTTGGGGACCGGGCCTATTGATTGCTCAGGGTGGTAGGCACCTTGGCTGGAGCCCCCTCACTGATCCTCCCAGGCCCATGCAGCCCACAGACCCAAGTCCACCTCTCCTGGGTCCAGTTGTAGGCAGCATCCACCAGCAACTTGGCCTCTGCTATGCAGTCCCGGAGGACCGAGGTGTCCGCTGCCCCGGGGGAGGCTGTTCAAAGAGATGGAGGCTCAGGGCTCTGGGAGCCACAAGACCCTCCCGCCAGACCCAGGTGCTTCCCCTTCCATTTCCCTTCCCTCCTCCTTGGCCGTCTAGGAGGCTATTACCTGGGTCAGTGCCCTCAGAGGGCTGGGCAAGGACGAGTGTGGCCAGGACCCCTGCCAGGGCTGGGAGCAGATGCATCTCTGCGGTGAGACTTCGCCAGCTAGGATGTGAGTGACACCCACAGCCTGCACAGGAGGGTCCTCTGCTCCCCTTTCACTTCGAGGACCCCAGCTGATCTCTCACCTCCTCCTACTCTTCTCTGGGCGCAGCTGGGAAGGGACTTTTATAACCCATTCTAGGGTGGGGGAGGGCAGCTCTAGGCCCCAGAAACCCAACCTCTTGGGTGGAGTTCTAGGACCTCCCTCTGGTTTTCAGGGGAGTTTTGAGACTGAAACACCCTGCCCCACCCCTTGCCAGTCTGGGGACATTCTTCCTTCCTACCCTTCACTGCGTCCCTACCCTCTACTACCAAGCCCACTGATGCACTTCTCCCTGGGCCCAGAGCAGCACCTGGGACACAGGTGTGGCCAATGGATATATGTTGGCTGATTGAGGAGCAGTGTACCTCAGTTGCCACCACCTGGCCGCACGGCCTCAGGCAAGCCACTTTCCCGCTCCAGGCCTCAGTTTTCACATCCCTAGAATGAGAATTGGGCCAGATGATTGGAAAGGTGCTTCTCCTCCCCAACAGGGCAGAAAGTGAATCTGCTTTACAGTTATACACACCCCTATACCCAGCACAAAGCCCAGCATTTCGTAGGTGCTTAGCAGGTGTTTGTTGAGTGAATGAATGATCTGTGATGAATGATTTGGCCCCTCTCTTTATCCCCCTAGCCCTACCCACTCCCTCCGAGGTGCCAGGGAGAGTGTGAGGCCGTGGCTGAGGCAGGGCCTGGCAGTGAAATCCCTCATGGGGCCATTTTGGGGACGCAGCGAGATGTCACAGGTAGCACATCCAGCTGAGTGAGCTGCTGGGGAGCCTCAGGTAAGCGCACGCCATGGGCTTTATTCTCTCGGCGTTTCTTCAATGCCAATCAGTAGTAGGTTGACTCTGAGAAGTAGGTTTCAGTTCTGAGTTCCTATTGGGCTTGGTGAGAAGCAGTTTCTTTAGAGGTAATGTGCTGCCCCAGGCTCTCATTGGCCTGGTTGAATCCAGCCCTGTCACTAGCTTCGTGACCTTGGGTGAGCCTTCATTTCCACCTTATGTGCAGAATGCGTCCCAGTCGGCCTTCTGCAAGGGCCCATCCTCTCTGCACCTAAGCCTTCCCTGCCCCGGATGAGCCGTGTTCGTCCTCTGCCTCTGACCTCATTCTGGCTGCCTGGAGAGCATGTGCTCATACCTGAGACAGTTCCAGAGTCACCACCACTGCGGCCAGCAGCCTGCATGTCCTCACCCCTTCTTCAGGAGGACACACCCATTCTTCCTCAGTGTGGACTCCATGCCTGCTCCAGACTCCCAGGGAGGCTGTTCTGAGTGTCCCGTCTCCTCCCCCGACCCCACGCCCTACCAGAACCCTGCCCAGTGCCCTCCACAGCTTCCTCCTCCCACAGCAACACTACCAGCCTAACAGTTGCTCTTGAAACAACCGCTTCGCCTCGGCAACCCCTTTCACAAGCTCCAGTTGATGGCCTGGGCCCTCCTGATCTTATCTTCTTTTCTTTAACAGAGGCCCCTCTCCTGTGACAGGGGGCCTGGGTAGAAGTCACGGTAGGAGCTGAAAGTGCACTGGGTTCCTTGATGCTGACCCACTGCGTGACTGGGTAAAGCATACCACTCCATGGAGCTGTTTCCAAACCTTTGAGATGGGGACAGTGAACCTTGTGGAGGAGAGAGACTGTATAAATCACAGAGCGCTCCTCAGCTGTGTGTCACCTCCCTGATGTCAGGGAGCCAGGTGCTCCCCGGGTGGAGCCAGGTGGAAGGCATGTACCCCAGGTTGGACCCGGATGGGGTGTATGAACCACAGCTTGGAACCAAAGTAGGGTATATGTAACCCAAGTTGGAGTTGGAGTGGGCTGTATGTACCCTAGGTTGGAGGCAGGGTGGGGTGCATGTAGCCCAGGTTGGAGCTGGGGTATGATATATGTAACCCAGGATAGAATTGGAGTGAGATATATGTACCCCAGGTTGGAGTTGAGGTGGGGTGTATGTCACCCAGGTTGGAGCTGGGGTGGGGTGTATGTCACCCTGGTTGGGGTTGGGGTGGGGTGCGTGTCACCCAGGTTGGGGCTGGGGTGGGGTACGTGTCACCCAGGTTGGAGTTGGGGTGGGGTGCGTGTCACCCAGGTTGGGGCTGGGGTGGGGTGCGTGTCACCCAGGTTGGGGCTGGGGTGGGGTGCGTGTCACCCAGGTTGGGGCTGGGGTGGGGTGCGGTGTCACCCAGGTTGGGGCTGGGGTGGGGTGCGTGTCACCCAGGTTGGGGCTGGGGTGGGGTGCGTGTCACCCAGGTTGGGGCTGGGGTGGGGTGCGTAGTCACCCAGGTTGGGGTTGGGGTGGGGTGCGTGTCACCCAGGTTGGGGTTGGAGTGGGGTGCGTGTCACCCAGGTTGGAGTTGTGGTGGGGTATATGTCACCCAGGTTGGAGCTGGGGTGGGGTGCACGTACCCAGGTTGGGGTTGGGGTGGGGTGTATGTCACCCAGGTTGGAGTTGGGGTGGGGTGTATGTCACCCAGGTTGGGCTGGGGTGGGGTGTGTGTCACCCAGGTTGGGGTTGGGGTGGGGTGTGTCACCCAGGTTGGAGTTGGGGGTGGGGTGTATGTCACCCAGGTTGGGGCTGGGGTGGGGTATGTGTCACCCAGGTTGGGGCTGGGGTGGGGTGTGTGTCACCCAGGTTGGGGCTGGGGTGGGGTGTGTGTCACCCAGGTTGGAGTTGGGGTGGGGTGTATGTCACCCAGGTTGGGATTGGGGTAGGGTGTGTGTCACCCAGGTTGGGGTTGGGGTGGGGTGTGTGTCACCCAGGTTGGGGTTGGGGGTGGGGTGTATGTCACCCAGGTTGGAGTTGTGGTGGGGTATATGTCACCCAGGTTGGAGCTGGGGTGGGGTGCACCTATCCCAGGTTGCTATACTTCCAGGGTCCCCAGCACTCAGAGTGAGCTCTGCTCTCCCTGCAGAGGTGAGTCTAGTTCGTCAGCAGTAGTGATCAGTGCAAGGGTTTCTCCACAGCTGTGGGCTGCCGGGGGTTATTGGGACAAGCCTGAGACAGAATCATGGTCTCTAAGCCCAGCCCTGCCATGCTGGCTCATCTCTTGGGGATTTTGGCCTATTGATTGCTCAGCCTGCTACCTGCTCTCCTGGTCTCTGGCCTCTGGATGCCCCCTTAGCCTACTTTCTGCCACATTTCCCCCACAGGACCCTGCCCTAGCCTCCAATCATCCTAACCTTCCACATACAAACCCCACCTTTCCTCTCCTTCCAGGCAGCTCCTGATTCTGCGGGAGGCTTCCCCCTTCCTCGCAGGCCCCTCTGGGAAGCTATTTCTGAGTCACCCCACAAGCTGGGCTAGGACTCAGCAGTCACAGCACTTAGCAGGCAGGAGCTCCTTGAGAGCAGTACAGAGAGTGGACTACAAACTGACCTTGGTCCCCCGTCCCCGCACCGTCGTCTACTGGGGTAGGGTCCTCAGCCTCTGAGCCCAGCTCCTCACAGTCAAATGGAGGTCATTCCTCGTCTGCCTCGCAGACACCATGCCTGACACACAGCAGGCACTCAACGGTGTTGCTGAACAGACTGTTTTTCTGCCCTATTGTTGCTTCCTTTATTGAGGTCACTTGAGGTGGTCTGTCAAGGGCAGCAATTGCCATTGCCTTGAAGGGTGGGGGCAATGAGTGCAAGGGCTTTGCAGACCCCTCAGGACTGGGTGACTGGAAGGGGTGCCTCCAAAGTTAGGTCTGTTCAGACCGAGGCTCTCCAAGTGCTCCTCCTCGTGTCAGAGTGGGCGTGCCAGCTGCTGGGCTGGGGCCACTGCAGACCGAGTGAAAGGATGCGATGGAGTGATGGAGGTCCCTGCAGCTCTTCTCCAGGGGCTTTCCAGCCTGGGCCTCACCCACCCTCTCCAGCTGCGGCCCCCCACTAGGGGCAGGTGACATACAGGGTGCTCGCCTTGTCTCACAGTGGCCCACGTTGACATCTGCTTTTTCCTCTCTCTGGTCAGGTCCAAGCACATGCAGGGACAAAAGAGGAGTGTGAGCAAGGGCGCTGCCCTCTGTGTCCCCTCCGCGGGCTTTTTGTCATGCTCACTGGAACTTCACTGCTGAGATTTTCCTTAATGTTAAGTGTTGTGCAGTAGCAACCTGCAGTATCTGACACTGGGAATAGATTTTTTTTTTTTTTTTTAATTTAGATGGGGTCTCGCTCTGTCACCCAGGCTGGAGCGCAGTGGTGCAAGCTCGGCCCACTGCAACCTCCACCTCCCGGGTTCCAGCGATTCTCCTGTCTCAGCCTCCCGAGTAGTTGGGACTATAGGAACCCACCACCATGCCCAGTTAATTTTTGCATTTTTAGTAGAGATGGATTTTCAACATGTTGGCCAGGCTGGTCTTGAACTTCTGGCCTCCCAACATGCTGGGATTACAGGAGTGAGCCACCACGCCTGGCCTAGGAACAGTTTATTTTCTCATACCCACTCCTCTATACAACAAAATAATTTTTCGTAATACTCATTAAATGAAACAAGTTATAATAATGGCCAGCAAAGAAATATATTAAAAGTTATATTTTATTGAACTTTATGTATAATCATGCCAGTAGAGAAATAACAATAAAAAAAAGTAATATACAAGAGAAAAGTATAATGGATTAACACTTTTAAATTATGTGAATGCATTTTAAATAAAGGGGGAAAACTACATACATATTTGTAGTTTTAATATTTAATATGTCATTACATTTTCCCTCTTCTTGATTCATTCATTAGTTTTAAAATGAATAATTACAAATTTAGAAGAACAAACTTGATCTTAAATTATTCAAATTCAGTAAAATATTTCATGTATGAAGTAAAATTTGCACTTAAAAATCGAGTTTTGTGTTTTCATCTTTACAATCACTGTGCCGTCCTTGTTTATATCAACGAACTGTTTAAATGCAAGGATCTGTCGTGCTACCGGGGGCAGGAGGCGCCTGTTGCACCAGAGCCCACTCAGGGGATTCTGAGCCATCAGCCGTCGCTCTCAGAGGGAACACACTCAGCAGAGCGAGCCGCTGTGCGACTGAGAATTCTCCCAGCCGACTTCCACATGGAAGACAGTGCTTCTTAAAGGATAATCAATAAAAGGGCATTAACTTGAAGCTTCCACATATTAGTAAAGCCCAATGGTCATCACAGCAATGGTTTAGAATCTAGACCAACACACAATTTCTTTGGGGAGTAGGATTTGAGCTCTGAAATTCTGTAAACTTGCATGGTGATCATCATAAGCAGCCTGAGCTTTTGTCTGCGTTGTGATTACTTCTTGTGAACTCCCTACAGATGACGCACTCCTTATTTTCTCCATCGAGGCGGACAGCTTCTTCTGCACTGGCGCTGGCACTGGCATTTGCCCCTTCTATTACCTTTGCTAAGTGACAAGCTGGGAGGCTTTCAAGTCCTTCCACACCCTCCCCCCACCCCGCCTTCAACACACTTCGGGTCCCTAGGGAGAGGGGAAGAGGAGAGCACTGGGCTCTGAGCACCTGGAGGTGGAAAAGGAACAGCTCATGGCTGTACTGGGATGAGCCTAGCCCGTCCAGGGTCCTAGTGGGCAGGGTCACAGTCTATGGGGGTCTATGCATGACATCCCTTCAGCAGCAGCCCAGGGAACTCCAAATCCTTCCACGGCTTCCTAGGCCCTGCAGGACCTCTTCAGCCTCCACCCTCACCCCTTCCACCACCCTTCCTCTGCACTCCAGCTTCATCCCCCGGAAGGTTTCTGATGCACGTGTTCCGCGCACCGCTCGGTCTTTGCATGTGTTCCCTTTGCCTGATTAATTTCTACTCATCTTCCCAACTGAGCCACATCATTACCTCCTCCAGGCAGCCTTCCCCTCGCCCCTTTCCTGTTCACTTTCCAGATATGATCTGAATTAGCTGCCCCCCTTATGTCTGAAGGTGCCTCCTCCAGGCAGCCTTCCCTCATCCCTTTCCTGTTCACTCCCCAGATATGATCTGAATTAGATGCCCCCATTATGTCTGCGGGGCACACACTGTGCTGTACTGAAGACATGCTGTCACCGTGTCCATCTCCTGGACCGGCCACTTAGCTCCAGTCCTGGTCTTCTTCATAGCTGCATACCTAGTATCCAGAACAGGGTTGGCCTGGGGCCAGTGCTCAGAAATATCTGTGAAATATGAGTGAACCACATCCCAGACTAACTCTGTGAGTCCACATACCCTTTTTCACCCTGGAAAAGAAGGAACGTCCTCTTCTCTCCCCCAAATCCCAAATCCTCTTTTTTCTCCAGATGGCAGTTCAGCCACTCCCAGGGCTTTGACGTTGATAAGCCAAGTGGGTGGGGTGGGGCAGGGGTGGGGTTGCCACCCTGTGGCGATGTACAGACCGAATAACCTTAGGGTGGGTACCAGGTGGGTCCTGAGGCCACCCCCAGTGCAAGGCTGGCCAAGTAGGTGGTTAGAGTGGGTGCTATCCAAGGGAGGTGAGGATGGACAGCCCACTGGGCATAGAGGTCACCTGCTAGGGACACCACTTGGGATACCTCCCAGGGCTGGGCATTTGGGAAGCCCAGCTCCCTTCAAGGCCTGTGTGAACTCTTTCCTCAATAAGTGGAGTCCAGCACCCACTGCTGGGCCTGGGCCAGGCTCCCTACAAGTCTAGGGCCCAGTTGGACCTCAGGGGCTGGGGAGTCATGTGGGAGAGCTCTTCCCTAGAAAGGGAAACGGGCACAAGAAATGTTCAACATTGAGCCGTGCAGGAGGAAAGGTTTGTAATGGGACTCATCAGAAAGACTGCTCTAGGGGTGACAGGAGAACACAAGGCTGCTTGGAGACTGGGAAGGATGGGGCAGAGAAGGTAGAGGTGTCTTTAGGGAGCAGGGCTCTGACCAGACAGCCCTTTGATTGCTGCTAGCCCTCCCTACCTGGTGGCTGTGGGAATTTGAGGCACCGCTGGTCCCATAAGCATCCGGTCCCCCCTTGCTCCTGAGGAAAGGGGCCCTGCAGGGATTTCACAGTTTGGCACCTGCCACTTTTCCTCTCCAGTGTCCACCCCCTCACCCTCTATTCCTCTGTCCTCTGAACCCACTGGTGTTCAGTCTCCAAAACGGGCCTATCTCCTTCCTGCTTTGGGTCGTAACCATGAAGCCTCCTCCGTCTGTTTGCCTGGCCAACTCTCATTAATCCTCCAGGTCTCATCCACAGGGAGCTTTTCTGTCCCACCTCCATAGGCTGGGCTTTCCCATTCCTTATTTTTGTAGCTCCCTTCCTAGAGAGTAACATCATGAAACACATATCTCTATGGTCGGATTTGACTGAGCTTCAGTTTCTGCAGGTCTGTGAGTGTCACCAAAAAAGGTGTGTGCCTGTTTTGATGCTCACTGTAACTGCAATACCCTACACAATGCCTGGTAGGGGCTGAATACGTATTATTTGTGGAATGAAAGCATTTGCTGTCACCTTGCCTGTCATGGCTCTTGAGTCAGGGAATGGATTGTGCCTGTACATCCATCAGGATCTGGTGCCTTTTCTCAGGGGCATTGTTCTTCCGGGGCCAGGCCAGCCCTGGGTCAGTGGATTCTGTGGCAGGCCTGGCCCTGCCTGGGCAGAATCCAGAACCTAGACTATAAGGAAGCTTTCCTTCCTGGGCCTCTTTCAGCTGCAATATCCAAGATCCTCCCCACCTGCCCACCCTCCCCTGGCCAGCTCAAAACCTCAAGCTTCTGCAACTACTTTCTCAAGAACCGTCCATGGTGGAGCTGCTGGCCACAGGTCTGATTAGATCTCTTTTTCTGCTTAACTCCAACGGCCCCCACCGATGCAGCAGGGACTGGCCAGAGCTTGGGGCCGGAGGGGCCTGCTTCTGCTCCCAGGGCTTTCTAAGAATGAGGTCCTTGGCCCTATTTTCATAAGAATACTGAGGGTGTGCAGAAGAAGAGTTCTGGCTCAAACTGCAGTGACCCCACACTGTACCAGAGGCTGAGGCAGGCCAGGAGTTTGTGCATGTGTGTGCATGTGTATATGTATACATGTGTACATGTGTGCTCCAGAGCTGAGGACTCTCCTGACCAAGGAAGCTCTCGGTCCTCTGCCTTTAGCAAAGCTGAAGAAAATGTAGTCTGGGGACTTGTAGAGCTGACCTGGGAGTCTGTCACCACTTCTGACTGTGTGACTTTGAGCAAGAACTTGGCCTCTCTGATCTGTTAGTAAAATCACTAAAGGGCAAGAAGAAGATTGGGGCATGGGGGCAGGAGGGCTCTCTGGTGAGCATTTGGGAGGTGCACAGGTCCAGGCTAGAGGCCCAGCTGAGGGCAAGCATCTGTCCCTTCTTTCCTCCCTCCTGCCTTGGCCTGATGTGAGAGTTTGTCCCAGGCCCTGCCCTTGGGAGCTCCTAGTCTGACCTCCTCCATCAGAGTAGGAGCTCCCAAGGGCAGGGCCTGGGACATGGGAGGGGGTTTGTGGGCTTGCAGAAGAGACAGAACTTGCTTTGGATCAATGAAGTAATGAGTGGGAAGGCTCCCTGGGGCATGTGACCCGTGAGGCACTGCCAGTGTGACTGGAGCCCTGGTAGTGCTGGACTTTAGCAGGAGAGGGCATGGCTGACCGGGGCAATTCGTTGCCCCTTGCCCCTTGCTGTTTGCCAGCCCAGTGCCCTGTGCTTTACGGCTCTTTCTTGAGTCCTTGTAGCAAGCCTCTGAGGCGGGGGCTGCTAACTGGGACTTGTTTGATCATTGAGGCAGAGAGAAAAGAATGTGTCATGGTCTTGAAGCCAGGAAGGGGATCTCAACCTGGGACTAATTCTAAACCAAGCTCCCAGATGTGACCCAATGGAGGGCAGCCTCCTCCCACAGGTTGGGAGGATGCCTCAGGCATGAGCAGGTCAAGGCAGGCCTGGTGTCCCCAGCGTGGGTACTGTTCTTGAGTGGAGTCTGACAGGCGGCACTGGCTGCACCCATTGTACTGACTCTGCAGCTGGCCAAGAGGGGCTTTCTGGGACGCCGCCTGGGTGAGGTGCGTGGGCTGGTTGCTCCTATCCTGAGGATAGAAGCTACTCAGGAGTGGGGGAGAAGGGAAGGGGAGGAACACAGAAAAGGCAGGGGCTGAGATGCCTGAAAGAGAGGCCTGCACCTTCCCCTAATCTCCCTTGACTGGCACTTTTTTTTTTTTTAGTGATACAAGTGGGCTAGGGGTGGCCATTGTCTGCTTTCAGAGGGTGAAATGCAACCAATTCACCAACACCCTCTGTCCATCCACACATTTATTCCATCCAGATTTACAACAGAGGTTCTAAGTTAACACACTTGTGGATAATTCACATGGTTAAAAGAGTGGTTATACGAATGAGGAAAGCTTTAGGTTCTGGGCCAAGAGGAAACACTGTTAACATGTAATTCCCCTTTGATCTCTCACTGAGAGGGTCACCCAGCACAAAGTTTACATGAGTAAATGGAGTGGAGACCAAGGGATGTGGGATAAACACACTTAAAGTGGAAAAGGCCTTGGATCGTCTCTCTCTCTTTCCTATGCTAATGTTAATGAGGCGGCTGCCTTCAGCATGCCTCAGTAAAACCTTTTGGGCTTCCAAAAGGTTTTAGATTACAGTCTATAACTTTTCCTAATAATTAATATCTTGCCAGCCACCCCGAGTGAATATCAACAGTCAGGACTTTGGAAAGAGATGAGACTCACTTCACCTAGGCAATTGGCCTAGATATATGTGGCCCTTACAGCCAGTACCAGGGCTGAAGAGTGACCTCACATTGATGCTGGGCCCAGCAATGTGTCACAATCTGCCTGTGGTCAGGGCCCAGGCAAAAGCAGTGAAACGCCACCTATTTGCTGAGCCAAGTGATATGTGACAATGCTTTTTTCGGCAGAACCAAAAAGGAGAATCACATCGCCTTGGTGCGGTACTGAGTTATATATCACAATGCACTCCACGTGCAAAGCCAAGGTAGTAGAAGGGAGTCACATTGTTTACATGACAGACCTAGATATAAGACACAATTCTCTTTGTAGGCAGGATTCAGACAGATAATTCACATCACCTGGGTGATGGTCCCATTTATTTATAAAAGCGTTTTTTGTAGGCAGAGCCAAGGAAGGTGTTTTATCTTGCTTAGGTGCTTTTTCCACGTATGGCACAATTTCATCTGTGGTCTTGGCCTGTAATCAGGGACAAGGCAGGACAGTTACATCACCCGGATGCTGAGCCAGTGATACAATATAATCTCATTTGTAGGCGGGGTCTGGGTGGGTGCTGGTCCAGTGAGATGTCACAATCCTTATTATGTGCAGGATTCTGGATCTTGAGCTTTGGACACATTATAATCTCCATTGCAGGCAGGACCAAGTCAGAAGAGTCATATCACCTGGGTACAGCCTCAAGTAATATGGCACTATGTCCACTAGGTTTTGCACTCAGCGATATGTCACAGTTTCTTTAGTGGGCAGGAACATTTCACAGCCTCCGGATGCTCTGCCATCCTCCCTGTGGATTTCCCAGTACCTGCAGGTTATAGGATAACAGGGGCTGTGGTAGAGTCACTGAGGAGCTCCCGGAACAGAGAAGATGGAACAGTGGAGCACATTTTTTATGAGGATGTTTCCCATCACAGTGGTGATGTAGACAAACAGGAACATTAAAAATAGGAAATGCTGGAGCTCCCAAGTCTGTGAGAGCCCCAGGAAGACAAAAATCTGATACCCACGTAAGGTTCCCCGGGTTCCATGATGTCTTCTCCATACACTAAAGAAAATGAACCACAGACACAGACGCGTGAAGTCACTACTTTCCCTTTCAGGGCTCAGGGGCTCAGAACCAAGGTTTTGGATTCATATAATGGGCATCCTTATGTGTAGACCATGATACTAGGTTCTGTCTTGTCTCTGGGGGAGTTTACAACTGGGTGCTGGAATATACAGTCCTGAAATTTTAACGTCATCCAGAAGTATAAGCAACCCGCCTTTCAAAGATTCATATAGTGGTGGGAAGATGCTTGGAGTCAGATACATTTGAAGTCAAATTTCAGGTCTTTCATTTCATTGTGATTTGACCAAGAGCAACTTACTTAATCTTTCTGGTCCTCAGTTTTCACATTTGTAAGGTAGAAATAAAAATGCCTGCTTTATAGAATTTTCTGTGGGCTTAAGTAGACTGATAGATATAAAGTTCTAAAACAGTGCATGGAATAATAAATGGCAATTACTCACCTCTGTGAAGTCTCTTAAAGATATCCTCTCTTCCAGTCTCTAATGAGATTCTTTGCCAATTTTTCACATGACATTTAACACATCATCATATTAATGGATTTTCCTGTGTATATATGTCCCCTCCACAATTCAACTGTATGTCCAGAGGCTATATCTGGATCTCACAGTTTATTTGTGCCCTAGAGTACCCATTCTTAATGATAGTCCACCTCAAAAAGCATAAAGTGTTGACTGCTGGGTGGGTGACTAGCTATTGGGTGTACAAGTTCAGCACAAAGAAGACACTGGATGCACCTGGATGCCTAGACATCCAGTAGTTCCCCTGCCCTCCACTGTGGGTGGCCCCTTATGAGTGAGGCATATGTGGTGTGTATGCTGAGACAAGAGGGACGAAAGGGAGGGAGAGTCACTGGATTGAGAAAAAGATGATGAATACTGTATGAAGGGGACTCAGAGAGCTTTTTAATGGAACAGGAATTTTACAAGATGTTACTGAATCCAAGGGTGGGAGACAAAGGAAAGTGTTTAAAGAAAAGAAATAGAAATAGATCAAGGAATAAAGGGAGATGAAGGAATAGAGCAAGCAAAGGTAGGGGAAGTGGAAAAGTGCTGGGGAGATGGAGAAAATGGGACTAAAGGAACAGAAGAAGATGGAGGAACTGGGTGAGGTGGCTCACATCTGTAATTCCAGCACTTTGGGAGGCTGAGGCAGGTGAATCACTTGAAGTCACGAGTTCGAGACCAGCCTGTTCAACATGGTGAGATCCCATCTCTACTAAAAATACAAAAAAATTAGTCAGGCATGGTGGCACACACCTGTAATCCCAGCTACTCAGGAGGCTGAGGCAGGAGAATTGCTTGAAGCTGGGAGGTGGAGGTTGCAGTGAGTGGAGACCACACCACTGCACTCCAGCCTGGGTGACAGAATGAGACTCTGTCTCTCTCTCTCTCTCTTTCTCTCTCTCTCTCTCTCTCGAAGAGGAAGAGGAAGAAGAGAAGAGGAGGAGGAGGAGGAATAGGGGGAAGGGGAAAAAGGGGAAAGAGAAGGAGGGTGACAGGGTAGGGGGTCAATCGTCTCCCCACTCCCCCTGCCCTATCTCAATCTCTCCTACCCACTCTTACCTGGCCTATTGCAATCTATTATCTACAATATTAGAGGTCATTCTAATCTTATCCTGCTACTTCAGTTTACTTCCACTCCAGGACACCTTCTACACAGCTGTCCCTGAGACCCCTCTGACTCAGATGTGATCATGTTCCTCCTTGTTATAATATTTGATTTGCTCACAGCTTGAAACTCAAACTCTCAGAAGCCACCTAAAATGCTTTGTGGATAAACTCAGTGTAGAAAAACATACCTACATATGTGCATGCAACTCTAAGCATTTCATACAAGACTATAAAATATAGCCTCCATATACCTTTCTAATCAGTATCCCCATCACCTAGGAACAGATTGCTGTCCCAAAGAATTCATAGCTTTTACGTCGGCAATATATTTCATTATTTTCATATCTTTGGTAATAAATCCTGTTTCCTGAAATGCCCTTTGCTACCTTGTCAACCTAGAAGCAGTCAGAGAACCATCACTTTCCCTTTGACTCCCCCTCCCCCCATTTCTCTCATGCAGAATTAATTATTCATTTCTCTATGTTCCAATATGGTGTTTTTTGAAACAAAAGGTTTTTAGTTTTGATAATGTCTAGTTTACCTATTTTTCTTTTCTTTTTTTTTCGGTAATGCTTTTGGTTGTCATAGCTAAGAATCCATCAAAGATTCTTAGAATTGTAATTCAAGGTCATAAAGATTTAAACCAACAGTTTCTTTGAAGAGCTTTAGAGTTTTAGCTCCTAAGTTTAGGTCTTTGATCCATTTTAATTTTTGTATATGGTGTGAGGTAAGGATCTAACTGCATTGTTTTGCACTAGGATATCCAGTTGTCTCCCCATCTGTTTAAGATGATTCTTTTCCCATTGAATGGTCTTGCACCCTTGCTAAAGATCAGTTGACCATACACACATGAAGGTTTATTTCTGGACGTCCATTTTATTCCAAAACAATTGGAATTATTAACTGCTTACATGTTTCAGGCATGATCCTAAGCACGAATTCATTTGCTTCTCACAATAACTGTGAAGTGGGCACTATTCTCATTCCCTTTTGACAGATGAAGTGGCCAAGATACAGTGTTTTGTCCAAGGCCACATAAGTAACTACCAAGTGGCAGTGCCAGTGTAAGAATTTAGGTTGACTAACCTGAGAGCCTGAGATCTTAGCCGTGCATGCTGTAAACAAAAGTTAGAAATCAAAACTTCAGAATTCCACTAAAGAGTTCACTTTAAGCAAACGGGGTGAAGGTCAGATTAGCCACTAAGGGTTTGAAAAGCAAAACAAGGGAGGGACTTCCTCACCAGCTTGCTTTCTGTGGAGTAGCACCAATGGACCTGCCGTTTTTGGTTGGAACTCCTACAACCCCCACCCCCCGCCTCCCAAGTTGATAATTTGCACTGGCTGTAAGTCAAATTTGCACTTAGTTCCTGGGGCAGTGCTGAGTGGTGCGAGCAAGGGTCGGGCCCACTGCCAGAGCCTCCCGCAGCTTTCCGCACAGAACCTGGGAGTGGGAAGGCATTGTTACCAGGACGGGGAGGTTGCCCGGGATGCGGAAACTCTCCCGGGAAGATGCGTCGTTGCCTCGGTAACCGCCTCGCAGTTGCTGAAGATGGCGGGGCGAGGTCTTGGTCCCACGGTCGGTTCAACTCCAGGCTCCTGGGGAGTGTCTGGGCTCCGGCGACTAGGACGCCTAACCTCCTTTATCTTCGGGTCTGAAACTCTCTGCCTCTTTTACAGAGAAGCAGCGTTCCAGGGACTCTGCTCCTGCCACCCGTTCAGCAACCCTCTACACCTGGACCCGACCTCCTCGCTTTGCAGGAAGAATGTAAGTAAGAAATTCAGGGGTTGAGATTTCCTTCTTTCTTTCGTCTAAATGAGGCTGCTTACGAGTACTTTTTCTGAAGACTGGCTGGATCTTCAGGACCACTCACTCTGCAGCATTCCCTTCTTCTCATCTCGTTCACCCGCCGTTTACCCTTTCTCTTTCACCTGAGTAGTTCGCCTGCGTCTTAGAAGCTATTTGAAGTGGGTGAAAATTTAGCCCAAGTAAACAGCAATATGCTTTTGGAAGTTATTTGAGTAGCAGGAATTGCCACGAATAGTTCAGTTTCTAGTTTAGGTTATTTTGCTTAGTAGCAAGTTTATAGAGTTTACCTTATGTAAATTTCCTTTACATTGGTTTCTAAATTGAAAGCATGCTTCCCAGTGCAATCAGAATTACCGTTCTCGTTCAAATTTTCCTTATCTGGTCTCAGTGTAATTACAAGTATCTTGACAAACTTTCATTCTTGGCCCATTCCACTCATCATCCCTAAGTTTTCACACAGCAGCCAATGTAATCTTTTAATTTGATCATGTAATTCCTTTGCTTAAAACTCTACAGTGGTTTCCCGTTGCACTTTAAATTATGCAGCCATCAAAAACGATAAGTTCGTGTCCTTTGTAGGAACATAGATGAACCTGGAAACCATCATTCTCAGCAAACTACACAAGAACAGAAAATCAAACACCGCATGTTCTCACTCATAGGCGGGTGTTGAACAATGAGAACACATGGACACAGGGAGGGGAGCATCACACACTGGGGTCTGTCGGGGGAAAGGGGTAGGGACAGCGGGGGGGTGGGGGAGTTGGGGAGAGATAGCATGGGGAGAAATGCTAGATATAGGTGATGGGGAGGAAGGCAGCAAATCACACTGCCATGTGTGTACCTATGCAACAATCTTGCATGTTCTTCACATGTACCCCAAAACCTAAAATGCAATAAAATATATATATATTTAAAAAAATAAAAAAATAAAAAAAATTTAAAAAAGCTCCCTCCTGCCCCCTTTTTACTTGATCTTATTCCTGCTCCCATTTCCCCCCACTAAAACTCTCCAGCTTAACTGGCCTTTTAGTCCGAAAACTCTTTCAGGTTTTTTTTCTGTCTCAGGAAAAAGACAATTCACACAGGCCTTCAACCTGTATTGTGAGTGGCCTTCCTTGACCATGCTAAGTAGGCTCCCTTGTTGGTCTTTTTCATCGTCTTACTGATTTTTCTTTCTAGTTAGCATAATTTGTTACAATAAATTCATTTGTTAATTTCCTTTTTGTCTGTCTTTTCCACTGGACTATAAGTTCCAAGGGCAGAGACCATGTCTGTTTTATTTGCCATTGTGCATACCCTTATAAAAAAGTGTCTTTTAACAACTCCCTTTCTTTTTAATTTAATATAAAGTAACTAGTTTAAAATTTGGAAATAGTTGGGAGTTTGTATCAGAGGGTTAAACTAGAGTTACTGTATGATCTACATATGATGTATATTTAAAATTAAAGCATATTTGAAATTAAAACTGAAGAGTACTATGTTTAGATGAACTATACACCAATTTACCACAGCAAGTAGGAAGATAATCATATCTTCTTCTCTCTGATCAAATGGGCCTATTATCCCAGTTCACAAGTGTACTTAAGCAACTTCATCTGTTGTCTATATATACTTATAGCTGTGTGTGAATCAAAACGGTTATTTTAATATTATTATACATATAGTATTAAATACCTGGATTAGGTTTGTAGTTATTTGAGAGTATATTTTGCACCTGGCTCTGGTGCCTCGTTAGGGATATAGTCCTGCTTAAAATAAGAAATATACAGGGACTATTATTCTAGCATGAGTTGTTTTATAAAGCGAGATCGCTAAACAGTATTACATGGTGGCCAGTTGTTACTTGTTCTGTTGTCTGTACTCTGAGTTGTGCACATGTGAAGCATATGAAGGGAGTAACTCTCTACACTACCTGAATCTTCTAGAGTACTTCTGTGTCAGGTAGAAGAGTAAAATGTCTGGCCATCCCTATAAGCAAGAATATGAGATTATAACAGTATGGTATCTATTTTGCCACCTGTTGTCTTGGCATTAGTCATTAGAATGCTACTTCCCAGGGACCTGAATCCAAAACCTTTTGCAATTCTGCTCCTGTTAGAGGAAATCATCACTATTTGAGAGGATAGACTAAGGAAGATGCTAATCACTCAAGTGGATAGGTTTTTCAAGCTTCATTCCTGTGTTATAATACCAATAGCTAAACAATAAGATTACATGATAACTATGAGGGTAGGGCAAGCCCCCTCATAAATCCCAGTTACATTGGATTTACAGATTAATTTGCAGATAACAGACTTATTTATGCTATTGAATCTTCCACGAATATGATACTTCTCCATTTACAGGGTTTTTTTTTTAACCTTTAATAGTGTTTTGTTTTATTACATTAAGTTCTTGCATATATAATTTGCTTCAAGGTGCTGAATAGTTTTTGTTGCTATATAATAAGTCGACTTTTTTCTATTATATTTTCTAATTGGTTATAAATGTAGGATTTTTAGATGTTGGTGCTACATCTGTGTTTACATACACACACGGATCTTCAGTCCTCCTGGACTCTCTTATTCATTCTATGAAGTCCTCTTGGATTTTAGATGAAGACAGTTATATGCAAATTATGATCATTTTCTCCTTTGATAATTCTCCTGCATTCTCTCTTTTTCTCTGTTTAGTACTTCCCGTGTGATACGGAATAGAAAAAGTGATGGTGAGCTTCCTTACCTTGCTTATGATTTTGAGAAGTCTACTTTTAATAATTACTACATTTGAAGTTTGCTCTAGGGTTTTGGTAGATTCTTTTTTTTATGTTTAAAATTCTTACCCCTTAATTCCTAATTTGAATGAGTATTAAATGTATCAAAACTTCTTTTTCCCCAATTAATTCAGGTGGTGATATGTTCTTTTTCCCTCCTTTAATGCTTTAACATACTGAACTGCAAAGACAGCTTTCTTGTTTTCCTTTAAAGATTGCTAGATTTGATTGGTATAATTTTTTATGTAGGTTTTTGGATCTATGAACAAAAGTGAAATGGGTGCTACACTTTTTTTCTAGTTCTTGTCCTTTCTGTTTTTGATATAAATATTATCCTGGCTAGATGAAATAAACCGAGTAGTTTTCTTGTTTTGTTTTTTTTTCTTGGCAGCTTTTTATAATTAGAGATTTTTTTGCCCTTTGATTAAAATTGTGAAACTGTGTCAGTCTAGTGTTCTTTTGTCAAGGAGACTCTTTTTGTCCACGAATTTAGCTTCTTTAATGAGTACTTATCTATTTAGATGTTCTATTTCTAGAATAATTTTTGGTTCTAGAAAAGTGTGCATGTATGTTTTAAAATATGTTAGCATAAGCTGACTCTATGGTTGTGTGTTTGAAATGTTGACTGTGTCTATAACCATGTACACCACTCCTTTTGGTAGCTTTCCAAAATTGTTTATTTTTGTCTTTTTCTATCAAGGTTCCTAGGAGAGTTATCTGTTTTATTGGTCTTTTCAGAGAACCAGCTTTGGTTTTCTTGGTAATCTGTGCTATTGTAAAATTTCATTAATCTTTGTAGAAGTAATTTCTGGGTGTTTTTTTATTTCTTGACATCATGTATTTTTTTCTTATATTTAAATATATATATTTATTATTATTTTATTTAAATTGCATTTTAGGTTTTAGGGTACATGTGAAGAAAATGCAAGATTGTTGCATAGGTACACACATGGCAGTGTGATTTGCTGCCTTCCTCCCCCAGCACCAATATCTGGCATTTCTCCCTAGGTTTTCCCTCCCCAACTCCCTACCCCCCGCTGTCCCTCCCTTGTTTCCCCCCTACAGACACCAGTGTGTGATGCTCCCCTCCCTGTGTCCATGTGTTCTCATTGTTCAACACCCACCTATGAGTGAGAACATGTGGTGTTTGATTTTCTGTTCTTGTGTCAGTATGCTGAGAATGATGGTTTCCAGGTTCATCCATGTCCCTACAAAGGACAGAACTCATCGTTTTTGATGGCTGCATAATATTCCATGGTGTATATGTGCCACAATTTCCCTGTCCCGTCTATCATCAATGGGCATTTGGGTTGGTTCCAGATCCTTGCTATTGTAAACAGTGCTGCAATGAACATTCGTGTGCATGTGTCCTTTATAGTAGAATGATTTGTGATCCTTTGGATATGTACCCAGGAAAGGGATTGCTGGGTCAAATGGAATTTGTATTTCTAGGTCCTTGAGGAATCGCCACACTGTCTTCCACAATGGTTGAACTAATTTACACTCCCACCAACAGTGTAAAAGTGTTCCTATTTCTCCACATCCTCTCCAGCATCTGTTGTCTCCAGATTTTTTAATGATCGCCATTCTAACTGGCATGAGGTGGTATCTCAATGTAGTTTTGATTTGCATTTCTCTAATGACCAGTGATGATGAGCATTTTTCATATGTTTGTTGGCCTCATGTATGTCTTCTTTTGTAAAGTGTCTGTTCATGTCCTTTGCCCACTTTTGAATGGGCGTGTTTGTTTTTTTCTTGTAAATCTGTTTTAGTTCTTTGTAAGATTCTGGTTAACAGCCCTTTGTCAGATGGGTA